>JALBWW010000008.1:10520835-10905741 GCA_023212625.1 Styphnolobium japonicum | reverse complement strand
CATGAAATACATTCGTTAGATGGGTTATGGGGAAGTCAACAGATGATTGTATAGCACCCACGGAGGTTCAAGACTCAAGCTATCATGGTTAAAAGTTGTATGTTTATCTGTTCCATTTCGGTTTATCTTAGATTAAATGAAGTTTTAGGCCAAATGACTCATGTTTTCATGAAATGCATTTGTTAGATGGGTTATGGGGAAGTCAACAGATGTTTGTCAAGCACCCATTGTGGTCCAAGACTCAAGCTATCTTCGCTTAAAGTTGTAGGCCTATTTGTTCTTTTTCGGTTTATCTTGTATTTAATGAAGTTCTAGGCCAAGTGACTCATATTTTCATGAAATGCAGTCGTTAGATGGGTTATGGGGAAGTCAACAGATGATTGTCTAGCACCCACGGAGGATCAAGACTAAAGCTATCTTGGTTTAAAGTTGTAGGCCTATTTGTTCCTTTTCGGTTTATCTTGGATTAAAAGAAGTTCTAGGCCAAGTGACTCATGTTTTCATGAAATGCATTCGTTAGATGGGTTATGGGGAAGTCAACAGATGATTGTCTAGCACCCACGGAGGTTCAAGACTCAAGCTATCTTGGCAAAAAGTTGTAGGCGTATTTGTTCCTTTTCAGATTATCATGGATAAAAAGAAATACTAGGCCAAGTTGACTCCCCGTTTTCATGAAATGCATTCGTTAGATGGGTTATGGGGAAGTCAACAGATGATTGTCTAGAATCCCCGGAGGTTCAAGACTCAAGCTATCTTGGCTTAAAGTTGTAGGCCTATTTGTTCCTTTTCGGTTTAACTTGGATTAAATGAATTTCTAGGCCAAGTGACTCATGTTTTCATGAAATACATTCGTTAGATGGGTTATGGGGAAGTCAACAGATGATTGTCTAGCACCCACGGAGGTTCAAGACTCAAGCTATCATGGTTAAAAGTTGTATGTTTATCTGTTCCATTTCGGTTTATCTTAGATTAAATGAAGTTTTAGGCCAAATGACTCATGTTTTCATGAAATGCATTTGTTAGATGGGTTATGGGGAAGTCAACAGATGTTTGTCAAGCACCCATTGTGGTCCAAGACTCAAGCTATCTTCGCTTAAAGTTGTAGGCCTATTTGTTCTTTTTCGGTTTATCTTGTATTTAATGAAGTTCTAGGCCAAGTGACTCATATTTTCATGAAATGCAGTCGTTAGATGGGTTATGGGGAAGTCAACAGATGATTGTCTAGCACCCACGGAGGATCAAGACTAAAGCTATCTTGGTTTAAAGTTGTAGGCCTATTTGTTCCTTTTCGGTTTATCTTGGATTAAAAGAAGTTCTAGGCCAAGTGACTCATGTTTTCATGAAATGCATTCGTTACATGGGTTATGGGGAAGTCAACAGATGATTGTCTAGCACCCACGGCGGATCAAGACTAAAGCTATCTTGGTTTAAAGTTGTAGGCCTATTTGTTCCTTTTCGGTTTATCTTGGATTAAAAGAAGTTCTAGGCCAAGTGACTCATATTTTCATGAAATGCAGTCGTTAGATGGGTTATGGGGAAGTCAACAGATGATTGTCTAGCACCCACGGAGGATCAAGACTAAAGCTATCTTGGTTTAAAGTTGTAGGCCTATTTGTTCCTTTTCGGTTTATCTTGGATTAAAAGAAGTTCTAGGCCAAGTGACTCATGTTTTCATGAAATGCATTCGTTACATGGGTTATGGGGAAGTCAACAGATGATTGTCTAGCACCCACGAAGGATCAAGACTAAAGCTATCTTGGTTTAAAGTTGTAGGCCTATTTGTTCCTTTTCGGTTTATCTTGGATTAAAAGAAGTTCTAGGCCAAGTGACTCATGTTTTCATGAAATGCATTCGTTAGATGGGTTATGGGGAAGTCAACAGATGATTGTCTAGCACCCACGGAGGATCAAGACTAAAGCTATCTTGGTTTAAAGTTGTAGGCCTATTTGTTCCTTTTCGGTTTATCTTGGATTAAAAGAAGTTCTAGGCCAAGTGACTCATGTTTTCATGAAATGCATTCGTTATATGGGTTATGGGGAAGTCAACAGATGATTGTCTAGCACCCACGGAGCTTCAAGACTCAAGCTATCTTGGCTTAAAGTTGTAGGCCTATTTGTTCCTTTTCGGTTTATCTTGGATTAAATGAAGTTCTAGGCCAAGTGATTCTTGTTTTCATGAAATGCATATGTTAGATGGGTTATGGGGAAGTCCTACGAGGATTGTCTAGCACCCACGGAGGTTCAAGACTCAAGCTATCTTTGCTTAAAGTTGTAGGCCTATTTGTTCCTTTTCGGCTTATCTTGGATTAAATGAAGTTCTAGGCCAAGTGATTCTTGTTTTCATGAAATGCATTTGTTAGATGGGTTATGGGGAAGTCAACAGATGATTGTCTAGCACCCACGGTGGTTCAAGACTCAAGCTATCTTGGCTTAAAGTTGTAGGCCTGTTTGTTCCTTTTCGGTTTATCTTCGATTAAAAGAAGTTCTAGGCCAAGTGACTCATGTTTTCATGAAATGCATTCGTTAGATGGGTTATGGGGAAGTCAACAGATGATTGTCTAGCACCCACGGAGGTTCAAGACTCAAGCTATCTTGGCTTAAAGTTGTAGGCGTATTTGTTCCTTTTCAGTTTATCTTGGATTAAAAGAAGTTCTAGGCCAAGTGACTCCTGTTTTCATGAAATGCATTCGTTAGATGGGTTATGGGGAAGTCAACAGATGATTGTCTAGAATCCCCGGAGGTTCAAGACTCAAGCTATCTTGGCTTAAAGTTGTAGGCCTATTTGTTCCTTTTCGGTTTAACTTGGATTAAATGAATTTCTAGGCCAAGTGACTCATGTTTTCATGAAATACATTCGTTAGATGGGTTATGGGGAAGTCAACAGATGATTGTCTAGCACCCACGGAGGTTCAAGACTCAAGCTATCATGGTTAAAAGTTGTATGTTTATCTGTTCCATTTCGGTTTATCTTAGATTAAATGAAGTTTTAGGCCAAATGACTCATGTTTTCATGAAATGCATTTGTTAGATGGGTTATGGGGAAGTCAACAGATGTTTGTCAAGCACCCATTGTGGTCCAAGACTCAAGCTATCTTCACTTAAAGTTGTAGGCCTATTTGTTCTTTTTCGGTTTATCTTGTATTTAATGAAGTTCTAGGCCAAGTGAGTCATGTTTTCATGAAATGCATTCGTTAGATGGGTGATGGGGAAGTCAACAGATGATTGTCCAGCACCCACGGAGGTTCAAGACTCAAGCTATCATGGTTTAAAGTTGTAGGCTTATTTGTTCCATTTCGGTTTATCTTAGATTAAATGAAGTTCTAGGCCAAGTGACTCTTGTTTTCATGAAATGCATTCGTTAGATGGGTTATGGGGAAGTCAACAGATGTTTGTCTAGCACCCACGATGGTACAAGACTAAAGCTATCTTTGCTTAAAGTCGTAGGCCTATTTGTTCCTTTTCGGTTTATCTTGGATTAAAAGAAGTTCTAAGCCAAGTGACTCATGTTTTCATGAAATGCATTCGTTAGATGGGTTATGGGGAAGTCAACAGATGATTGTAAAGCACCGACGGAGGTTCAAGACTCAAGATATCTTGGCTTAAAGTTGTAGGCCTATTTGTTCCTTTTAGGTTTATCTTGGATTAAGAGATCTTCTAGGCCAAGTGACTCATGTTTTCATGAAATACTTTGCTTAGATGGGTTATGGCGGAGTCAACAGATGTTTCTCTAGCACCCACGGTGGTACAAGACTCAAGCTATCTTGGTTTAAAGTTGTAGGCCTATTTGTTCCTTTTCGGTTTATCTTGGATTTAATGAAGTTCTAGGCCAAGTGATTCATGTTTTCATGAAATGCATACGTTAGATGGGTTACGGGGAAGTCAACAGATGATTGTCAAGCACCCACGGAGGTTCAAGACTCAAGCTATCTTGGATTAAACTTGTAGGCCTATTTGTTCCTTTTCAGTTTATCTGGGATTAAATGAAGTTCTAGGCCATGTGACTCTTGGTTTCATGAAATGCATTCGTTAGATGGGTTATGGGGAAATCAACAGATGATTGTCTAGCACCCACGGAGGTTCAAGACTCAAGCTATCATGGTTAAAAGTTGTAGGTTTATCTGTTCCATTTCGGTTTATCTTAGATTAAATGAAGTTTTAGGCCAAGTGACTCTTGTTTTCATCAAATGCATTCGTTAGATGGGTTATGGGGAAGTCAATAGATAATTGTCTAGCACACACGGAGGTTCAAGACTCAAGCTATCTTCGCTTAAAGTTGTAGGCCTATTTGTTCCTTTTCGGTTTAACTTGCATTTAATGAAGTTCTAGGCCAAGTGATTTATGTTTTCATGAAATGCATTCGTTAGATGGGTTATGGGGAAGTCAACAGATGATTGTCAAGCACCCACGGAGGTTCAAGACTCAAGCTATCTTGGTTTAAAGTTGTAGGCCTATTTGTTCCTTTTCGGTTTATCTTGGATTAAAAGAAGTTCTAGGCCAAGTGACTCATGTTTTCATGAAATGCATTCGTTACATGGGTTATGGGGAAGTCAACAGATGATTGTCTACCGCCCACGGAGGTTCAAGACTCAAGCTATCTTGGCTTAAAGTTGTAGGCCTATTTGTTCCTTTTCGGTTTATCTTGGATTAAAAGAAGTTCTAGGCCAAGTGACTCATGTTTTCATGAAATGCATTCGTTAGATGGGTTATGGGGAAGTCAACAGATGATTGTCTAGCACCCACGGAGGTTCAAGACTCAAGCTATCTTGGCTCAAAGTTGTAGGCCTATTTGTTCCTTTTCAGTTTATCTTGGATTAAAAGAAGTTCTAGGCCAAGTGACTCATGTTTTCATGAAATGCATTCGTTAGATGGGTTATGGGGAAGTCAACAGATGATTGTCTAGAATCCCCGGAGGTTCAAGACTCAAGCTATCTTGGCTTAAAGTTGTAGGCCTATTTGTTCCTTTTCGGTTTAACTTGGATTAAATGAATTTCTAGGCCAAGTGACTCTTGTTTTCATGAAATACATTCGTTAGATGGGTTATGGGGAAGTCAACAGATGATTGTCTAGCACCCACGGAGGTTCAAGGCTCAGGCTATCATGGTTAAAAGTTGTAGGTTTATCTGTTCCATTTCGGTCTATCTTAGATTAAATGAAGTTCTAGGCCAAGTGACTCTTGTTTTCATGAAATGCATTCGTTAGATGGGTTATGGGGAAGTCAACAGATGTTTGTCTAGCACCCACGGTGGTACAAGACTCAAGCTATCTTGGCTCAAAGTTGTAGGCCTATTTGTTCCTTTTCGGTTTATCTTGGATTAAAAGAAGTTCTAGGCCAAGTGACTCATGTTTTCATGAAATGCATTCGTTAGATGGGTGATGGGGAACTCAACAGATGATTGTCTTGCACCCACGGAGGTTCAAGACTCAAGCTATCATGGTTTAAAGTTGTAGGCTTATTTGTTCCTTTTAGGTTTATCTTGGATTAAGAGATCTTCTAGGCCAAGTGAGTCATGTTTTCATGAAATACTTTGCTTAGATGAGTTATGGCGGAGTCAACAGATGTTTTTCTAGCACCCACGGTGGTACAAGACTGAAGCTATCTTGGTTTAAAGTTGTAGGCCTATTTGTTCCTTTTCGGTTTATCTTGGATTTAATGAAGTTCTAGGCCAAGTGATTCATGTTTTCATGAAATGCATACGTTAGATGGGTTACGGGGAAGTCAACAGATGATTGTCAAGCACCCACGGAGGTTCAAGACTCAAGCTATCATGGTTAAAAGTTGTAGGTTTATCTGTTCCATTTCAGTTTATCTTAGATTAAATGAAGTTTTAGGCCAAATGACTCATGTTTTCATGAAATGCATTGGTTAGATGGGTTATGGGGAAGTCAACAGATGTTTGTCAAGCACCCACTGTGGTCCAAGACTCAAGCTATCTTCGCTTAAAGTTGTAGGCCTATTTGTTCCTTTTCGGTTTATCTTGTATTTAATGAAGTTCTAGGCCAAGTGAGTCATGTTTTCATGAAATGCATTCGTTAGATGGGTGATGGGGAAGTCAACAGATGATTGTCCAGCACCCACGGAGGTTCAAGACTCAAGCTATCATGGTTTAAAGTTGTAGGCTTATTTGTTCCATTTCGGTTTATCTTAGATTAAATGAAGTTCTAGGCCAAGTGACTCTTGTTTTCATGAAATGCATTCGTTAGATGGGTTATGGGGAAGTCAACAGATGTTTGTCTAGCACCCACGGTGGTACAAGACTAAAGCTATCTTTGCTTAAAGTCGTAGGGCTATTTGTTCCTTTTCGGTTTATCTTGGATTAAAAGAAGTTCTAGGCCCAGTGACTCATATTTTCATGAAATGCATTCGTTAGATGGGTTATGGGGAAGTCAACAGATGATTGTAAAGCACCCACGGAGGTTCAAGACTCAAGATATCTTGGCTTAAAGTTGTAGGCCTATTTGTTCCTTTTAGGTTTATCTTGGACTAAGAGATCTTCTAGGCCAAGTGACTCATGTTTTCATGAAATACTTTGCTTAGATGGGTTATGGCGGAGTCAACAGATGTTTCTCTAGCACCCACGGTGGTACAAGACTCAAGCTATCTTGGTTTAAAGTTGTAGGCCTATTTGTTCCTTTTCGGTTTATCTTGGATTTAATGAAGTTCTAGGCCAAGTGATTCATGTTTTCATGAAATGCATACGTTAGATGGGTTACGGGGAAGTCAACAGATGATTGTCAAGCACCCACGGAGGTTGAAGACTCAAGCTATCTTGGATTAAAGTTGCAGGACTATTTGTTCCTTTTTAGTTTATCTGGGATTAAATGAAGTTCTAGGCCATGTGACTCTTGGTTTCATGAAATGCATTCGTTAGATGGGTTATGGGGAAATCAACAGATGATTGTCTAGCACCCACGGAGGTTCAAGACTCAAGCTATCTTTGCTTAAAGTTCTAGGCCTATTTGTTCCTTTTCGGCTTATCTTGGATTAAATGAAGTTCTAGGCCAAGTGATTCTTGTTTTCATGAAATGCATTTGTTAGATGGGTTATGGGGAAGTCAACAGATGATTGTCTAGCACCCACGGAGGTTCAAGACTCAAGCTATCTTTGCTTAAAGTTGTAGGCCTATTTGTTCCTTTTCGGCTTATCTTGGATTAAATGAAGTTCTAGGCCAAGTGATTCTTGTTTTCATGAAATGCATTTGTTAGATGGGTTATGGGGAAGTCAACAGATGATTGTCTAGCACCCACGGAGGTTCAAGACTCAAGCTATCTTGGCTCAAAGTTGTAGGCCTATTTGTTCCTTTTCGGTTTATCTTGGATTAAAAGAAGTTCTAGGCCAAGTGACTCATGTTTTCATGAAATGCATTCGTTAGATGGGTTATGGGGAAGTCAACAGATGATTGTCTAGAATCCCCGGAGGTTCAAGACTCAAGCTATCTTGGCTTAAAGTTGTTGGCCTATTTGTTCCTTTTCGGTTTAACTTGGATTAAATGAATTTCTAGGCCAAGTGACTCTTGTTTTCATGAAATACATTCGTTAGATGGGTTATGGGGAAGTCAACAGATGATTTTCTAGCACCCACGGAGGTTCAAGGCTCAGGCTATCATGGTTAAAAGTTGTAGGTTTATCTGTTCCATTTCGGTCTATCTTAGATTAAATGAAGTTCTAGGCCAAGTGACTCTTGTTTTCATGAAATGCATTCGTTAGATGGGTTATGGGGAAGTCAACAGATGTTTGTCTAGCACCCACGGTGGTACAAGACTCAAGCTATCTTGGCTCAAAGTTGTAGGCCTATTTGTTCCTTTTCGGTTTATCTTGGATTAAAAGAAGTTCTAGGCCAAGTGAGTCATGTTTTCATGAAATGCATTCGTTAGATGGGTGATGGGGAACTCAACAGATGATTGTCTTGCACCCACGGAGGTTCAAGACTCAAGCTATCATGGTTTAAAGTTGTAGGCTTATTTGTTCCTTTTAGGTTTATCATGGATTAAGAGATCTTCTAGGCCAAGTGACTCATGTTTTCATGAAATACTTTGCTTAGATGGGTTATGGCGGAGTCAACAGATGTTTTTCTAGCACCCACGGTGGTACAAGACTGAAGCTATCTTGGTTTAAAGTTGTAGGCCTATTTGTTCCTTTTCGGTTTATCTTGGATTTAATGAAGTTCTAGGCCAAGTGATTCATGTTTTCATGAAATGCATACGTTAGATGGGTTACGGGGAAGTCAACAGATGATTGTCAAGCACCCACGGAGGTTCAAGACTCAAGCTATCATGGTTAAAAGTTGTAGGTTTATCTGTTCCATTTCGGTTTATCTTAGATTAAATGAAGTTTTAGGCCAAATGACTCAGTTTTCATGAAATGCATTGGTTAGATGGGTTATGGGGAAGTCAACAAATGTTTGTCAAGCACCCACTGTGGTCCAAGACTCAAGCTATCTTCGCTTAAAGTTGTAGGCCTATTTGTTCCTTTTCGGTTTATCTTGTATTTAATGAAGTTCTAGGCCAAGTGAGTCATGTTTTCATGAAATGTATTCGTTAGATGGGTGATGGGGAAGTCAACAGATGATTGTCCAGCACCCACGGAGCTTCAAGACTCAAGCTATCATGGTTTAAAGTTGTAGGCTTATTTGTTCCATTTCGGTTTATCTTAGATTAAATGAAGTTCTAGGCCAAGTGACTCTTGTTTTCATGAAATGCATTCGTTAGATGGGTTATGGGGAAGTCAACAGATGTTTGTCTAGCACCCACGGTGGTACAAGACTAAAGCTATCTTTGCTTAAAGTCGTAGGCCTATTTGTTCCTTTTCGGTTTATCTTGGATTAAAAGAAGTTCTAGGCCCAGTGACTCATATTTTCATGAAATGCATTCGTTAGATGGGTTATGGGGAAGTCAACAGATGATTGTAAAACACCCACGGAGGTTCAAGACTCAAGATATCTTGGCTTAAAGTTGTAGGCCTATTTGTTCCTTTTAGGTTTATCTTGGACTAAGAGATCTTCTAGGCCAAGTGACTCATGTTTTCATGAAATACTTTGCTTAGATGGGTTATGGCGGAGTCAACAGATGTTTCTCTAGCACCCACGGTGGTACAAGACTCAAGCTATCTTGGTTTAAAGTTGTAGGCCTATTTGTTCCTTTTCGGTTTATCTTGGATTTAATGAAGTTCTAGGCCAAGTGATTCATGTTTTCATGAAATGCATACGTTAGATGGGTTACGGGGAAGTCAACAGATGATTGTCAAGCACCCACGGAGGTTGAAGACTCAAGCTATCTTGGATTAAAGTTGTAGGCCTATTTGTTCCTTTTTAGTTTATCTGGGATTAAATGAAGTTCTAGGCCATGTGACTCTTGGTTTCATGAAATGCATTCGTTAGATGGGTTATGGGGAAGTCAACAGATGATTGTCTAGCACCCACGGAGGTTCAAGACTCAAGCTATCTTTGCTTAAAGTTGTAGGCCTATTTGTTCCTTTTCGGTTTATCTTGGATTAAATGAAGTTCTAGGCCAAGTGATTCTTGTTTTCATGAAATGCATTTGTTAGATGGGTTATGGGGAAGTCAACAGATGATTGTCTAGCACCCACGGAGGTTCAAGACTCAAGCTATCTTTGCTTAAAGTTGTAGGCCTATTTGTTCCTTTTCGGCTTATCTTGGATTAAATGAAGTTCTAGGCCAAGTGATTCTTGTTTTCATGAAATGCATTTGTTAGATGGGTTATGGGGAAGTCAACAGATGATTGTCTAGCACCCACGGTGGTTCAAGACTCAAGCTATCTTGGCTTAAAGTTGTAGGCCTGTTTGTTCCTTTTCGGTTTATCTTCGATTAAAAGAAGTTCTAGGCCAAGTGACTCATGTTTTCATGAAATGCATTCGTTAGATGGGTTATGGGGAAGTCAACAGATGATTGTCTAGCACCCACGGAGGTTCAAGACTCAAGCTATCTTGGCTTAAAGTTGTAGGCCTATTTGTTCCTTTTCAGTTTATCTTGGATTAAAAGAAGTTCTAGGCCAAGTGACTCATGTTTTCATGAAATGCATTCGTTAGATGGGTTATGGGGAAGTCAACAGATGATTGTCTAGAATCCCCGGAGGTTCAAGACTCAAGCTATCTTGGCTTAAAGTTGTAGGCCTATTTGTTCCTTTTCGGTTTAACTTGGATTAAATGAATTTCTAGGCCAAGTGACTCTTGTTTTCATGAAATACATTCGTTAGATGGGTTATGGGGAAGTCAACAGATGATTGTCTAGCACCCACGGAGGTTCAAGGCTCAGGCTATCATGGTTAAAAGTTGTAGGTTTATCTGTTCCATTTCGGTCTATCTTAGATTAAATGAAGTTCTAGGCCAAGTGACTCTTGTTTTCATGAAATGCATTCGTTAGATGGGTTATGGGGAAGTCAACAGATGTTTGTCTAGCACCCACGGTGGTACAAGACTCAAGCTATCTTCGCCTAAAGTTGTAGGCCTATTTGTTCCTTTTCGGTTTATCTTGTATTTAATGAATTTCTAGGCCAAGTGAGTCATGTTTTCATGAAATGCATTCGTTAGATGGGTGATGGGGAAGTCAACAGATGATTGTCTAGCACCCACGGAGGTTCAAGACTCAAGCTATCATGGTTTAAAGTTGTAGGCTTATTTGTTCCATTTCGGTTTATCTTAGATTAAATGAAGTTCTAGGCCAAGTGACTCTTGTTTTCATGAAATGCATTCGTTAGATGGGTTATGGGGAAGTCAACAGATGTTTGTCTAGCACCCACGGTGGTACAAGACTAAAGCTATCTTTGCTTAAAGTCGTAGGCCTATTTGTTCCTTTTCTGTTTATCTTGGATTAAAAGAAGTTCTAGGCCAAGTGACTCATGTTTTCATGAAATGCATTCGTTAGATGGGTTATGGGGAAGTCAACAGATGATTGTCAAGCACCCACGGAGGTTCAAGACTCAAGATATCTTGGCTTAAAGTTGTAGGCCTATTTGTTCCTTTTCGGTTTATCTTGGATTAAGAGATCTTCTAGGCCAAGTGACTCATGTTTTCATGAAATACTTTGCTTAGATGGGTTATGGCGGAATCAACAGATGTTTTTCTAGCACCCACGGTGGTACAAGACTGAAGCTATCTTGGTTTAAAGTTGTAGGCCTATTTGTTCCTTTTCGGTTTATCTTGGATTTAATGAAGTTCTAGGTCAAGTGATTCATGTTTTCATGAAATGCATACGTTAGATGGGTTACGGGGAAGTGAACAGATGATTGTCAAGCACCCACGGAGGTTCAAGACTCAAGCTATCTTGGAATAAAGTTGTAGGCCTATTTGTTCCTTTTCAGTTTATCTGGGATTAAATGAAGTTCTAGGCCATGTGACTCTCGGTTTCATGAAATGCAGTCGTTAGATGGGTTATGGGGAAATCAACAGATGATTGTCTAGCACCCACGGAGGTTCAAGACTCCAGCTATCATGGTTAAAAGTTGTAGGTTTATCTGTTCCATTTCGGTTTATCTTAGATTAAATGATGTTTTAGGCCAAGTGACTCTTGTTTTCATCAAATGCATTCGTTAGATGGGTTATGGGGAAGTCAACAGATAATTGTCTAGCACCCACGGAGGTTCAAGACTCAAGCTATCTTCGCTTAAAGTTGTAGGCCTATTTGTTCCTTTTCGGTTTATCTTGCATTTAATGAAGTTCTAGGCCAAGTGATTTATGTTTTCATGAAATGCATTCGTTAGATGGGTTATGGGGAAGTCAACAGATGATTGTCAAGCACCCACGGAGGTTCAAGACTCAAGCTATCTTGGCTTAAAGTTGCAGGGCTATTTGTTCCTTTTCAGTTAATCTTGGATTAAATGAAGTTCTAGGCCATGTGACTCTTGGTTTCATGAAATGCATTCGTTAGATGGGTTATGGGGAAGTCGACAGATGATTGTCTAGCACCCACGGAGGTTCAAAAAACAAGCTATCTTCGCTTAAAGTGTTAGGCCTATTTGTTCCTTTTCAGTTTATCTTGGATTAAAAGAAGTTCTAGGCCAAGTGACTCATATTTTCATGAAATGCATTCGTTAGATGGGTTATGGTGAAGTCAACAGATGATTGTCTAGCACCCACGGAGGATCAAGACTAAAGCTATCTTGGTCTAAAGTTGTAGGACTATTTGTTCCTTTTCGGTTTATCTTGGATTAAAAGAAGTTCTAGGCCAAGTGACTCATGTTTGCATGAAATGCATTCGTTACATGGGTTATGGGGAAGTCAACAGATGATTGTCTACCACCCCCGGAGGTTCAAGACTCAAGCTATCTTGGCTTAAAGTTGTAGGCCTATTTGTTCCTTTTCGGTTTATCTTGGATTAAAAGAAGTTCTAGGCCAAGTGACTCATGTTTTCATGAAATGCATTCGTTAGATGGGTTATGGGGAAGTCAACAGATGATTGTCTAGCACCCACGGAGGTTCAAGACTCAAGCTATCTTGGCTCAAAGTTATAGGCCTATTTGTTCCTTTTCGGTTTATCTTGGATTAAAAGAAGTTCTAGGCCAAGTGACTCATGTTTTCATGAAATGCATTCGTTACATGGGTTATGGGGAAGTCAACAGATGATTGTCTAGCACTCATGGAGCTTCAAGACTCAAGCTATCTTGGCTTAAAGTTGTAGGCCTATTTGTTCCTTTTCGGTTTATCTTGGATTAAATGAAGTTCTAGGCCAAGTGATTCTTGTTTTCATGAAATTCATTTGTTAGATGGGTTATGGGGAAGTCAACAGATGATTGTCTAGCACCCACGGTGGTTCAAGACTCAAGCTATCTTGGCTTAAAGTTGTAGGCCTGTTTGTTCCTTTTCGGTTTATCTTCGATTAAAAGAAGTTCTAGGCCAAGTGACTCATGTTTTCATGAAGTGCATTCGTTAGATGGGTTAAGGGGAAGTCAACAGATGATTGTCTAGCACCCACGGAGGTTCAAGACTCAAGCTATCTTGGCTTAAAGTTGTAGGCCTATTTGTTCCTTTTCAGTTTATCTTGGATTAAAAGAAGTTCTAGGCCAAGTGACTCATGTTTTCATGAAATGCATTCGTTAGATGGGTTATGGGGAAGTCAACAGATGATTGTCTAGAATCCCCGGAGGTTCAAGACTCAAGCTATCTTGGCTTAAAGTTGTAGGCCTATTTGTTCCTTTTCGGTTTAACTTGGATTAAATGAATTTCTAGGCCAAGTGACTCTTGTTTTCATGAAATACATTCGTTAGATGGGTTATGGGGAAGTCAACAGATGATTGTCTAGCACCCACGGAGGTTCAAGGCTCAAGCTATCATGGTTAAAAGTTGTAGGTTTATCTGTTCCATTTCGGTTTATCTTAGATTAAATGAAGTTCTAGGCCAAGTGACTCTTGTTTTCATGAAATGCATTCGTTAGATGGGTTATGGGGAAGTCAACAGATGTTTGTCTAGCACCCACGGTGGTACAAGACTCAAGCTATCTTCGCCTAAAGTTGTAGGCCTATTTGTTCCTTTTCGGTTTATCTTGTATTTAATGAATTTCAAGGCCAAGTGAGTCATGTTTTCATGAAATGCATTCGTTAGATGGGTGATGGGGAAGTCAACAGATGATTGTCTAGCACCCACGGAGGTTCAAGACTCAAGCTATCATGGTTTAAAGTTGTAGGCTTATTTGTTCCATTTCGGTTTATCTTAGATTAAATGAAGTTCTAGGCCAAGTGACTCTTGTTTTCATGAAATGCATTCGTTAGATGGGTTATGGGGAAGTCAACAGATGTTTGTCTAGCACCCACGGTGGTACAAGACTTAAGCTATCTTTGCTTAAAGTTGTAGGCCTATTTGTTCCTTTTCGGTTTATCTTGGATTAAAAGAAGTTCTAGGCCAAGTGACTCATGTTTTCATGAAATGCATTCGTTAGATGGGTTATGGGGAAGTCAACAGATGATTGTCAAGCACCCACGGAGGTTCAAGACTCAAGATATCTTGGCTTAAAGTTGTAGGCCTATTTGTTCCTTTTAGGTTTATCTTGGATTAAGAGATCTTCTAGGCCAAGTGACTCATGTTTTCATGAAATACTTTGCTTAGATGGGTTATGGCGGAGTCAACAGATGTTTTTCTAGCACCCACGGTGGTACAAGACTGAAGCTATCTTGGTTGAAAGTTGTAGGCCTATTTGTTCCTTTTCGGTTTATCTTGGATTTAATGAAGTTCTAGGTCAAGTGATTCATGTTTTCATGAAATGCATACGTTAGATGGGTTACGGGGAAGTGAACAGATGATTGTCAAGCACCCACGGAGGTTCAAGACTCAAGCTATCTTGGAATAAAGTTGTAGGCCTATTTGTTCCTTTTCAGTTTATCTGGGATTAAATGAAGTTCTAGGCCATGTGACTCTCGGTTTCATGAAATGCAGTCGTTAGATGGGTTATGGGGAAATCAACAGATGATTGTCTAGCACCCACGGAGGTTCAAGACTCCAGCTATCATGGTTAAAAGTTGTAGGTTTATCTGTTCCATTTCGGTTTATCTTAGATTAAATGAAGTTTTAGGCTAAGTGACTCTTGTTTTCATCAAATGCATTCGTTAGATGGGTTATGGGGAAGTCAACAGATAATTGTCTAGCACCCACGGAGGTTCAAGACTCAAGCTATCTTCGCTTAAAGTTGTAGGCCTATTTGTTCCTTTTCGGTTTATCTTGCATTTAATGAAGTTGTAGGCCAAGTGATTTATGTTTTCATGAAATGCATTCGTTAGATGGGTTATGGGGAAGTCAACAGATGATTGTCAAGCACCCACGGAGGTTCAAGACTCAAGCTATCTTGGCTTAAAGTTGCAGGGCTATTTGTTCCTTTTCAGTTAATCTTGGATTAAATGAAGTTCTAGGCCATGTGACTCTTGGTTTCATGAAATGCATTCGTTAGATGGGTTATGGGGAAGTCGACAGATGATTGTCTAGCACCCACGGAGGTTCAAGAAACAAGCTATCTTCGCTTAAAGTGTTAGGCCTATTTGTTCCTTTACAGTTTATCTTGGATTAAAAGAAGTTCTAGGCCAAGTGACTCATATTTTCATGAAATGCATTCGTTAGATGGGTTATGGTGAAGTCAACAGATGATTGTCTAGCACCCACGGAGGATCAAGACTAAAGCTATCTTGGTCTAAAGTTGTAGGACTATTTGTTCCTTTTCGGTTTATCTTGGATTAAAAGAAGTTCTAGGCCAAGTGACTCATGTTTTCATGAAATGCATTCGTTACATGGGTTATGGGGAAGTCAACAGATGATTGTCTACCACCCCCGGAGGTTCAAGACTCAAGCTATCTTGGCTTAAAGTTGTAGGCCTATTTGTTCCTTTTCGGTTTATCTTGGATAAAAAGAAGTTCTAGGCCAAGTGACTCATGTTTTAATGAAATGCATTCGTTAGATGGGTTATGGGGAAGTCAACAGATGATTGTCTAGCACCCACGGAGGTTCAAGACTCAAGCTATCTTGGCTCAAAGTTGTAGGCCTATTTGTTCCTTTTCGGTTTATCTTGGATTAAAAGAAGTTCTAGGCCAAGTGACTCATGTTTTCATGAAATGCATTCGTTACATGGGTTATGGGGAAGTCAACAGATGATTGTCTAGCACCCATGGAGCTTCAAGACTCAAGCTATCTTGGCTTAAAGTTGTAGGCCTATTTGTTCCTTTTCGGTTTATCTTGGATTAAATGAAGTTCTAGGCCAAGTGATTCTTGTTTTCATGAAATGCATTTGTTAGATGGGTTATGGGGAAGTCAACAGATGATTGTCTAACACCCACGGTGGTTCAAGACTCAAGCTATCTTGGCTTAAAGTTGTAGGCCTGTTTGTTCCTTTTCGGTTTATCTTCGATTAAAAGAAGTTCTAGGCCAAGTGACTCATGTTTTCATGAAATGCATTCGTTAGATGGGTTATGGGGAAGTCAACAGATGATTGTCTAGCACCCACGGAGGTTCAAGACTCAAGCTATCTTGGCTTAAAGTTGTAGGCCTATTTGTTCCTTTTCAGTTTATCTTGGATTAAAAGAAGTTCTAGGCCAAGTGACTCATGTTTTCATGAAATGCATTCGTTAGATGGGTTATGGGGAAGTCAACAGATGATTGTCTAGAATCCCCGGAGGTTCAAGACTCAAGCTATCTTGGCTTAAAGTTGTAGGCCTATTTGTTCCTTTTCGGTTTAACTTGGATTAAATGAATTTCTGCCAAGTGACTCTTGTTTTCATGAAATACATTCGTTAGATGGGTTATGGGGAAGTCAACAGATGATTGTCTAGCACCCACGGAGGTTCAAGGCTCAGGCTATCATGGTTAAAAGTTGTAGGTTTATCTGTTCCATTTCGGTCTATCTTAGATTAAATGAAGTTCTAGGCCAAGTGACTCTTGTTTTCATGAAATGCATTCGTTAGATGGGTTATGGGGAAGTCAACAGATGTTTGTCTAGCACCCACGGTGGTACAAGACTCAAGCTATCTTCGCCTAAAGTTCTAGGCCTATTTGTTCCTTTTCGGTTTATCTTGTATTTAATGAATTTCTAGGCCAAGTGAGTCATGTTTTCATGAAATGCATTCGTTAGATGGGTGATGGGGAAGTCAACAGATGATTGTCTAGCACCCACGGAGGTTCAAGACTCAAGCTATCATGGTTTAAAGTTGTAGGCTTATTTGTTCCATTTCGGTTTATCTTAGATTAAATGAAGTTCTAGACCAAGTGACTCTTGTTTTCATGAAATGCATTCGTTAGATGGGTTATGGGGAAGTCAACAGATGTTTGTCTAGCACCCACGGTGGTACATGACTAAAGCTATCTTTGCTTAAAATCGTAGGCCTATTTGTTCCTTTTCTGTTTATCTTGGATTAAAAGAAGTTCTAGGCCAAGTGACTCTTGTTTTCATGAAATGCATTCGTTAGATGGGTTATGGGGAAGTCAACAGATAATTGTCTAGCACCCACGGAGGTTCAAGACTCAAGCTATCTTCGCTTAAAGTTGTAGGCCTATTTGTTCCTTTTCGGTTTATCTTGCATTTAATGAAGTTCTAGGCCAAGTGATTTATGTTTTCATGAAATGCATTCGTTAGATGGGTTATGGGGAAGTCAACAGATGATTGTCAAGCACCCACGGAGGTCAAGACTCAAGCTATCTTGGCTTAAAGTTGCAGGGCTATTTGTTCCTTTTCAGTTAATCTTGGATTAAATGAAGTTCTAGGACATGTGACTCTTGGTTTCATGAAATGCATTCGTTAGATGGGTTATGGGGAAGTCGACAGATGATTGTCTAGCACCCACGGAGGTTCAAGACACAAGCTATCTTCGCTTAAAGTTGTAGGCCTATTTGTTCCTTTTCAGTTTATCTTGGATTAAAAGAAGTTCTAGGCCAAGTGACTCATATTTTCATGAAATGCATTCGTTAGATGGGTTATGGGGAAGTCAACAGATGATTGTCTAGCACCCACGGAGGATCAAGACTAAAGCTATCTTGGTCTAAAGTTGTAGGACTATTTGTTCCTTTTCGGTTTATCTTGGATTAAAAGAAGTTCTAGGCCAAGTGACTCATGTTTTCATGAAATGCATTCGTTAGATGGGTTATGGGGAAGTCAACAGATGATTGTCTACCACCCACGGAGGTTCAAGGCTCCGGCTATCATGGTTAAAAGTTGTAGGTTTATCTGTTCCATTTCGGTCTATCTTAGATTAAATGAAGTTCTAGGCCAAGTGGCTCTTGTTTTCATGAAATGCATTCGTTAGATGGGTTATGGGGAAGTCAACAGATGTTTGTCTAGCACCCACGGTGGTACAAGACTAAAGCTATCTTTGCTTAAAGTCGTAGGCCTATTTGTTCCTTTTCTGTTTATCTTGGATTAAAAGAAGTTCTAGGCCAAGTGACTCATGTTTTCATGAAATGCATTCGTTAGATGGGTTATGGGGAAGTCAACAGATGATTGTCAAGCACCCACGGAGGTTCAAGACTCAAGATATCTTGGCTTAAAGTTGTAGGCCTATTTGTTCCTTTTAGGTTTATCTTGGATTAAGAGATCTTCTAGGCCAAGTGACTCATGTTTTCATGAAATACTTTGCTTAGATGGGTTATGGCGGAGTCAACAGATGTTTTTCTAGCACCCACGGTGGTACAAGACTGAAGCTATCTTGGTTTAAAGTTGTAGGCCTATTTGTTCCTTTTCGGTTTATCTTGGATTTAATGAAGTTCTAGGTCAAGTGATTCATGTTTTCATGAAATGCATACGTTAGATGGGTTACGGGGAAGTCAACAGATGATTGTCAAGCACCCACAGAGGTTTAAGACTCAAGCTATCTTGGATTAAAGTTGTAGGCCTATTTGATCCTTTTCAGTTTATCTGGGATTAAATGAAGTTCTAGGCGATGTGACTCTTGGTTTCATGAAATGCAGTCGTTAGATGGGTTATGGGGAAATCAACAGATGATTGTCTAGCACCCACGGAGGTTCAAGACTCAAGCTATCATGGTTAAAAGTTGTAGGTTTATCTGTTCCATTTCGGTTTATCTTAGATTAAATGAAGTTTTAGGCCAAGTGACTCTTGTTTTCATCAAATGCATTCGTTAGATGGGTTATGGGGAAGTCAACAGATAATTGTCTAGCACCCACGGAGGTTCAAGACTCAAGCTATCTTCGCTTAAAGTTGTAGGCCTATTTGTTCCTTTTCGGTTTATCTTGCATTTAATGAAGTTCTAGGCCAAGTGATTTATGTTTTCATGAAATGCATTCGTTAGATGGGTTATGGGGAAGTCAACAGATGATTGTCAAGCACCCACGGAGGTTCAAGACTCAAGCTATCTTGGCTTAAAGTTGCAGGGCTATTTGTTCCTTTTAGGTTTATCTTGGATTAAGAGATCTTCTAGGCCAAGTGACTCATGTTTTCATGAAATGCATTCGTTACATGGGTTATGGGGAAGTCAACAGATGATTGTCTAGCACCCACGGAGCTTCAAGACTCAAGCTATCTTGGCTTAAAGTTGTAGGCCTATTTGTTCCTTTTCAGTTTATCTTGGATTAAAAGAAGTTCTAGGCCAAGTGACTCATGTTTTCATGAAATGCATTCGTTAGATGGGTTATGGGGAAGTCAACAGATGATTGTCAAGCACCCACGGAGGTTTAAGACTCAAGCTATCTTGGCTTAAAGTTGCAGGCCTATTTGTTCCTTTTCAGTTAATCTTGGATTAAATGAAGTTCTAGGCCATGTGACTCTTGGTTTCATGAAATGCATTCGTTAGATGGGTTATGGGGAAGTCGACAGATGATTGTCTAGCACCCACGGTGGTTCAAGACTCAAGCTATCTTGGCTTAAAGTTGTAGGCCATTTTGTACCTTAACGGATAATCTTCGATTAAAATAAGTTCTAGGCCAAGTGACTCATGTTTTCATGAAATGCATTCGTTAGATGGGTGATGGGGAAGTCAACAGATGATTGTCTAGCACCCACGGAGGTTCAAGACTCAAGCTATCTTGGCTTAAAGTTGTAGGCCTATTTGTTCCTTTTCGGTTTATCTTGGATTAAATGAATTTCTAGGCCAAGTGACTCTTGTTTTCATGAAATGCATTCGTTAGATGGGTTATGGGGAAGTCAACAGATGTTTGTCTAGCACCCACGGTGGTACAAGACTCAAGCTATCTTCGCCTAAAGTTGTAGGCCTATTTGTTCCTTTTCGGTTTATCTTGTATTTAATGAATTTCTAGGCCAAGTGAGTCATGTTTTCATGAAATGCATTCGTTAGATGGGTTATGGGGAAGTCAACAGATGATTGTCAAGCACCCACGGAGGTTCAAGACTCAAGATATCTTGGCTTAAAGTTGTAGGCCTATTTGTTCCTTTTAGGTTTATCTTGGATTAAGAGATCTTCTAGGCCAAGTGACTCATGTTTTCATGAAATACTTTGCTTAGATGGGTTATGGCGGAATCAACAGATGTTTTTCTAGCACCCACGGTGGTACAAGACTGAAGCTATCTTGGTCTAAAGTTGTAGGCCTATTTGTTCCTTTTCGGTTTATCTTGGATTAAAAGAAGTTATAGGCTAAGTGACTCTTGTTTTCATCAAATGCATTCGTTAGATGGGTTATGGGGAAGTCAACAGATAATTGTCTAGCACCCACGGAGGTTCAAGACTCAAGCTATCTTGGCTTAAAGTTGTAGGCCTATTTGTTCCTTTTCGGTTTATCTTGCATTTAATGAAGTTCTAGGCCAAGTGATTTATGTTTTCATGAAATGCATTCGTTAGATGGGTTATGGGGAAGTCAACAGATGATTGTCATGCACCCACGGAGGTTCAAGACTCAAGCTATCTTGGCTTAAAGTTGCAGGGCTATTTGTTCCTTTTCAGTTAATCTTGGATTAAATGAAGTTCTAGGCCATGTGACTCTTGGTTTCATGAAATGCATTCGTTAGATGGGTTATGGGGAAGTCGACAGATGATTGTCTAGCACCCACGGAGGTTCAAGACACAAGCTATCTTCGCTTAAAGTTGTAGGCCTATTTGTTCCTTTTCGGTTTATCTTGGATTAAAAGAAGTTCTAGGCCAAGTGACTCATGTTTTCATGAAATGCATTTGTTAGATGGGTTATGGGGAAGTCAACAGATGATTGTCTAACACCCACGGTGGTTCAAGACTCAAGCTATCTTGGCTTAAAGTTGTAGGCCTGTTTGTTCCTTTTCGGTTTATCTTCGATTAAAAGAAGTTCTAGGCCAAGTGACTCATGTTTTCATGAAATGCATTCGTTAGATGGGTTATGGGGAAGTCAACAGATGATTGTCTAGCACCCACGGAGGTTCAAGACTCAAGCTATCTTGGCTTAAAGTTGTAGGCCTATTTGTTCCTTTTCAGTTTATCTTGGATTAAAAGAAGTTCTAGGCCAAGTGACTCATGTTTTCATGAAATGCATTCGTTAGATGGGTTATGGGGAAGTCAACAGATGATTGTCTAGAATCCCCGGAGGTTCAAGACTCAAGCTATCTTGGCTTAAAGTTGTAGGCCTATTTGTTCCTTTTCGGTTTAACTTGGATTAAATGAATTTCTAGGCCTAGTGACTCTTGTTTTCATGAAATACATTCGTTAGATGGGTTATGGGGAAGTCAACAGATGATTGTCTAGCACCCACGGAGGTTCAAGGCTCCGGCTATCATGGTTAAAAGTTCTAGGTTTATCTGTTCCATTTCGGTCTATCTTAGATTAAATGAAGTTCGAGGCCAAGTGACTCTTGTTTTCATGAAATGCATTCGTTAGATGGGTTATGGGGAAGTCAACAGATGTTTGTCTACCACCCACGGTGGTACAAGACTCAAGCTATCTTCGCCTAAAGTTCTAGGCCTATTTGTTCCTTTTCGGTTTATCTTGTATTTAATGAATTTCTAGGCCAAGTGAGTCATGTTTTCATGAAATGCATTCGTTAGATGGGTGATGGGGAAGTCAACAGATGATTGTCTAGCACCCACGGAGGTTCAAGACTCAAGCTATCATGGTTTAAAGTTGTAGGCTTATTTGTTCCATTTCGGTTTATCTTAGATTAAATGAAGTTCTAGACCAAGTGACTCTTGTTTTCATGAAATGCATTCGTTAGATGGGTTATGGGGAAGTCAACGGATGTTTGTCTAGCACCCACGGTGGTACATGACTAAAGCTATCTTTGCTTAAAATCGTAGGCCTATTTGTTCCTTTTCTGTTTATCTTGGATTAAAAGAAGTTCTAGGCCAAGTGACTCTTGTTTTCATGAAATGCATTCGTTAGATGGGTTATGGGGAAGTCAACAGATAATTGTCTAGCACCCACGGAGGTTCAAGACTCAAGCTATCTTCGCTTAAAGTTGTAGGCCTATTTGTTCCTTTTCGGTTTATCTTGCATTTAATGAAGTTCTAGGCCAAGTGATTTATGTTTTCATGAAATGCATTCGTTAGATGGGTTATGGGGAAGTCAACAGATGATTGTCAAGCACCCACGGAGGTTCAAGACTCAAGCTATCTTGGCTTAAAGTTGCAGGGCTATTTGTTCCTTTTCAGTTAATCTTGGATTAAATGAAGTTCTAGGACATGTGACTCTTGGTTTCATGAAATGCATTCGTTAGATGGGTTATGGGGAAGTCGACAGATGATTGTCTAGCACCCACGGAGGTTCAAGACACAAGCTATCTTCGCTTAAAGTTGTAGGCCTATTTGTTCCTTTTCAGTTTATCTTGGATTAAAAGAAGTTCTAGGCCAAGTGACTCATATTTTCATGAAATGCATTCGTTAGATGGGTTATGGGGAAGTCAACAGATGATTGTCTAGCACCCACGGAGGATCAAGACTAAAGCTATCTTGGTCTAAAGTTGTAGGACTATTTGTTCCTTTTCGGTTTATCTTGGATTAAAAGAAGTTCTAGGCCAAGTGACTCATGTTTTCATGAAATGCATTCGTTAGATGGGTTATGGGGAAGTCAACAGATGATTGTCTACCACCCACGGAGGTTCAAGGCTCCGGCTATCATGGTTAAAAGTTGTAGGTTTATCTGTTCCATTTCGGTCTATCTTAGATTAAATGAAGTTCTAGGCCAAGTGGCTCTTGTTTTCATGAAATGCATTCGTTAGATGGGTTATGGGGAAGTCAACAGATGTTTGTCTAGCACCCACGGTGGTACAAGACTAAAGCTATCTTTGCTTAAAGTCGTAGGCCTATTTGTTCCTTTTCTGTTTATCTTGGATTAAAAGAAGTTCTAGGCCAAGTGACTCATGTTTTCATGAAATGCATTCGTTAGATGGGTTATGGGGAAGTCAACAGATGATTGTCAAGCACCCACGGAGGTTCAAGACTCAAGATATCTTGGCTTAAAGTTGTAGGCCTATTTGTTCCTTTTAGGTTTATCTTGGATTAAGAGATCTTCTAGGCCAAGTGACTCATGTTTTCATGAAATACTTTGCTTAGATGGGTTATGGCGGAGTCAACAGATGTTTTTCTAGCACCCACGGTGGTACAAGACTGAAGCTATCTTGGTTTAAAGTTGTAGGCCTATTTGTTCCTTTTCGGTTTATCTTGGATTTAATGAAGTTCTAGGTCAAGTGATTCATGTTTTCATGAAATGCATACGTTAGATGGGTTACGGGGAAGTCAACAGATGATTGTCAAGCACCCACAGAGGTTTAAGACTCAAGCTATCTTGGATTAAAGTTGTAGGCCTATTTGATCCTTTTCAGTTTATCTGGGATTAAATGAAGTTCTAGGCGATGTGACTCTTGGTTTCATGAAATGCAGTCGTTAGATGGGTTATGGGGAAATCAACAGATGATTGTCTAGCACCCACGGAGGTTCAAGACTCAAGCTATCATGGTTAAAAGTTGTAGGTTTATCTGTTCCATTTCGGTTTATCTTAGATTAAATGAAGTTTTAGGCCAAGTGACTCTTGTTTTCATCAAATGCATTCGTTAGATGGGTTATGGGGAAGTCAACAGATAATTGTCTAGCACCCACGGAGGTTCAAGACTCAAGCTATCTTCGCTTAAAGTTGTAGGCCTATTTGTTCCTTTTCGGTTTATCTTGCATTTAATGAAGTTCTAGGCCAAGTGATTTATGTTTTCATGAAATGCATTCGTTAGATGGGTTATGGGGAAGTCAACAGATGATTGTCAAGCACCCACGGAGGTTCAAGACTCAAGCTATCTTGGCTTAAAGTTGCAGGGCTATTTGTTCCTTTTAGGTTTATCTTGGATTAAGAGATCTTCTAGGCCAAGTGACTCATGTTTTCATGAAATGCATTCGTTACATGGGTTATGGGGAAGTCAACAGATGATTGTCTAGCACCCACGGAGCTTCAAGACTCAAGCTATCTTGGCTTAAAGTTGTAGGCCTATTTGTTCCTTTTCAGTTTATCTTGGATTAAAAGAAGTTCTAGGCCAAGTGACTCATGTTTTCATGAAATGCATTCGTTAGATGGGTTATGGGGAAGTCAACAGATGATTGTCAAGCACCCACGGAGGTTCAAGACTCAAGCTATCTTGGCTTAAAGTTGCAGGGCTATTTGTTCCTTTTCAGTTAATCTTGGATTAAATGAAGTTCTAGGCCATGTGACTCTTGGTTTCATGAAATGCATTCGTTAGATGGGTTATGGGGAAGTCGACAGATGATTGTCTAGCACCCACGGTGGTTCAAGACTCAAGCTATCTTGGCTTAAAGTTGTAGGCCTGTTTGTTCCTTTTCGGTTTATCTTCGATTAAAATAAGTTCTAGGCCAAGTGACTCATGTTTTCATGAAATGCATTCGTTAGATGGGTGATGGGGAAGTCAACAGATGATTGTCTAGCACCCACGGAGGTTCAAGACTCAAGCTATCTTGGCTTAAAGTTGTAGGCCTATTTGTTCCTTTTCGGTTTAACTTGGATTAAATGAATTTCTAGGCCAAGTGACTCTTGTTTTCATGAAATGCATTCGTTAGATGGGTTATGGGGAAGTCAACAGATGTTTGTCTAGCACCCACGGTGGTACAAGACTCAAGCTATCTTCGCCTAAAGTTGTAGGCCTATTTGTTCCTTTTCGGTTTATCTTGTATTTAATGAATTTCTAGGCCAAGTGAGTCATGTTTTCATGAAATGCATTCGTTAGATGGGTTATGGGGAAGTCAACAGATGATTGTCAAGCACCCACGGAGGTTCAAGACTCAAGATATCTTGGCTTAAAGTTGTAGGCCTATTTGTTCCTTTTAGGTTTATCTTGGATTAAGAGATCTTCTAGGCCAAGTGACTCATGTTTTCATGAAATACTTTGCTTAGATGGGTTATGGCGGAGTCAACAGATGTTTTTCTAGCACCCACGGTGGTACAAGACTGAAGCTATCTTGGTCTAAAGTTGTAGGCCTATTTGTTCCTTTTCGGTTTATCTTGGATTAAAAGAAGTTATAGGCTAAGTGACTCTTGTTTTCATCAAATGCATTCGTTAGATGGGTTATGGGGAAGTCAACAGATAATTGTCTAGCACCCACGGAGGTTCAAGACTCAAGCTATCTTGGCTTAAAGTTGTAGGCCTATTTGTTCCTTTTCGGTTTATCTTGCATTTAATGAAGTTCTAGGCCAAGTGATTTATGTTTTCATGAAATGCATTCGTTAGATGGGTTATGGGGAAGTCAACAGATGATTGTCATGCACCCACGGAGGTTCAAGACTCAAGCTATCTTGGCTTAAAGTTGCAGGGCTATTTGTTCCTTTTCAGTTAATCTTGGATTAAATGAAGTTCTAGGCCATGTGACTCTTGGTTTCATGAAATGCATTCGTTAGATGGGTTATGGGGAAGTCGACAGATGATTGTCTAGCACCCACGGAGGTTCAAGACACAAGCTATCTTCGCTTAAAGTTGTAGGCCTATTTGTTCCTTTTCGGTTTATCTTGGATTAAAAGAAGTTCTAGGCCAAGTGACTCATATTTTCATGAAATGCATTCGTTAGATGGGTTATGGGGAAGTCAACAGATGATTGTCTAGCACCCACGGAGGATCAAGACTAAAGCTATCTTGGTCTAAAGTTGTAGGCCTATTTGTTCCTTTTCGGTTTATCTTGGATTAAAAGAAGTTATAGGCCAAGTGACTCATGTTTTCATGAAATGCATTCGTTACATGGGTTATGGGGAAGTCAACAGATGATTGTCTACCACCCACGGAGGTTCAAGACTCAAGATATCTTGGCTGAAAGTTGTAGGCCTATTTGTTCCTTTTCGGTTTATCTTGGATTAAAAGAAGTTCTAGGCCAAGTGACTCATGTTTTCATGAAATGCATTCGTTAGATGGGTTATGGGGAAGTCAACAGATGATTGTCTAGCACCCACGGAGGTTCAAGACTCAAGCTATCTTGGCTCAAAGTTGTAGGCCTATTTGTTCCTTTTCGGTTTATCTTGGATTAAAAAGAGGTTCTAGGACAAGTGGATCATGTTTTCATGATATGCTTTCGTTGGATGGGTTATGGGAAGTCAACAGATGATTGTCTAGCACCCACGGAGCTTCAAGACTCAAGCTATCTTGGCTTAAAGTTGTAGGCCTATTTGTTCCTTTTCGGTTTATCTTGGATTAAATGAAGTTCTAGGCCAAGTGATTCTTGTTTTCATGAAATGCATTTGTTAGATGGGTTATGGGGAAGTCAACAGATGATTGTCTAGCACCCACGGTGGTTCAAGACTCAAGCTATCTTGGCTTAAAGTTGTAGGCCTGTTTGTTCCTTTTCGGTTTATCTTCGATTAAAAGAAGTTCTAGGCCAAGTGACTCATGTTTTCATGAAATGCATTCGTTAGATGGGTTATGGGGAAGTCAACAGATGATTGTAAAGCACCCACGAAGGTTCAAGACTCAAGATATGTTGGCTTAAAGTTGTAGGCCTATTTGTTCCTTTTAGGTTTATCTTGGATTAAGAGATCTTCTAGGCCAAGTGACTCATGTTTTCATGAAATACTTTGCTTAGATGGGTTATGGCGGAGTCAACAGATGTTTTTCTAGCACCCACGGTGGTACAAGACTGAAGCTATCTTGGTTTAAAGTTGTAGGCCGATTTGTTCCTTTTCGGTTTATCTTGGATTTAATGAAGTTCTAGGTCAAGTGATTCGTGTTTTCATGAAATGCATACGTTAGATGGGTTACGGGGAAGTCAACAGATGATTGTCAAGCACCCACGGAGGTTCAAGACTCAAGCTATCTTGGATTAAAGTTGTAGGCCTATTTGTTCCTTTTCAGTTTATCTGGGATTAAATGAAGTTCTAGGCCATGTGACTCTTGGTTTCATGAAATGCAGTCGTTAGATGGGTTATGGGGAAATCAACAGATGATTGTCTAGCACCCACGGAGGTTCAAGACTCAAGCTATCATGGTTAAAAGTTGTAGGTTTATCTGTTCCATTTCGGTTTATCTTAGATTAAATGATGTTTTAGGCCAAGTGACTCTTGTTTTCATCAAATGCATTCGTTAGATGGGTTATGGGGAAGTCAACAGATAATTGTCTAGCACCCACAGAGGTTCAAGACTCAAGCTATCTTCGCTTAATGTTGTAGGCCTATTTGTTCCTTTTCGGTTTATCTTGCATTTAATGAAGTTCTAGGCCAAGTGATTTATGTTTTCATGAAATGCATTCGTTAGATGGGTTATGGGGAAGTCAACAGATGATTGTCATGCACCCACGGAGGTTCAAGACTCAAGCTATCTTGGCTTAAAGTTGCAGGGCTATTTGTTCCTTTTCAGTTAATCTTGGATTAAATGAAGTTCTAGGCCATGTGACTCTTGGTTTCATGAAATGCATTCGTTAGATGGGTTATGGGGAAGTCGACAGATGATTGTCTAGCACCCACGGAGGTTCAAGACACAAGCTATCTTCGCTTAAAGTTGTAGGCCTATTTGTTCCTTTTCGGTTTATCTTGGATTAAAAGAAGTTCTAGGCCAAGTGACTCATATTTTCATGAAATGCATTCGTTAGATGGGTTATGGGGAAGTCAACAGATGATTGTCTAGCACCCACGGAGGATCAAGACTAAAGCTATCTTGGTCTAAAGTTGTAGGCCTATTTGTTCCTTTTCGGTTTATCTTGGATTAAAAGAAGTTATAGGCCAAGTGACTCTTGTTTTCATCAAATGCATTCGTTAGATGGGTTATGGGGAAGTCAACAGATAATTGTCTAGCACCCACGGAGGTTCAAGACTCAAGCTATCTTCGCTTAAAGTTGTAGGCCTATTTGTTCCTTTCCGGTTTATCTTTGGTAAAATGAAGTTCTAGGCCAAGTGACTCATGTTTTCATGAAATACTATAGTTAGATGGGTTATGGGGAAGTCAACAGATGATTGTCAAGCACCCACGGAGGCTCAAGACTCAAGCTATCTTGGCTTAAAGTTGCAGGCCTATTTGTTCCTTTTCAGTTAATCTTGGATTAAATGAAGTTCTAGGCCATGTGACTCTTGGTTTCATGAAATGCATTCGTTAGATGGGTTATGGGGAAGTCGACAGATGATTGTCTAGCACCCACGGAGGTTCAAGACACAAGCTATCTTCGCTTAAAGTTGTAGGCCTATTTGTTCCTTTTCGGTTTATCTTGGATTAAAAGAAGTTCTAGGCCAAGTGACTCATATTTTCATGAAATGCATTCGTTAGATGGGTTATGGGGAAGTCAACAGATGATTGTCTAGCACCCACGGAGGATCAAGACTAAAGCTATCTTGGTCTAAAGTTGTAGGCCTATTTGTTCCTTTTCGGTTTATCTTGGATTAAAAGAAGTTATAGGCCAAGTGACTCATGTTTTCATGAAATGCATTCGTTACATGGGTTATGGGGAAGTCAACAGATGATTGTCTACCACCCACGGAGGTTCAAGACTCAAGATATCTTGGCTGAAAGTTGTAGGCCTATTTGTTCCTTTTCGGTTTATCTTGGATTAAAAGAAGTTCTAGGCCAAGTGACTCATGTTTTCATGAAATGCATTCGTTAGATGGGTTATGGGGAAGTCAACAGATGATTGTCTAGCACCCACGGAGGTTCAAGACTCAAGCTATCTTGGCTCAAAGTTGTAGGCCTATTTGTTCCTTTTCGGTTTATCTTGGATTAAAAGAAGTTCTAGGCCAAGTGACTCATGTTTTCATGAAATGCATTCGTTAGATGGGTTATGGGGAAGTCAACAGATGATTGTCTAGCACCCACGGAGCTTCAAGACTCAAGCTATCTTGGCTTAAAGTTGTAGGCCTATTTGTTCCTTTTCGGTTTATCTTGGATTAAATGAAGTTCTAGGCCAAGTGATTCTTGTTTTCATGAAATGCATTTGTTAGATGGGTTATGGGGAAGTCAACAGATGATTGTCTAGCACCCACGGTGGTTCAAGACTCAAGCTATCTTGGCTTAAAGTTGTAGGCCTGTTTGTTCCTTTTCGGTTTATCTTCGATTAAAAGAAGTTCTAGGCCAAGTGACTCATGTTTTCATGAAATGCATTCGTTAGATGGGTTATGGGGAAGTCAACAGATGATTGTAAAGCACCCACGAAGGTTCAAGACTCAAGATATGTTGGCTTAAAGTTGTAGGCCTATTTGTTCCTTTTAGGTTTATCTTGGATTAAGAGATCTTCTAGGCCAAGTGACTCATGTTTTCATGAAATACTTTGCTTAGATGGGTTATGGCGGAGTCAACAGATGTTTTTCTAGCACCCACGGTGGTACAAGACTGAAGCTATCTTGGTTTAAAGTTGTAGGCCTATTTGTTCCTTTTCGGTTTATCTTGGATTTAATGAAGTTCTAGGTCAAGTGATTCATGTTTTCATGAAATGCATACGTTAGATGGGTTACGGGGAAGTCAACAGATGATTGTCAAGCACCCACGGAGGTTCAAGACTCAAGCTATCTTGGATTAAAGTTGTAGGCCTATTTGTTCCTTTTCAGTTTATCTGGGATTAAATGAAGTTCTAGGCCATGTGACTCTTGGTTTCATGAAATGCAGTCGTTAGATGGGTTATGGGGAAATCAACAGATGATTGTCTAGCACCCACGGAGGTTCAAGACTCAAGCTATCATGGTTAAAAGTTGTAGGTTTATCTGTTCCATTTCGGTTTATCTTAGATTAAATGATGTTTTAGGCCAAGTGACTCTTGTTTTCATCAAATGCATTCGTTAGATGGGTTATGGGGAAGTCAACAGATAATTGTCTAGCACCCACAGAGGTTCAAGACTCAAGCTATCTTTGCTTAAAGTCGTAGGCCTATTTGTTCCTTTTCTGTTTATCTTGGATTAAAAGAAGTTCTAGGCCAAGTGACTCATGTTTTCATGAAATGCATTCGTTAGATGGGTTATGGGGAAGTCAACAGATGATTGTCAAGCACCCACGGAGGTTCAAGACTCAAGATATCTTGGCTTAAAGTTGTAGGCCTATTTGTTCCTTTTAGGTTTATCTTGGATTAAGAGATCTTCTAGGCCAAGTGACTCATGTTTTCATGAAATACTTTGCTTAGATGGGTTATGGCGGAGTCAACAGATGTTTTTCTAGCACCCACGGTGGTACAAGACTGAAGCTATCTTGGTTTAAAGTTGTAGGCCTATTTGTTCCTTTTCGGTTTATCTTGGATTTAATGAAGTTCTAGGTCAAGTGATTCATGTTTTCATGAAATGCATACGTTAGATGGGTTACGGGGAAGTCAACAGATGATTGTCAAGCACCCACAGAGGTTTAAGACTCAAGCTATCTTGGATTAAAGTTGTAGGCCTATTTGATCCTTTTCAGTTTATCTGGGATTAAATGAAGTTCTAGGCGATGTGACTCTTGGTTTCATGAAATGCAGTCGTTAGATGGGTTATGGGGAAATCAACAGATGATTGTCTAGCACCCACGGAGGTTCAAGACTCAAGCTATCATGGTTAAAAGTTGTAGGTTTATCTGTTCCATTTCGGTTTATCTTAGATTAAATGAAGTTTTAGGCCAAGTGACTCTTGTTTTCATCAAATGCATTCGTTAGATGGGTTATGGGGAAGTCAACAGATAATTGTCTAGCACCCACGGAGGTTCAAGACTCAAGCTATCTTCGCTTAAAGTTGTAGGCCTATTTGTTCCTTTTCGGTTTATCTTGCATTTAATGAAGTTCTAGGCCAAGTGATTTATGTTTTCATGAAATGCATTCGTTAGATGGGTTATGGGGAAGTCAACAGATGATTGTCAAGCACCCACGGAGGTTCAAGACTCAAGCTATCTTGGCTTAAAGTTGCAGGGCTATTTGTTCCTTTTAGGTTTATCTTGGATTAAGAGATCTTCTAGGCCAAGTGACTCATGTTTTCATGAAATGCATTCGTTACATGGGTTATGGGGAAGTCAACAGATGATTGTCTAGCACCCACGGAGCTTCAAGACTCAAGCTATCTTGGCTTAAAGTTGTAGGCCTATTTGTTCCTTTTCGGTTTATCTTGGATTAAATGAAGTTCTAGGCCAAGTGATTCTTGTTTTCATAAAATGCATTTGTTAGATGGGTTATGGGGAAGTCAACAGATGATTGTCTAACACCCACGGTGGTTCAAGACTCAAGCTATCTTGGCTTAAAGTTGTAGGCCTGTTTGTTCCTTTTCGGTTTATCTTCGATTAAAAGAAGTTCTAGGCCAAGTGACTCATGTTTTCATGAAATGCATTCGTTAGATGGGTTATGGGGAAGTCAACAGATGATTGTCTAGCACCCACGGAGGTTCAAGACTCAAGCTATCTTGGCTTAAAGTTGTAGGCCTATTTGTTCCTTTTCGGTTTATCTTGGATTAAATGAAGTTCTAGGCCAAGTGATTCTTGTTTTCATGAAATGCATTTGTTAGATGGGTTATGGGGAAGTCAACAGATGATTGTCTAGCACCCACGGTGGTTCAAGACTCAAGCTATCTTGGCTTAAAGTTGTAGGCCTGTTTGTTCCTTTTCGGTTTATCTTCGATTAAAAGAAGTTCTAGGCCAAGTGACTCATGTTTTCATGAAATGCATTCGTTAGATGGGTTATGGGGAAGTCAACAGATGATTGTAAAGCACCCACGAAGGTTCAAGACTCAAGATATGTTGGCTTAAAGTTGTAGGCCTATTTGTTCCTTTTAGGTTTATCTTGGATTAAGAGATCTTCTAGGCCAAGTGACTCATGTTTTCATGAAATACTTTGCTTAGATGGGTTATGGCGGAGTCAACAGATGTTTTTCTAGCACCCACGGTGGTACAAGACTGAAGCTATCTTGGTTTGAAGTTGTAGGCCTATTTGTTCCTTTTCGGTTTATCTTGGATTTAATGAAGTTCTAGGTCAAGTGATTCATGTTTTCATGAAATGCATACGTTAGATGGGTTATGGGAAGTCAACAGATGATTGTCAAGCACCCACGGAGGTTCAAGACTCAAGCTATCTTGGATTAAAGTTGTAGGCCTATTTGTTCCTTTTCAGTTTATCTGGGATTAAATGAAGTTCTAGGCCATGTGACTCTTGGTTTCATGAAATGCAGTCGTTAGATGGGTTATGGGGAAATCAACAGATGATTGTCTAGCACCCACGGAGGTTCAAGACTCAAGCTATCATGGTTAAAAGTTGTAGGTTTATTTGTTCCATTTCGGTTTATCTTAGATTAAATGATGTTTTAGGCCAAGTGACTCTTGTTTTCATCAAATGCATTCGTTAGATGGGTTATGGGGAAGTCAACAGATAATTGTCTAGCACCCACAGAGGTTCAAGACTCAAGCTATCTACGCTTATAGTTGAAGGCGGATTTGTTCCTTTTCGGTTTATCTTGCATTTAATGAAGTTCTAGGCCAAGTGATTTATGTTTTCATGAAATGCATTCGTTAGATGGGTTATGGGGAAGTCAACAGATGATTGTCATGCACCCACGGAGGTTCAAGACTCAAGCTATCTTGGCTTAAAGTTGCAGGGCTATTTGTTCCTTTTCAGTTAATCTTGGATTAAATGAAGTTCTAGGCCATGTGACTCTTGGTTTCATGAAATGCATTCGTTAGATGGGTTATGGGGAAGTCGACAGATGATTGTCTAGCACCCACGGAGGTTCAAGACACAAGCTATCTTCGCTTAAAGTTGTAGGCCTATTTGTTCCTTTTCGGTTTATCTTGGATTAAAAGAAGTTCTAGGCCAAGTGACTCATATTTTCATGAAATGCATTGGTTAGATGGGTTATGGGGAAGTCAACAGATGATTGTCTAGCACCCACGGAGGATCAAGACTAAAGCTATCTTGGTCTAAAGTTGTAGGCCTATTTGTTCCTTTTCGGTTTATCTTGGATTAAAAGAAGTTATAGGCCAAGTGACTCTTGTTTTCATCAAATGCATTCGTTAGATGGGTTATGGGGAAGTCAACAGATAATTGTCTAGCACCCACGGAGGTTCAAGACTCAAGCTATCTTCGCTTAAAGTTGTAGGCCTATTTGTTCCTTTTCGGTTTATCTTGCATTTAATGAAGTTCTAGGCCAAGTGATTTATGTTTTCATGAAATGCATTCGTTAGATGGGTTATGGGGAAGTCAACAGATGATTGTCAAGCACCCACGGAGGTTCAAGACTCAAGCTATCTTGGCTTAAAGTTGCAGGGCTATTTGTTCCTTTTCAGTTAATCTTGGATTAAATGAAGTTCTAGGCCATGTTACTCTTGGTTTCATGAAATGCATTCGTTAGATGGGTTATGGGGAAGTCAACAGATGATTGTCTAGCACGCACGGAGGTTCAAGACACAAGCTATCTTCGCTTAAAGTTGTAGGCCTATTTGTTCCTTTTCGGTTTATCTTGGATTAAAAGAAGTTCTAGGCCAAGTGACTCATATTTTCATGAAATGCATTCGTTAGATGGGTTATGGGGAAGTCAACAGATGATTGTCTAGCACCCACGGAGGATCAAGACTAAAGCTATCTTGGTCTAAAGTTGTAGGCCTATTTGTTCCTTTTCGGTTTATCTTGGATTAAAAGAAGTTATAGGCCAAGTGACTCATGTTTTCATGAAATGCATTCGTTACATGGGTTATGGGGAAGTCAACAGATGATTGTCTACCACCCATTGAGGTTCAAGACTCAAGCTCGCTTGGCTTAAAGTTGTAGGCCTATTTGTTCCTTTTCGGTTTATCTTGGATTAAAAGAAGTTCTAGGCCAAGTGACTCATGTTTTCATGAAATGCATTCGTTAGATGGGTTATGGGGAAGTCAACAGATGATTGTCTAGCACCCACGGAGGTTCAAGACTCAAGCTATCTTGGCTCAAAGTTGTAGGCCTATTTGTTCCTTTTCGGTTTATCTTGCATTAAAATAAGTTCTAGGCCAAGTGACTCATGTTTTCATGAAATGCATTCGTTAGATGGGTTATGGGGAAGTCAACAGATGATTGTCTAGCACCCACGGAGCTTCAAGACTCAAGCTATCTTGGCTTAAAGTTGTAGGCCTATTTGTTCCTTTTCGGTTTATCTTGGATTAAATGAAGTTCTAGGCCAAGTGATTCTTGTTTTCATGAAATGCATTTGATAGATGGGTTATGGGGAAGTCAACAGATGATTGTCTAGCACCCACGGTGGTTCAAGACTCAAGCTATCTTGGCTTAAAGTTGTAGGCCTATTTGTTCCTTTTCGGTTTATCTTCGATTAAAAGAAGTTCTAGGCCAAGTGACTCATGTTTTCATGAAATGCATTCGTTAGATGGGTTATGGGAAGTTCACGAGATGATTGTCTAGCACCCACGGAGGTTCAAGACTCAAGCTATCTTGGCTTAAAGTTGTAGGCCTATTTGTTCCTTTTCAGTTTATCTTGGATTAAAAGAAGTTCTAGGCCAAGTGACTCATGTTTTCATGAAATGCATTCGTTAGATGGGTTATGGGGAAGTCAACAGATGATTGTCTAGAATCCACGGAGGTTCAAGACTCAAGCTATCTTGGCTTAAAGTTGTAGGCCTATTTGTTCCTTTTCGGATTATCTTGGATTAAATTAATTACTAGGACAAGTGACTCTTGTTTTCATGAAATACATTCGTTAGATGGGTTATGGGGAAGTCAAAAGATGATTGTCTAGCACCCACGGAGGTTCAAGGCTAGAGCTATCATGGTTAAAAGTTGTAGGTTTATCAGTTCCATTTCGGTCTATCTTAGATTAAATGAAGTTCTAGGCCAAGTGACTCATGTTTTCATGAAATGCATTCGTTAGATGGGTTATGGGGAAGTCAACAGATGATTGTCTAGCACCCACGGAGGATCAAGACTAAAGCTATCTTGGTCTAAAGTTGTAGGCCTATTTGTTCCTTTTCGGTTTATCTTGGATTAAAAGAAGTTATAGGCCAAGTGACTCATGTTTTCATGAAATGCATTCGTTACATGGGTTATGGGGAAGTCAACAGATGATTGTCTACCACCCACGGAGGTTCAAGACTCAAGCTATCTTGGCTGAAAGTTGTAGGCCTATTTGTTCCTTTTCGGTTTATCTTGGATTAAAAGAAGTTCTAGGCCAAGTGACTCATGTTTTCATGAAATGCATTCGTTAGATGGGTTATGGGGAAGTCAACAGATGATTGTCTAGCACCCACGGAGGTTCAAGACTCAAGCTATCTTGGCTCAAAGTTGTAGGCTTATTTGTTCCTTTTCGGTTTATCTTGGATTAAAAGAAGTTCTAGGCCAAGTGACTCATGTTTTCATGAAATGCATTCGTTAGATGGGTTATGGGGAAGTCAACAGATGATTGTCTAGCACCCACGGAGCTTCAAGACTCAAGCTATCTTGGCTTAAAGTTGTAGGCCTATTTGTTCCTTTTCGGTTTATCTTGGATTAAATGAAGTTCTAGGCCAAGTGATTCTTGTTTTCATGAAATGCATTTGTTAGATGGGTTATGGGGAAGTCAACAGATGATTGTCTAGCACCCACGGTGGTTCAAGACTCAAGCTATCTTGGCTTAAAGTTGTAGGCCTGTTTGTTCCTTTTCGGTTTATCTTCGATTAAAAGAAGTTCTAGGCCAAGTGACTCATGTTTTCATGAAATGCATTCGTTAGATGGGTTATGGGGAAGTCAACAGATGATTGTAAAGCACCCACGAAGGTTCAAGACTCAAGATATGTTGGCTTAAAGTTGTAGGCCTATTTGTTCCTTTTAGGTTTATCTTGGATTAAGAGATCTTCTAGGCCAAGTGACTCATGTTTTCATGAAATACTTTGCTTAGATGGGTTATGGCGGAGTCAACAGATGTTTTTCTAGCACCCACGGTGGTACAAGACTGAAGCTATCTTGGTTTAAAGTTGTAGGCCTATTTGTTCCTTTTCGGTTTATCTTGGATTTAATGAAGTTCTAGGTCAAGTGATTCATGTTTTCATGAAATGCATACGTTAGATGGGTTACGGGGAAGTCAACAGATGATTGTCAAGCACCCACGGAGGATCAAGACTAAAGCTATCTTGGTCTAAAGTTGTAGGCCTATTTGTTCCTTTTCGGTTTATCTTGGATTAAAAGAAGTTATAGGCCAAGTGACTCATGTTTTCATGAAATGCATTCGTTAGATGGGTTATGGGGAAGTCAACAGATGATTGTCTAGCACCCACGGAGGATCAAGACTAAAGCTATCTTGGTCTAAAGTTGTAGGCCTATTTGTTCCTTTTCGGTTTATCTTGGATTAAAAGAAGTTATAGGCCAAGTGACTCATGTTTTCATGAAATGCATTCGTTACATGGGTTATGGGGAAGTCAACAGATGATTGTCTACCACCCACTGAGGTTCAAGACTCAAGCTCGCTTGGCTTAAAGTTGTAGGCCTATTTGTTCCTTTTCGGTTTATCTTGGATTAAAAGAAGTTCTAGGCCAAGTGACTCATGTTTTCATGAAATGCATTCGTTACATGGGTTATGGGGAAGTCAACAGATGATTGTCTAGCACCCACGGAGGTTCAAGACTCAAGCTATCTTGGCTCAAAGTTGTAGGCCTATTTGTTCCTTTTCGGTTTATCTTGCATTAAAATAAGTTCTAGGCCAAGTGACTCATGTTTTCATGAAATGCATTCGTTAGATGGGTTATGGGGAAGTCAACAGATGATTGTCTAGCACCCACGGAGCTTCAAGACTCAAGCTATCTTGGCTTAAAGTTGTAGGCCTATTTGTTCCTTTTCGGTTTATCTTGGATTAAATGAAGTTCTAGGCCAAGTGATTCTTGTTTTCATGAAATGCATTTGATAGATGGGTTATGGGGAAGTCAACAGATGATTGTCTAGCACCCACGGTGGTTCAAGACTCAAGCTATCTTGGCTTAAAGTTGTAGGCCTGTTTGTTCCTTTTCGGTTTATCTTCGATTAAAAGAAGTTCTAGGCCAAGTGACTCATGTTTTCATGAAATGCATTCGTTAGATGGGTTATGGGGAAGTTAACAGATGATTGTCTAGCACCCACGGAGGTTCAAGACTCAAGCTATCTTGGCTTAAAGTTGTAGGCCTATTTGTTCCTTTTCAGTTTATCTTGGATTAAAAGAAGTTCTAGGCCAAGTCAGTCATGTTTTCATGAAATGCATTCGTTAGATGGGTTATGGGGAAGTCAAGAGATGATTGTCTAGAATCCCCGGAGGTTCAAGACTCAAGCTATCTTGGCTTAAAGTTGTAGGCCTATTTGTTCCTTTTCGGATTAACTTGGATTAAATGAATTTCTAGGACAAGTGACTCTTGTTTTCATGAAATACATTCGTTAGATGGGTTATGGGAAGTCAAAAGATGATTGTCTAGCACCCACGGAGGTTCAAGACTCGAAGCTATCATGGTTAAAAGTTGTAGGTTTATCAGTTCCATTTCGGTCTATCTTAGATTAAATGAAGTTCTAGGCCAAGTGACTCATGTTTTCATGAAATGCATTCGTTAGATGGGTTATGGGGAAGTCAACAGATGATTGTCTAGCACCCACGGAGGATCAAGACTAAAGCTATCTTGGTCTAAAGTTGTAGGCCTATTTGTACCTTTTCGGTTTATCTTGGATTAAAAGAAGTTATAGGCCAAGTGACTCATGTTTTCATGAAATGCATTCGTTACATGGGTTATGGGGAAGTCAACGAGATGATTGTCTACCACCCACGGAGGTTCAAGACTCAAGCTATCTTGGCTGAAAGTTGTAGGCCTATTTGTTCCTTCTCGGTTTATCTTGGATTAAAAGAAGTTCTAGGCCAAGTGACTCATGTTTTCATGAAATGCATTCGTTAGATGGGTTATGGGGAAGTCAACAGATGATTGTCTAGCACCCACGGAGGTTCAAGACTCAAGCTATCTTGGCTCAAAGTTGTAGGCCTATTTGTTCCTTTTCGGTTTATCTTGGATTAAAAGAAGTTCTAGGCCAAGTGACTCATGTTTTCATGAAATGCATTCGTTAGATGGGTTATGGGGAAGTCAACAGATGATTGTCTAGCACCCACGGAGCTTCAAGACTCAAGCTATCTTGGCTTAAAGTTGTAGGCCTATTTGTTCCTTTTCGGTTTATCTTGGATTAAATGAAGTTCTAGGCCAAGTGATTCTTGTTTTCATGAAATGCATTTGTTAGATGGGTTATGGGGAAGTCAACAGATGATTGTCTAGCACCCACGGTGGTTGAAGACTCAAGCTATCTTGGCTTAAAGTTGTAGGCCTATTTGTTCCTTTTCGGTTTATCTTGGATTAAAAGAAGTTCTAGGCCAAGTGACTCATGTTTTCATGAAATGCATTCGTTAGATGGGTTATGGGGAAGTCAACAGATGATTGTAAAGCACCCACGAAGGTTCAAGACTCAAGATATGTTGGCTTAAAGTTGTAGGCCTATTTGTTCCTTTTAGGTTTATCTTGGATTAAGAGATCTTCTAGGCCAAGTGACTCATGTTTTCATGAAATACTTTGCTTAGATGGGTTATGGCGGAGTCAACAGATGTTTTTCTAGCACCCACGGTGGTACAAGACTGAAGCTATCTTGGTTTAAAGTTGTAGGCCTATTTGTTCCTTTTCGGTTTATCTTGGATTTAATGAAGTTCTAGGTCAAGTGATTCATGTTTTCATGAAATGCATACGTTAGATGGGTTACGGGGAAGTCAACAGATGATTGTCAAGCACCCACGGAGGTTCAAGACTCAAGCTATCTTGGATTAAAGTTGTAGGCCTATTTGTTCCTTTTCAATTTATCTGGGATTAAATGAAGTTCTAGGCCATGTGACTCTTGGTTTCATGAAATGCAGTCGTTAGATGGGTTATGGGGAAATCAACAGATGATTGTCTAGCACCCACGGAGGTTCAAGACTCAAGCTATCATGGTTAAAAGTTGTAGGTTTATCTGTTCCATTTCGGTTTATCTTAGATTAAATGATGTTTTAGGCCAAGTGACTCTTGTTTTCATCAAATGCATTCGTTAGATGGGTTATGGGAAGTCAACGAGATTATTGTCTAGCACCCACAGAGGTTCAAGACTCAAGCTATCTTCGCTTAATGTTGTAGGCCTATTTGTTCCTTTTCGGTTTATCTTGCATTTAATGAAGTTCTAGGCCAAGTGATTTATGTTTTCATGAAATGCATTCGTTAGATGGGTTATGGGGAAGTCAACAGATGATTGTCATGCACCCACGGAGGTTCAAGACTCAAGCTATCTTGGCTTAAAGTTGCAGGGCTATTTGTTCCTTTTCAGTTAATCTTGGATTAAATGAAGTTCTAGGCCATGTGACTCTTGGTTTCATGAAATGCATTCGTTAGATGGGTTATGGGGAAGTCGACAGATGATTGTCTAGCACCCACGGAGGTTCAATACTCAAGCTATCTTCGCTTAAAGTTGTAGGCCTATTTGTTCCTTTTCGGTTTATCTTGGATTAAAAGAAGTTCTAGGCCAAGTGACTCATATTTTCATGAAATGCATTCGTTAGATGGGTTATGGGGAAGTCAACAGATGATTGTCTAGCACCCACGGAGGATCAAGACTAAAGCTATCTTGGTCTAAAGTTGTAGGCCTATTTGTTCCTTTTCGGTTTATCTTGGATTAAAAGAAGTTATAGGCCAAGTGACTCTTGTTTTCATCAAATGCATTCGTCAGATGGGTTATGGCGAAGTCAACAGATAATTGTCTAGCACCCACGGAGGTTCAAGACTCAAGCTATCTTCGCTTAAAGTTGTAGGCCTATTTGTTCCTTTTCGGTTTATCTTGCATTTAATGAAGTTCAAGGCCAAGTGATTTATGTTTTCATGAAATGCATTCGTTAGATGGGTTATGGGGAAGTCAACAGATGATTGTCAAGCACCCACGGAGGTTCAAGACTCAAGCTATCTTGGCTTAAAGTTGCAGGGCTATTTGTTCCTTTTCAGTTAATCTTGGATTAAATGAAGCTCTAGGCCATGTTACTCTTGGTTTCATGAAATGCATTCGTTAGATGGGTTATGGGGAAGTCGACAGATGATTGTCTAGCACCCACGGAGGTTCAAGACACAAGCTATCTTCGCTTAAAGTTGTAGGCCTATTTGTTCCTTTTCGGTTTATCTTGGATTAAAAGAAGTTCTAGGCCAAGTGACTCATATTTTCATGAAATGCATTCGTTAGATGGGTTATGGGGAAGTCAACAGATGATTGTCTAGCACCCACGGAGGATCAAGACTAAAGCTATCTTGGTCTAAAGTTGTAGGCCTATTTGTTCCTTTTCGGTTTATCTTGGATTTAATGAAGTTCTAGGTCAAGTGATTCATGTTTTCATGAAATGCATACGTTAGATGGGTTACGGGGAAGTCAACAGATGATTGTCAAGCACCCACGGAGGATCAAGACTAAAGCTATCTTGGTCTAAAGTTGTAGGCCTATTTGTTCCTTTTCGGTTTATCTTGGATTAAAAGAAGTTATAGGCCAAGTGACTCATGTTTTCATGAAATGCATTCGTTAGATGGGTTATGGGGAAGTCAACAGATGATTGTCTAGCACCCACGGAGGATCAAGACTAAAGCTATCTTGGTCTAAAGTTGTAGGCCTATTTGTTCCTTTTCGGTTTATCTTGGATTAAAAGAAGTTATAGGCCAAGTGACTCATGTTTTCATGAAATGCATTCGTTACATGGGTTATGGGGAAGTCAACAGATGATTGTCTACCACCCACTGAGGTTCAAGACTCAAGCTCGCTTGGCTTAAAGTTGTAGGCCTATTTGTTCCTTTTCGGTTTATCTTGGATTAAAAGAAGTTCTAGGCCAAGTGACTCATGTTTTCATGAAATGCATTCGTTACATGGGTTATGGGGAAGTCAACAGATGATTGTCTAGCACCCACGGAGGTTCAAGACTCAAGCTATCTTGGCTCAAAGTTGTAGGCCAATTTGTTCCTTTTCGGTTTATCTTGCATTAAAATAAGTTCTAGGCCAAGTGACTCATGTTTTCATGAAATGCATTCGTTAGATGGGTTATGGGGAAGTCAACAGATGATTGTCTAGCACCCACGGAGCTTCAAGACTCAAGCTATCTTGGCTTAAAGTTGTAGGCCTATTTGTTCCTTTTCGGTTTATCTTGGATTAAATGAAGTTCTAGGCCAAGTGATTCTTGTTTTCATGAAATGCATTTGATAGATGGGTTATGGGGAAGTCAACAGATGATTGTCTAGCACCCACGGTGGTTCAAGACTCAAGCTATCTTGGCTTAAAGTTGTAGGCCTGTTTGTTCCTTTTCGGTTTATCTTCGATTAAAAGAAGTTCTAGGCCAAGTGACTCATGTTTTCATGAAATGCATTCGTTAGATGGGTTATGGGGAAGTCAACAGATGATTGTCTAGCACCCACGGAGGTTCAAGACTCAAGCTATCTTGGCTTAAAGTTGTAGGCCTATTTGTTCCTTTTCAGTTTATCTTGGATTAAAAGAAGTTCTAGGCCAAGTGACTCATGTTTTCATGAAATGCATTCGTTAGATGGGTTATGGGGAAGTCAACAGATGATTGTCTAGAATCCCCGGAGGTTCAAGACTCAAGCTATCTTGGCTTAAAGTTGTAGGCCTATTTGTTCCTTTTCGGATTAACTTGGATTAAATGAATTTCTAGGACAAGTGACTCTTGTTTTCATGAAATACATTCGTTAGATGGGTTATGGGGAAGTCAAAAGATGATTGTCTAGCACCCACGGAGGTTCAAGGCTCAGGCTATCATGGTTAAAAGTTGTAGGTTTATCAGTTCCATTTCGGTCTATCTTAGATTAAATGAAGTTCTAGGCCAAGTGACTCATGTTTTCATGAAATGCATTCGTTAGATGGGTTATGGGGAAGTCAACAGATGATTGTCTAGCACCCACGGAGGATCAAGACTAAAGCTATCTTGGTCTAAAGTTGTAGGCCTATTTGTACCTTTTCGGTTTATCTTGGATTAAAAGAAGTTATAGGCCAAGTGACTCATGTTTTCATGAAATGCATTCGTTACATGGGTTATGGGGAAGTCAACAGATGATTGTCTACCACCCACGGAGGTTCAAGACTCAAGCTATCTTGGCTGAAAGTTGTAGGCCTATTTGTTCCTTCTCGGTTTATCTTGGATTAAAAGAAGTTCTAGGCCAAGTGACTCATGTTTTCATGAAATGCATTCGTTAGATGGGTTATGGGGAAGTCAACAGATGATTGTCTAGCACCCACGGAGGTTCAAGACTCAAGCTATCTTGGCTCAAAGTTGTAGGCCTATTTGTTCCTTTTCGGTTTATCTTGGATTAAAAGAAGTTCTAGGCCAAGTGACTCATGTTTTCATGAAATGCATTCGTTAGATGGGTTATGGGGAAGTCAACAGATGATTGTCTAGCACCCACGGAGCTTCAAGACTCAAGCTATCTTGGCTTAAAGTTGTAGGCCTATTTGTTCCTTTTCGGTTTATCTTGGATTAAATGAAGTTCTAGGCCAAGTGATTCTTGTTTTCATGAAATGCATTTGTTAGATGGGTTATGGGGAAGTCAACAGATGATTGTCTAGCACCCACGGTGGTTGAAGACTCAAGCTATCTTGGCTTAAAGTTGTAGGCCTGTTTGTTCCTTTTCGGTTTATCTTCGATTAAAAGAAGTTCTAGGCCAAGTGACTCATGTTTTCATGAAATGCATTCGTTAGATGGGTTATGGGGAAGTCAACAGATGATTGTAAAGCACCCACGAAGGTTCAAGACTCAAGATATGTTGGCTTAAAGTTGTAGGCCTATTTGTTCCTTTTAGGTTTATCTTGGATTAAGAGATCTTCTAGGCCAAGTGACTCATGTTTTCATGAAATACTTTGCTTAGATGGGTTATGGGAAGTCAACAGATGTTTTTCTAGCACCCACGGTGGTACAAGACTGAAGCTATCTTGGTTTAAAGTTGTAGGCCTATTTGTTCCTTTTCGGTTTATCTTGGATTTAATGAAGTTCTAGGTCAAGTGATTCATGTTTTCATGAAATGCATACGTTAGATGGGTTACGGGGAAGTCAACAGATGATTGTCAAGCACCCACGGAGGTTCAAGACTCAAGCTATCTTGGATTAAAGTTGTAGGCCTATTTGTTCCTTTTCAATTTATCTGGGATTAAATGAAGTTCTAGGCCATGTGACTCTTGGTTTCATGAAATGCAGTCGTTAGATGGGTTATGGGGAAATCAACAGATGATTGTCTAGCACCCACGGAGGTTCAAGACTCAAGCTATCATGGTTAAAAGTTGTAGGTTTATCTGTTCCATTTCGGTTTATCTTAGATTAAATGATGTTTTAGGCCAAGTGACTCTTGTTTTCATCAAATGCATTCGTTAGATGGGTTATGGGGAAGTCAACAGATAATTGTCTAGCACCCACAGAGGTTCAAGACTCAAGCTATCTTCGCTTAATGTTGTAGGCCTATTTGTTCCTTTTCGGTTTATCTTGCATTTAATGAAGTTCTAGGCCAAGTGATTTATGTTTTCATGAAATGAATTCGTTAGATGGGTTATTGGGAAGTCAACAGATGATTGTCATGCACCCACGGAGGTTCAAGACTCAAGCTATCTTGGCTTAAAGTTGCAGGGCTATTTGTTCCTTTTCAGTTAATCTTGGATTAAATGAAGTTCTAGGCCATGTGACTCTTGGTTTCATGAAATGCATTCGTTAGATGGGTTATGGGGAAGTCGACAGATGATTGTCTAGCACCCACGGAGGTTCAAGACACAAGCTATCTTCGCTTAAAGTTGTAGGCCTATTTGTTCCTTTTCGGTTTATCTTGGATTAAAAGAAGTTCTAGGCCAAGTGACTCATATTTTCATGAAATGCATTCGTTAGATGGGTTATGGGGAAGTCAACAGATGATTGTCTAACACCCACGGAGGATCAAGACTAAAGCTATCTTGGTCTAAAGTTGTAGGCCTATTTGTTCCTTTTCGGTTTATCTTGGATTAAAAGAAGTTATAGGCCAAGTGACTCTTGTTTTCATCAAATGCATTCGTCAGATGGGTTATGGCGAAGTCAACAGATAATTGTCTAGCACCCACGGAGGTTCAAGACTCAAGCTATCTTCGCTTAAAGTTGTAGGCCTATTTGTTCCTTTTCGGTTTATCTTGCATTTAATGAAGTTCAAGGCCAAGTGATTTATGTTTTCATGAAATGCATTCGTTAGATGGGTTATGGGGAAGTCAACAGATGATTGTCAAGCACCCACGGAGGTTCAAGACTCAAGCTATCTTGGCTTAAAGTTGCAGGGCTATTTGTTCCTTTTCAGTTAATCTTGGATTAAATGAAGCTCTAGGCCATGTTACTCTTGGTTTCATGAAATGCATTCGTTAGATGGGTTATGGGGAAGTCGACAGATGATTGTCTAGCACCCACGGAGGTTCAAGACACAAGCTATCTTCGCTTAAAGTTGTAGGCCTATTTGTTCCTTTTCGGTTTATCTTGGATTAAAAGAAGTTCTAGGCCAAGTGACTCATATTTTCATGAAATGCATTCGTTAGATGGGTTATGGGGAAGTCAACAGATGATTGTCTAGCACCCACGGAGGATCAAGACTAAAGCTATCTTGGTCTAAAGTTGTAGGCCTATTTGTTCCTTTTCGGTTTATCTTGGATTAAAAGAAGTTATAGGCCAAGTGACTCATGTTTTCATGAAATGCATTCGTTACATGGGTTATGGGGAAGTCAACAGATGATTGTCTACCACCCACTGAGGTTCAAGACTCAAGCTCGCTTGGCTTAAAGTTGTAGGCCTATTTGTTCCTTTTCGGTTTATCTTGGATTAAAAGAAGTTCTAGGCCAAGTGACTCATGTTTTCATGAAATGCATTCGTTAGATGGGTTATGGGGAAGTCAACAGATGATTGTCTAGCACCCACGGAGGTTCAAGACTCAAGCTATCTTGGCTCAAAGTTGTAGGCCTATTTGTTCCTTTTCGGTTTATCTTGGATTAAAAGAAGTTCTAGGCCAAGTGACTCATGTTTTCATGAAATGCATTCGTTAGATGGGTTATGGGGAAGTCAACAGATGATTGTCTAGCACCCACGGAGCTTCAAGACTCAAGCTATCTTGGCTTAAAGTTGTAGGCCTATTTGTTCCTTTTCGGTTTATCTTGGATTAAATGAAGTTCTAGGCCAAGTGATTCTTGTTTTCATGAAATGCATTTGATAGATGGGTTATGGGGAAGTCAACAGATGATTGTCTAGCACCCACGGTGGTTCAAGACTCAAGCTATCTTGGCTTAAAGTTGTAGGCCTGTTTGTTCCTTTTCGGTTTATCTTCGATTAAAAGAAGTTCTAGGCCAAGTGACTCATGTTTTCATGAAATGCATTCGTTAGATGGGTTATGGGGAAGTCAACAGATGATTGTCTAGCACCCACGGAGGTTCAAGACTCAAGCTATCTTGGCTTAAAGTTGTAGGCCTATTTGTTCCTTTTCAGTTTATCTTGGATTAAAAGAAGTTCTAGGCCAAGTGACTCATGTTTTCATGAAATGCATTCGTTAGATGGGTTATGGGGAAGTCAACAGATGATTGTCTAGAATCCCCGGAGGTTCAAGACTCAAGCTATCTTGGCTTAAAGTTGTAGGCCTATTTGTTCCTTTTCGGATTAACTTGGATTAAATGAATTTCTAGGACAAGTGACTCTTGTTTTCATGAAATACATTCGTTAGATGGGTTATGGGGAAGTCAAAAGATGATTGTCTAGCACCCACGGAGGTTCAAGGCTCAGGCTATCATGGTTAAAAGTTGTAGGTTTATCTGTTCCATTTCGGTCTATCTTAGATTAAATGAAGTTCTAGGCCAAGTGACTCATGTTTTCATGAAATGCATTCGTTAGATGGGTTATGGGGAAGTCAACAGATGATTGTCTAGCACCCACGGAGGTTCAAGGCTCAGGCTATCATGGTTAAAAGTTGTAGGTTTATCTGTTCCATTTCGGTCTATCTTAGATTAAATGAAGTTCTAGGCCAAGTGACTCATGTTTTCATGAAATGCATTCGTTAGATGGGTTATGGGGAAGTCAACAGATGATTGTCTAGCACCCACGGAGCTTCAAGACTCAAGCTATCTTGGCTTAAAGTTGTAGGCCTATTTGTTCCTTTTCGGATTAACTTGGATTAAATGAATTTCTAGGACAAGTGACTCTTGTTTTCATGAAATACATTCGTTAGATGGGTTATGGGGAAGTCAACAGATGATTGTCTAGCACCCACGGAGGTTCAAGGCTCAGGCTATCATGGTTAAAAGTTGTAGGTTTATCTGTTCCATTTCGGTCTATCTTAGATTAAATGAAGTTCTAGGCCAAGTGACTCTTGTTTTCATGAAATGCATTCGTTAGATGGGTTATGGGGAAGTCAACAGATGTTTGTCTAGCACCCACGGTGGTACAAGACTCAAGCTATCTTGGCTCAAAGTTGTAGGCCTATTTGTTCCTTTTCGGTTTATCTTGGATTAAAAGAAGTTCTAGGCCAAGTGACTCATGTTTTCATGAAATGCATTCGTTAGATGGGTTATGGGGAAGTCAACAGATGATTGTCTAGCACCCACGGAGGTTCAAGACTCAGGCTATCATGGCTCAAAGTTGTAGGCCTATTTGTTCCTTTTCGGTTTATCTTGGATTAAAAGAAGTTTTAGGCCAAGTGACTCATGTTTTCATGAAATGCATTTGTTAGATGGGTTATGGGGAAGTCAACAGATGATTGTCTAGCACCCACGGAGGTTCAAGACTCAAGCTATCTTGGCTTAAAGTTGTAGGCCTATTTGTTCCTTTTCGGTTTATCTTGGATTAAATGAAGTTCTAGGCCAAGTGATTCTTGTTTTCATGAAATGCATATGTTAGATGGGTTATGGGGAAGTCAACAGATGATTGTCTAGCACCCACGGAGGTTCAAGACTCAAGCTATTTTTGCTTAAAGTTGTAGGCCTATTTGTTCCTTTTCGGCTTATCTTGGATTAAATGAAGTTCTAGGCCAAGTGATTCTTGTTTTCATGAAATGCATTTGTTAGATGGGTTATGGGGAAGTCAACAGATGATTGTCTAGCACCCACGGAGGTTCAAGGCTCAGGCTATCATGGTTAAAAGTTGTAGGTTTTTCTGTTCCATTTCGGTCTATCTTAGATTAAATGAAGTTCTAGGCCAAGTGACTCTTGTTTTCATGAAATGCATTCGTTAGATGGGTTATGGGGAAGTCAACAGATGTTTGTCTTGCACCCACGGTGGTACAAGACTCAAGCTATCTTCGCTTAAAGTTGTAGGCCTATTTGTTCCTTTTCGGTTTATCTTGTATTTAATGAATTTCTAGGCCAACTGAGTCATGTTTTCATGGAATGCATTCGTTAGATGGGTGATGGGGAAGTCAACAGATGATTGTCTAGCACCCACGGAGGTTCAAGACTCAAGCTATCATGGTTTAAAGTTGTAGGCTTATTTGTTCCATTTCGGTTTATCTTAGATTAAATGAAGTTCTAGGCCAAGTGACTCTTGTTTTCATGAAATGCATTCGTTAGATGGGTTTTGGGGAAGTCAACAGATGTTTGTCTAGCACCCATGGTGGTACAAGAGTAAAGCTATCATGGTTAAAAGTTGTAGGTTTATCTGTTCCATTTCGGTTTATCTTAGATTAAATGAAGTTTTAGGCCAAGTGACTCTTGTTTTCATCAAATGCATTCGTTAGATGGGTTATGGGGAAGTCAACAGATAATTGTCTAGCACCCACGGAGGTTCAAGACTCAAGCTATCTTCGCTTAAAGTTGTAGGCCTATTTGTTCCTTTTCGGTTTATCTTGCATTTAATGAAGTTCTAGGCCAAGTGATTTATGTTTTCATGAAATGCATTCGTTAGATGGGTTATGGGGAAGTCAACAGATGATTGTCAAGCACCCACGGAGGTTCAAGACTCAAGCTATCTTGGCTTAAAGTTGCAGGCCTATTTGTTCCTTTTCAGTTAATCTTGGATTAAATGAAGTTCTAGGCCATGTGACTCTTGGTTTCATGAAATGCATTCGTTAGATGGGTTATGGGGAAGTCGACAGATGATTGTCTAGCACCCACGGAGGTTCAAGACACAAGCTATCTTCGCTTAAAGTTGTAGGCCTATTTGTTCCTTTTCGGTTTATCTTGGATTAAAAGAAGTTCTAGGCCAAGTGACTCATATTTTCATGAAATGCATTCGTTAGATGGGTTATGGGGAAGTCAACAGATGATTGTCTAGCACCCACGGAGGATCAAGACTAAAGCTATCTTGGTTTAAAGTTGTAGGCCTATTTGTTCCTTTTCGGTTTATCTTGGATTAAAAGAAGTTCTAGGCCAAGTGACTCATGTTTTCATGAAATGCATTCGTTACATGGGTTATGGGGAAGTCAACAGATGATTGTCTACCACCCACGGAGGTTCAAGACTCAAGCTATCTTGGCTTAAAGTTGTAGGCCTATTTGTTCCTTTTCGGTTTATCTTGGATTAAAAGAAGTTCTAGGCCAAGTGACTCATGTTTTCATGAAATGCATTCGTTAGATGGGTTATGGGGAAGTCAACAGATGATTGTCTAGCACCCACGGAGGTTCAAGACTCAAGCTATCTTGGCTCAAAGTTGTAGGCCTATTTGTTCCTTTTCGGTTTATCTTGGATTAAAAGAAGTTCTAGGCCAAGTGACTCATGTTTTCATGAAATGCATTTGTTAGATGGGTTATGGGGAAGTCAACAGATGATTGTCTAGCACCCACGGAGCTTCAAGACTCAAGCTATCTTGGCTTAAAGTTGTAGGCCTATTTGTTCCTTTTCGGTTTATCTTGGATTAAAAGAAGTTCTAGGCCAAGTGACTCATGTTTTCATGAAATGCATTCGTTAGATGGGTTATGGGGAAGTCAACAGATGATTGTCTAGCACCCACGGAGGTTCAAGACTCAAGCTATCTTGGCTCAAAGTTGTAGGCCTATTTCTTCCTCTTCGGTTTATCTTGGATTAAAAGAAGTTCTAGGCCAAGTGACTCATGTTTTCATGAAATGCATTTGTTAGATGGGTTATGGGGAAGTCAACAGATGATTGTCTAGCACCCACGGAGGTTCAAGACTCAAGCTATCTTGGCTTAAAGTTGTAGGCCTATTTGTTCCTTTTCGGTTTATCTTGGATTAAAAGAAGTTCTAGGCCAAGTGACTCTTGTTTTCATGAAATACATTCGTTAGATGGGTTATGGTGAAGTCAACAGATGATTGTCTAGCACCCACGGAGGTTCAAGGCTCAGGCTATCATGGTTAAAAGTTGTAGGTTTATCTGTTCCATTTCGGTCTATCTTAGATTAAATGAAGTTCTAGGCCAAGTGACTCTTGTTTTCATGAAATGCATTCGTTAGATGGGTTATGGGGAAGTCAACAGATGTTTGTCTAGCACCCACGGTGGTACAAGACTCAAGCTATCTTGGCTCAAAGTTGTAGGCCTATTTGTTCCTTTTCGGTTTATCTTGGATTAAAAGAAGTTCTAGGCCAAGTGACTCATGTTTTCATGAAATGCATTCGTTAGATGGGTTATGGGGAAGTCAACAGATGATTGTCTAGCACCCACGGAGGTTCAAGACTCAGGCTATCATGGCTCAAAGTTGTAGGCCTATTTGTTCCTTTTCGGTTTATCTTGGATTAAAAGAAGTTCTAGGCCAAGTGACTCATATTTTCATGAAATGCATTCGTTAGATGGGTTATGGGGAAGTCAACAGATGATTGTCTAGCACCCACGGAGGATCAAGACTAAAGCTATCTTGGTTTAAAGTTGTAGGCCTATTTGTTCCTTTTCGGTTTATCTTGGATTAAAAGAAGTTCTAGGCCAAGTGACTCATGTTTTCATGAAATGCATTCGTTAGATGGGTTATGGGGAAGTCAACAGATGATTGTCTACCACCCACGGAGGTTCAAGACTCAAGCTATCTTGGCTTAAAGTTGTAGGCCTATTTGTTCCTTTTCGGTTTATCTTGGATTAAAAGAAGTTCTAGGCCAAGTGACTCATGTTTTCATGAAATGCATTCGTTAGATGGGTTATGGGGAAGTCAACAGATGATTGTCTAGCACCCACGGAGGTTCAAGACTCAAGCTATCTTGGCTCAAAGTTGTAGGCCTATTTGTTCCTCTTCGGTTTATCTTGGATTAAAAGAAGTTCTAGGCCAAGTGACTCATGTTTTCATGAAATGCATTTGTTAGATGGGTTATGGGGAAGTCAACAGATGATTGTCTAGCACCCACGGAGGTTCAAGACTCAAGCTATCTTGGCTTAAAGTTGTAGGCCTATTTGTTCCTTTTCGGTTTATCTTGGATTAAAAGAAGTTCTAGGCCAAGTGACTCATGTTTTCATGAAATGCATTCGTTAGATGGGTTATGGGGAAGTCAACAGATGATTGTCTAGCACCCACGGAGGTTCAAGACTCAAGCTATCTTGGCTCAAAGTTGTAGGCCTATTTGTTCCTCTTCGGTTTATCTTGGATTAAAAGAAGTTCTAGGCCAAGTGACTCATGTTTTCATGAAATGCATTTGTTAGATGGGTTATGGGTAAGTCAACAGATGATTGTCTAGCACCCACGGAGCTTCAAGACTCAAGCTATCTTGGCTTAAAGTTGTAGGCCTATTTGTTCCTTTTCGGTTTATCTTGGATTAAAAGAAGTTCTAGGCCAAGTGACTCATGTTTTCATGAAATGCATTCGTTAGATGGGTTATGGGGAAGTCAACAGATGATTGTCTAGCACCCACGGAGGTTCAAGACTCAAGCTATCTTGGCTCAAAGTTGTAGGCCTATTTGTTCCTCTTCGGTTTATCTTGGATTAAAAGAAGTTCTAGGCCAAGTGATTCTTGTTTTCATGAAATGCATTTGTTAGATGGGTTATGGGGAAGTCAACAGATGATTGTCTAGCACCCACGGAGGTTCAAGGCTCAGGCTATCATGGTTAAAAGTTGTAGGTTTATCTGTTCCATTTCGGTCTATCTTAGATTAAATGAAGTTCTAGGCCAAGTGACTCTTGTTTTCATGAAATGCATTCGTTAGATGGGTTATGGGGAAGTCAACAGATGTTTGTCTAGCACCTACGGTGGTACAAGACTTAAGCTATCTTCGCTTAAAGTTGTAGGCCTATTTGTTCCTTTTCGGTTTATCTTGTATTTAATGAATTTCTAGGCCAACTGAGTCATGTTTTCATGGAATGCATTCGTTAGATGGGTGATGGGGAAGTCAACAGATGATTGTCTAGCACCCACGGAGGTTCAAGACTCAAGCTATCATGGTTTAAAGTTGTAGGCTTATTTGTTCCATTTCGGTTTATCTTAGATTAAATGAAGTTCTAGGCCAAGTGACTCTTGTTTTCATGAAATGCATTCGTTAGATGGGTTTTGGGGAAGTCAACAGATGTTTGTCTAGCACCCATGGTGGTACAAGAGTAAAGCTATCATGGTTAAAAGTTGTAGGTTTATCTGTTCCATTTCGGTTTATCTTAGATTAAATGAAGTTTTAGGCCAAGTGACTCTTGTTTTCATCAAATGCATTCGTTAGATGGGTTATGGGGAAGTCAACAGATAATTGTCTAGCACCCACGGAGGTTCAAGACTCAAGCTATCTTCGCTTAAAGTTGTAGGCCTATTTGTTCCTTTTCGGTTTATCTTGCATTTAATGAAGTTCTAGGCCAAGTGATTTATGTTTTCATGAAATGCATTCGTTAGATGGGTTATGGGGAAGTCAACAGATGATTGTCTAGCACCCACGGAGGTTCAAGACTCAAGCTATCTTGGCTTAAAGTTGCAGGCCTATTTGTTCCTTTTCAGTTAATCTTGGATTAAATGAAGTTCTAGGCCATGTGACTCTTGGTTTCATGAAATGCATTCGTTAGATGGGTTATGGGGAAGTCGACAGATGATTGTCTAGCACCCACGGAGGTTCAAGACACAAGCTATCTTCGCTTAAAGTTGTAGGCCTATTTGTTCCTTTTCGGTTTATCTTGGATTAAAAGAAGTTCTAGGCCAAGTGACTCATATTTTCATGAAATGCATTCGTTAGATGGGTTATGGGGAAGTCAACAGATGATTGTCTAGCACCCACGGAGGATCAAGACTAAAGCTATCTTGGTTTAAAGTTGTAGGCCTATTTGTTCCTTTTCGGTTTATCTTGGATTAAAAGAAGTTCTAGGCCAAGTGACTCATGTTTTCATGAAATGCATTCGTTACATGGGTTATGGGGAAGTCAACAGATGATTGTCTACCACCCACGGAGGTTCAAGACTCAAGCTATCTTGGCTTAAAGTTGTAGGCCTATTTGTTCCTTTTCGGTTTATCTTGGATTAAAAGAAGTTCTAGGCCAAGTGACTCATGTTTTCATGAAATGCATTCGTTAGATGGGTTATGGGGAAGTCAACAGATGATTGTCTAGCACCCACGGAGGTTCAAGACTCAAGCTATCTTGGCTCAAAGTTGTAGGCCTATTTGTTCCTCTTCGGTTTATCTTGGATTAAAAGAAGTTCTAGGCCAAGTGACTCATGTTTTTATGAAATGCATTTGTTAGATGGGTTATGGGGAAGTCAACAGATGATTGTCTAGCACCCACGGAGCTTCAAGACTCAAGCTATCTTGGCTTAAAGTTGTAGGCCTATTTGTTCCTTTTCGGTTTATCTTGGATTAAAAGAAGTTCTAGGCCAAGTGACTCATGTTTTCATGAAATGCATTCGTTAGATGGGTTATGGGGAAGTCAACAGATGATTGTCTAGCACCCACGGAGGTTCAAGACTCAAGCTATCTTGGCTCAAAGTTGTAGGCCTATTTGTTCCTCTTCGGTTTATCTTGGATTAAAAGAAGTTCTAGGCCAAGTGACTCATGTTTTCATGAAATGCATTTGTTAGATGGGTTATGGGGAAGTCAACAGATGATTGTCTAGCACCCACGGAGCTTCAAGACTCAAGCTATCTTGGCTTAAAGTTGTAGGCCTATTTGTTCCTTTTCGGTTTATCTTGGATTAAAAGAAGTTCTAGGCCAAGTGACTCTGGTTTTCATGAAATACATTCGTTAGATGGGTTATGGGGAAGTCAACAGATGATTGTCTAGCACCCACGGAGGTTCAAGGCTCAGGCTATCATGGTTAAAAGTTGTAGGTTTATCTGTTCCATTTCGGTCTATCTTAGATTAAATGAAGTTCTAGGCCAAGTGACTCTTGTTTTCATGAAATGCATTCGTTAGATGGGTTATGGGGAAGTCAACAGATGTTTGTCTAGCACCCACGGTGGTACAAGACTCAAGCTATCTTGGCTCAAAGTTGTAGGCCTATTTGTTCCTTTTCGGTTTATCTTGGATTAAAAGAAGTTCTAGGCCAAGTGACTCATGTTTTCATGAAATGCATTCGTTAGATGGGTTATGGGGAAGTCAACAGATGATTGTCTAGCACCCACGGAGGTTCAAGACTCAGGCTATCATGGCTCAAAGTTGTAGGCCTATTTGTTCCTTTTCGGTTTATCTTGGATTAAAAGAAGTTCTAGGCCAAGTGACTCATATTTTCATGAAATGCATTCGTTAGATGGGTTATGGGGAAGTCAACAGATGATTGTCTAGCACCCACGGAGGATCAAGACTAAAGCTATCTTGGTTTAAAGTTGTAGGCCTATTTGTTCCTTTTCGGTTTATCTTGGATTAAAAGAAGTTCTAGGCCAAGTGACTCATGTTTTCATGAAATGCATTCGTTACATGGGTTATGGGGAAGTCAACAGATGATTGTCTACCACCAACGGAGGTTCAAGACTCAAGCTATCTTGGCTTAAAGTTGTAGGCCTATTTGTTCCTTTTCGGTTTATCTTGGATTAAAAGAAGTTCTAGGCCAAGTGACTCATGTTTTCATGAAATGCATTCGTTAGATGGGTTATGGGGAAGTCAACAGATGATTGTCTAGCACCCACGGAGGTTCAAGACTCAAGCTATCTTGGCTCAAAGTTGTAGGCCTATTTGTTCCTCTTCGGTTTATCTTGGATTAAAAGAAGTTCTAGGCCAAGTGACTCATGTTTTTATGAAATGCATTTGTTAGATGGGTTATGGGGAAGTCAACAGATGATTGTCTAGCACCCACGGAGCTTCAAGACTCAAGCTATCTTGGCTTAAAGTTGTAGGCCTATTTGTTCCTTTTCGGTTTATCTTGGATTAAAAGAAGTTCTAGGCCAAGTGACTCATGTTTTCATGAAATGCATTCGTTAGATGGGTTATGGGGAAGTCAACAGATGATTGTCTAGCACCCACGGAGGTTCAAGACTCAAGCTATCTTGGCTCAAAGTTGTAGGCCTATTTGTTCCTCTTCGGTTTATCTTGGATTAAAAGAAGTTCTAGGCCAAGTGACTCATGTTTTCATGAAATGCATTTGTTAGATGGGTTATGGGTAAGTCAACAGATGATTGTCTAGCACCCACGGAGCTTCAAGACTCAAGCTATCTTGGCTTAAAGTTGTAGGCCTATTTGTTCCTTTTCGGTTTATCTTGGATTAAAAGAAGTTCTAGGCCAAGTGACTCATGTTTTCATGAAATGCATTCGTTAGATGGGTTATGGGGAAGTCAACAGATGATTGTCTAGCACCCACGGAGGTTCAAGACTCAAGCTATCTTGGCTTAAAGTTGTAGGCCTGTTTGTTCCTTTTCGGTTTATCTTGGATTAAAAGAAGTTCTAGGCCAAGTGACTCATGTTTTCATGAAATGCATTTGTTAGATGGGTTATGGGGAAGTCAACAGATGATTGTCTAGCACCCACGGAGCTTCAAGACTCAAGCTATCTTGGCTTAAAGTTGTAGGCCTATTTGTTCCTTTTCGGTTTATCTTGGATTAAAAGAAGTTCTAGGCCAAGTGACTCTGGTTTTCATGAAATACATTCGTTAGATGGGTTATGGGGAAGTCAACAGATGATTGTCTAGCACCCACGGAGGTTCAAGGCTCAGGCTATCATGGTTAAAAGTTGTAGGTTTATCTGTTCCATTTCGGTCTATCTTAGATTAAATGAAGTTCTAGGCCAAGTGACTCTTGTTTTCATGAAATGCATTCGTTAGATGGGTTATGGGGAAGTCAACAGATGTTTGTCTAGCACCCACGGTGGTACAAGACTCAAGCTATCTTGGCTCAAAGTTGTAGGCCTATTTGTTCCTTTTCGGTTTATCTTGGATTAAAAGAAGTTCTAGGCCAAGTGACTCATGTTTTCATGAAATGCATTCGTTAGATGGGTTATGGGGAAGTCAACAGATGATTGTCTAGCACCCACGGAGGTTCAAGACTCAGGCTATCATGGCTCAAAGTTGTAGGCCTATTTGTTCCTTTTCGGTTTATCTTGGATTAAAAGAAGTTCTAGGCCAAGTGACTCATGTTTTCATGAAATGCATTCGTTAGATGGGTTATGGGGAAGTCAACAGATGATTGTCTAGCACCCACGGAGGTTCAAGACTCAAGCTATCTTGGCTTAAAGTTGTAGGCCTATTTGTTCCTTTTCGCCTTATCTTGGATTAAATGAAGTTCTAGGCCAAGTGATTCTTGTTTTCATGAAATGCATATGTTAGATGGGTTATGGGGAAGTCAACAGATGATTGTCTAGCACCCACGGAGGTTCAAGACTCAAGCTATTTTTGCTTAAAGTTGTAGGCCTATTTGTTCCTTTTCGCCTTATCTTGGATTAAATGAAGTTCTAGGCCAAGTGATTCTTGTTTTCATGAAATGCATTTGTTAGATGGGTTATGGGGAAGTCAACAGATGATTGTCTAGCACCCACGGAGCTTCAAGACTCAAGCTATCTTGGCTTAAAGTTGTAGGCCTATTTGTTCCTTTTCGGTTTATCTTGGATTAAATGAAGTTCTAGGCCAAGTGATTCTTGTTTTCATGAAATGCATTTGTTAGATGGGTTATGGGAAGTCAACAGATGATTGTCTAGCACCCACGGTGGTTCAAGACTCAAGCTATCTTGGCTTAAAGTTGTAGGCCTATTTGTTCCTTTTCGGTTTATCTTGGATTAAAAGAAGTTCTAGGCCAAGTGACTCATGTTTTCATGAAATGCATTCGTTAGATGGGTTATGGGGAAGTCAACAGATGATTGTCTAGAATCCACGGAGGTTCAAGACTCAAGCTATCTTGGCTTAAAGTTGTAGGCCTATTTGTTCCTTTTCGGTTTAACTTGGATTAAATGAATTTCTAGGCCAAGTGACTCTTGTTTTCATGAAATACATTCGTTAGATGGGTTATGGGGAAGTCAACAGATGATTGTCTAGCACCCACGGAGGTTCAAGGCTCAGGCTATCATGGTTAAAGGTTGTAGGTTTATCTGTTCCATTTCGGTCTATCTTAGATTAAATGAAGTTCTAGGCCAAGTGACTCTTGTTTTCATGAAATGCATTCGTTAGATGGGTTATGGGGAAGTCAACAGATGTTTGTCTAGCACCCACGGTGGTACAAGACTCAAGCTATCTTGGCTCAAAGTTGTAGGCCTATTTGTTCCTTTTCGGTTTATCTTGGATTAAATGAAGTTCTAGGCCAAGTGATTCTTGTTTTCATGAAATGCATATGTTAGATGGGTTATGGGGAAGTCAACAGATGATTGTCTAGCACCCACGGAGGTTCAAGACTCAAGCTATTTTTGCTTAAAGTTGTAGGCCTATTTGTTCCTTTTCGCCTTATCTTGGATTAAATGAAGTTCTAGGCCAAGTGATTCTTGTTTTCATGAAATGCATTTGTTAGATGGGTTATGGGGAAGTCAACAGATGATTGTCTAGCACCCACGGAGCTTCAAGACTCAAGCTATCTTGGCTTAAAGTTGTAGGCCTATTTGTTCCTTTTCGGTTTATCTTGGATTAAATGAAGTTCTAGGCCAAGTGATTCTTGTTTTCATGAAATGCATTTGTTAGATGGGTTATGGGGAAGTCAACAGATGATTGTCTAGCACCCACGGTGGTTCAAGACTCAAGCTATCTTGGCTTAAAGTTGTAGGCCTATTTGTTCCTTTTCGGTTTATCTTGGATTAAAAGAAGTTCTAGGCCAAGTGACTCATGTTTTCATGAAATGCATTCGTTAGATGGGTTATGGGGAAGTCAACAGATGATTGTCTAGAATCCCCGGAGGTTCAAGACTCAAGCTATCTTGGCTTAAAGTTGTAGGCCTATTTGTTCCTTTTCGGTTTAACTTGGATTAAATGAATTTCTGCCAAGTGACTCTTGTTTTCATGAAATACATTCGTTAGATGGGTTATGGGGAAGTCAACAGATGATTGTTTAGCACCCACGGAGGTTCAAGGCTCAGGCTATCATGGTTAAAGGTTGTAGGTTTATCTGTTCCATTTCGGTCTATCTTAGATTAAATGAAGTTCTAGGCCAAGTGACTCTTGTTTTCATGAAATGAATTCGTTAGATGGGTTATGGGGAAGTCAACAGATGATTGTCTAGCACCCACGGAGGTTCAAGACTCAGGCTATCATGGCTCAAAGTTGTAGGCCTATTTGTTCCTTTTCGGTTTATCTTGGATTAAAAGAAGTTCTAGGCCAAGTGACTCATGTTTTCATGAAATGCATTCGTTAGATGGGTTATGGGGAAGTCAACAGATGATTGTCTAGCACCCACGGAGGTTCAAAACTCAAGCTATCTTGGCTCAAAGTTGTAGGCCTATTTGTTCCTTTTCGCCTTATCTTGGATTAAATGAAGTTCTAGGCCAAGTGATTCTTGTTTTCATGAAATGCATTTGTTAGATGGGTTATGCGGAAGTCAACAGATGATTGTCTAGCACCCACGGAGGTTCAAGACTCAAGCTATCTTGGCTTAAAGTTGTAGGCCTATTTGTTCCTTTTCGGTTTATCTTGGATTAAAAGAAGTTCTAGGCCAAGTGACTCATGTTTTCATGAAATGCATTCGTTAGATGGGTTATGGGGAAGTCAACAGATGATTGTCTAGCACCCACGGAGGTTCAAGACTCAGGCTATCTTGGCTCAAAGTTGTAGGCCTATTTGTTCCTTTTCGGTTTATCTTGGATTAAAAGAAGATCTAGGCCAAGTGACTCATGTTTTCATGAAATGCATTCGTTAGATGGGTTATGGTGAAGTCAACAGATGATTGTCTAGCACCCACGGTGGTTCAAGACTCAAGCTATCTTGGCTTAAAGTTGTAGGTCTATTTGTTCCTTTTCGGTTTATCTTGGATTAAATGAAGTTCTAGGCCAAGTGACTCATGTTTTCATGAAATGCATTAGTTAGATGGGTTATGACGACTTAACAACATGATTGTCTAGCACCCACGGAGGTTCAAGACTCAAGCTATCTTGGCTTAAAGTTGTAGGCCTATTTGTTCCTTTTCGGTTTATCTTGGATTAAATGAAGTTCTAGGCCATGTGACTCTTGGTTTCATGAAATGCATTCGTTAGATGGGTTATGGGGAAGTCAACAGATGATTGTCTAGCACCCACGGAGGTTCAAGACTCAAGCTATCTTCGCTTAAAGTTGTAGGCCTATTTGTTCCTTTTCGGTTTATCTTGGATTAAAAGAAGTTCTAGGCCAAGTGACTCATATTTTCATGAAATGCATTCGTTAGATGGGTTATGGGGAAGTCAACAGATGATTGTCTAGCACCCACGGTGGTACAAGACTCAAGCTATCTTGGTTTAAAGTTGTAGGCCTATTTGTTCCTTTTCGGTTTATCTTGGATTAAAAGAAGTTCTAGGCCAAGTGACTCATGTTTTCATGAAATGCATTCGTTACATGGGTTATGGGGAAGTCAACAGATGATTGTCTACCACCAACGGAGGTTCAAGACTCAAGCTATCTTGGCTTAAAGTTGTAGGCCTATTTGTTCCTTTTCGGTTTATCTTGGATTAAAAGAAGTTCTAGGCCAAGTGACTCATGTTTTCATGAAATGCATTCGTTAGATGGGTTATGGGGAAGTCAACAGATGATTGTCTAGCACCCACGGAGGTTCAAGACTCAAGCTATCTTGGCTCAAAGTTGTAGGCCTATTTGTTCCTTTTCGGTTTATCTTGGATTAAATGAAGTTCTAAGCCAAGTGACTCATGTTTTCATGAAATGCATTCATTAGATGGGTTATGGGGAAGTCAACAGATGATTGTTTAGCACCCACGGAGCTTCAAGACTCAAGCTATCTTGGCTTAAAGTTGTAGGCCTATTTGTTCCTTTTCGGTTTATCTTGGATTAAATGAAGTTCTAGGCCAAGTGATTCTTGTTTTCATGAAATGCATTTGTTAGATGGGTTATGGGGAAGTCAACAGATGATTGTCTAGCACCCACGGTGGTTCAAGACTCAAGCTATCTTGGCTTAAAGTTGTAGGCCTGTTTGTTCCTTTTCGGTTTATCTTCGATTAAAAGAAGTTCTAGGCCAAGTGACTCATGTTTTCATGAAATGCATTCGTTAGATGGGTTATGGGGAAGTCAACAGATGATTGTCTAGCACCCACGGAGGTTCAAGGCTCAGGCTATCATGGTTAAAAGTTGTAGGTTTATCTGTTCCATTTCGGTCTATCTTAGATTAAATGAAGTTCTAGGCCAAGTGACTCTTGTTTTCATGAAATGCATTCGTTAGATGGGTTATGGGGAAGTCAACAGATGATTGTCTAGCACCCACGGTGGTTCAAGACTCAAGCTATCTTGGCTCAAAGTTGTAGGCCTATTTGTTCCTTTTCGGTTTATCTTGGATTAAAAGAAGTTCTAGGCCAAGTGACTCATGTTTTCATGAAATGCATTCGTTAGATGGGTTATGGGGAAGTCACAGATGATTGTCTAGCACCCACGGAGGTTCAAGACTCAAGCTATCTTGGCTTAAAGTTGTAGGCCTATTTGTTCCTTTTCGGTTTATCTTGGATTAAAAGAAGTTCTAGGCCAAGTGACTCATGTTTTCATGAAATGCATTCGTTAGATGGGTTATGGGGAAGTCAACAGATGATTGTCTAGCACCCTAGGTGGTTCAAGACTCAAGCTATCTTGGCTTAAAGTTGTAGGCCTATTTGTTCCTTTTCGGTTTATCTTGGATTAAATGAAGTTCTAGGCCAAGTGACTCTTGTTTTCATGAAATGCATTCGTTAGATGGGTTATGGGGAAGTCAACAGATGATTGTTTAGCACCCACGGAGGTTCAAGACTCAAGCTATCATGGTTAAAGTTGTAGGCCTATTTGTTCCTTTTCGGTTTATCTTGGATTAAATGAAGTTCTAGGCCAAGTGACTCTTGTTTTCATGAAATGCATTCGTTAGATGGGTTATGGGGAAGTCAACAGATGATTGTCTAGCACCCACGGAGGTTCAAGACTCAGGCTATCATGGCTCAAAGTTGTAGGCCTATTTGTTCCTTTTCGGTTTATCTTGGATTAAAAGAAGTTCTAGGCCAAGTGACTCATGTTTTCATGAAATGCATTCGTTAGATGGGTTATGGGGAAGTCAACAGATGATTGTCTAGCACCCACGGAGGTTCAAGACTCAAGCTATCTTGGCTTAAAGTTGTAGGCCTATTTGTTCCTTTTCGGTTTATCTTGGATTAAATGAAGTTCTAGGCCAAGTGATTCTTGTTTTCATGAAATGCATTTGTTAGATGGGTTATGGGGAAGTCAACAGATGATTGTCTAGCACCCACGGAGGTTCAAGACTCAAGCTATCTTGGCTTAAAGTTGTAGGCCTATTTGTTCCTTTTCGGTTTATCTTGGATTAAAAGAAGTTCTAGGCCAAGTGACTCATGTTTTCATGAAATGCATTCGTTAGATGGGTTATGGGGAAGTCAACAGATGATTGTCTAGCACCCACGGAGGTTCAAGACTCAAGCTATCTTGGCTCAAAGTTGTAGGCCTATTTGTTCCTTTTCGGTTTATCTTGGATTAAAAGAAGTTCTAGGCCAAGTGACTCATGTTTTCATGAAATGCATTCGTTAGATGGGTTATGGGGAAGTCATAGATGATTGTCTAGCACACACGGAGGTTCATTAGTCTAGCTATCTTGGTTTAAAGTTGTAGGGCTATTTTTTCCTTTCGGTTTATCTTTGATTAAATGAAGTTCTAGGCCAAGTGACTCATGTTTTCATGAAATACATTAGTTAGATGGGTTATGGGGAAGTCAACGAGATGATTGTCTAGCACCCACGGAGGTTCAAGACTCAAGCTATCTTGGCTTAAAGTTGTAGGCCTATTTGTTCCTTTTCGGTTTATCTTGGATTAAATGAAGTTCTAGGCCTAGTGACTCTTGGTTTCATGAAATGCATTCGTTAGATGGGTTATGGGGAAGTCAACAGATGATTGTCTAGCACCCACGGAGGTTCAATACTCAAGCTATCTTCGCTTAAAGTTGTAGGCCTATTTGTTCCTTTTCGGTTTATCTTGGATTAAAAGAAGTTCTAGGCCAAGTGACTCATATTTTCATGAAATGCATTCGTTAGATGGGTTATGGGGAAGTCAACAGATGATTGTCTAGCACCCACGGAGGTTCAAGACTAAAGCTATCTTGGTTTAAAGTCGTAGGCCTATTTGTTCCTTTTCGGTTTATCTTGGATTAAAAGAAGTTCTAGGCCAAGTGACTCATGTTTTCATGAAATGCATTCGTTACATGGGTTATGGGGAAGTCAACAGATGATTGTCTACCACCAACGGAGGTTCAAGACTCAAGCTATCTTGGCTTAAAGTTGTAGGCCTATTTGTTCCTTTTCGGTTTATCTTGGATTAAAAGAAGTTCTAGGCCAAGTGACTCATGTTTTCATGAAATGCATTCGTTAGATGGGTTATGGGGAAGTCAACAGATGATTGTCTAGCACCCACGGAGGTTCAAGACTCAAGCTATCTTGGCTCAAAGTTGTAGGCCTATTTGTTCCTTTTCGGTTTATCTTGGATTAAATGAAGTTCTAGGCCAAGTGACTCATGTTTTCATGAAATGCATTCATTAGATGGGTTATGGGGAAGTCAACAGATGATTGTCTAGCACCCACGGAGCTTCAAGACTCAAGCTATCTTGGCTTAAAGTTGTAGGCCTATTTGTTCCTTTTCGGTTTATCTTGGATTAAATGAAGTTCTAGGCCAAGTGATTCTTGTTTTCATGAAATGCATTTGTTAGATGGGTTATGGGGAAGTCAACAGATGATTGTCTAGCACCCACGGAGGTTCAAGACTCAAGCTATCTTGGCTTAAAGTTGTAGGCCTATTTGTTCCTTTTCGGTTTATCTTGGATTAAAAGAAGTTCTAGGCCAAGTGACTCATGTTTTCATGAAATGCATTCGTTAGATGGGTTATGGGAAGTCAACGAGATGATTGTCTAGCACCCACGGAGGTTCAAGACTCAAGCTATGATGGTTTAAAGTTGTAGGCCTATTTGTTCCTTTTCGGTTTATCTTGGATTAATTGAAGTTCTAGGCCAAGTGATTCTTGTTTTCATGAAATGCATTCGTTAGATGGGTTATGGGGAAGTCAACAGATGATTGTCTAGCACCCACGGTGGTTCAAGACTCAAGCTATCTTGGCTTAAAGTTGTAGGCCTATTTGTTCCTTTTCGGTTTATCTTGGATTAAAAGAAGTTCTAGGCCAAGTGACTCATGTTTTCATGAAATGCATTCGTTAGATGGGTTATGGGGAAGTCAAGCGAGATGATTGTCTAGCACCCACGGAGGTTCAAGACTCAAGCTATCTTGGCTCAAAGTTGTAGGCCTATTTGTTCCTTTTCGGTTTATCTTGGATTAAAAGAAGTTCTAGGCCAAGTGACTCATGTTTTCATGAAATGCATTCGTTAGATGGGTTATGGGAAGTCAACGAGATGATTGTCTAGCACCCACGGAGGTTCAAGACTCAAGCTATCTTGGCTTAAAGTTGTAGGCCTATTTGTTCCTTTTCGGTTTATCTTGCATTAAATGAAGTTCTAGGCCAAGTGACTCATGTTTTCATGAAATGCATATGTTAGATGGGTTATGGGGAAGTCAACGAGATGATTGTCTAGCACCCACGGTGGTTCAAGACTCAAGCTATCTTGGCTTAAAGTTGTAGGCCTATTTGTTCCTTTTCGGTATATCTTGGATTAAATGAAGTTCTAGGCCAAGTGACTCTTGTTTTCATGAAATGCATTCGTTAGATGGGTTATGGGGAAGTCAACGAGATGATTGTCTAGCACCCACGGAGGTTCAACACACAAGCTTTCTTGGTTAATTGTTTTAGGTTTTTGTTTTCCATTTCGGTTTATCTTAGATTAAATGAAGTTCTAGGCCAAGTGACTCATGTTTTCATGAAATGCATTCGTTAGATGGGTTATGGGGAAGTCAACAGATGATTGTCTAGCACCCACGGTGGTTCAAGACTCAAGCTATCTTGGCTCAAAGTTGTAGGCCTATTTGTTCCTTTTCGGTTTATCTTGGATTAAAAGAAGTTCTAGGCCAAGTGACTCATGTTTTCATGAAATGCATTCGTTAGATGGGTTATGGGGAAGTCAACGAGATGATTGTCTAGCACCCACGGAGGTTCAAGACTCAAGCTATCTTGGCTTAAAGTTGTAGGCCTATTTGTTCCTTTTCGGTTTATCTTGGATTAAAAGAAGTTCTAGGCCAAGTGACTCATGTTTTCATGAAATGCATTCATTAGATGGGTTATGGGGAAGTCAACAGATGATTGTCTAGCACCCACGGAGGTTCAAGACTCAAGCTATCTTTGCTTAAAGTTGTAGGCCTATTTGTTCCTTTTCGGCTTATCTTGGATTAAATGAAGTTCTAGGCCAAGTGATTCTTGTTTTCATGAAATGCATTTGTTAGATGGGTTATGCGGAAGTCAACAGATGATTGTCTAGCACCCACGGAGGTTCAAGACTCAAGCTATCTTGGCTTAAAGTTGTAGGCCTATTTGTTCCTTTTCGGTTTATCTTGGATTAAAAGAAGTTCTAGGCCAAGTGACTCATGTTTTCATGAAATGCATTCGTTAGATGGGTTATGGGGAAGTCAGCAGATGATTGTCTAGCACCCACGGAGGTTCAAGACTCAAGCTATCTTGGCTCAAAGTTGTAGGCCTATTTGTTCCTTTTCGGTTTATCTTGGATTAAAAGAAGTTCTAGGCCAAGTGACTCATGTTTTCATGAAATGCATTCGTTAGATGGGTTATGGGGAAGTCAACAGATGATTGTCTACCACCAACGGAGGTTCAAGACTCAAGCTATCTTGGCTTAAAGTTGTAGGCCTATTTGTTCCTTTTCGGTTTATCTTGGATTAAAAGAAGTTCTAGGCCAAGTGACTCATGTTTTCATGAAATGCATTCGTTAGATGGGTTATGGGGAAGTCAACAGATGATTGTCTAGCACCCACGGAGGTTCAAGACTCAAGCTATCTTGGCTCAAAGTTGTAGGCCTATTTGTTCCTTTTCGGTTTATCTTGGATTAAATGAAGTTCTAGGCCAAGTGACTCATGTTTTCATGAAATGCATTCATTAGATGGGTTATGGGGAAGTCAACAGATGATTGTCTAGCACCCACGGAGCTTCAAGACTCAAGCTATCTTGGCTTAAAGTTGTAGGCCTATTTGTTCCTTTTCGGTTTATCTTGGATTAAATGAAGTTCTAGGCCAAGTGATTCTTGTTTTCATGAAATGCATTTGTTAGATGGGTTATGGGGAAGTCAACAGATGATTGTCTAGCACCCACGGTGGTTCAAGACTCAAGCTATCTTGGCTTAAAGTTGTAGGCCTATTTGTTCCTTTTCGGTTTATCTTGGATTAAAAGAAGTTCTAGGCCAAGTGACTCATGTTTTCATGAAATGCATTCGTTAGATGGGTTATGGGGAAGTCAACAGATGATTGTCTAGCACCCACGGAGGTTCAAGAGTCAAGCTATCTTGGTTAAAAGTTGTAGGCCTATTTGTTCCTTTTCGGTTTATCTTGGATTAAATGAAGTTCTAGGCCAAGTGACTCTTGTTTGCATGAAATGCATTCGTTAGATGGGTTATGGGGAAGTCAACAGATGATTGTCTAGCACCCACGGAGGTTCAAGACTCAAGCTATCTTGGCTTAAAGTTGTAGGCCTATTTGTTCCTTTTCGGTTTATCTTGGATTAAAAGAAGTTCTAGGCCAAGTGACTCATGTTTTCATGAAATGCATTCGTTAGATGGGTTATGGGGAAGTCAACAGATGATTGTCTAGCACCCACGGAGGTTCAAGACTCAAGCTATCTTGGCTTAAAGTTGTAGGCCTATTTGTTCCTTTTCGGTTTATCTTGGATTAAAAGAAGTTCTAGGCCAAGTGACTCATGTTTTCATGAAATGCATTCGTTAGATGGGTTATGGGGAAGTCAACGAGATGATTGTCTAGCACCCACGGAGGTTCAAGACTCAAGCTATCTTGGCTTAAAGTTGTAGGCCTATTTGTTCCTTTTCGGTTTATCTTGGATTAAAAGAAGTTCTAGGCCAAGTGACTCATGTTTTCATGAAATGCATTCGTTAGATGGGTTATGGGGAAGTCAACGAGATGATTGTCTAGCACCCACGGAGGTTCAAGACTCAAGCTATCTTGGCTTAAAGTTGTAGGCCTATTTGTTCCTTTTCGGTTTATTTTGGATTAAATGAAGTTCTAGGCCAAGTGACTCATGTTTTCATGAAATGCATTCATTAGATGGGTTATGGGAAAGTCAACGAGATGATTGTCTAGCACCCACGGAGGTTCAAGACTCAAGCTATCTTGGCTTAAAGTTGTAGGCCTATTTGTTCCTTTTCGGTTTATCTTGGATTAAATGAAGTTCTAGGCCAAGTGATTCTTGTTTTCATGAAATGCATTCGTTAGATGGGTTATGGGCAAGTCAACAGATGATTGTCTAGCACCCACGGAGGTTCAAGACTCAAGCTATCTTGGCTTAAAGTTGTAGGCCTATTTGTTCCTTTTCGGTTTATCTTGGATTAAATGAAGTTCTAGGCCAAGTGACTCTTGTTTTCATGAAATGCATTCGTTAGATGGGTTATGGGGAAGTCAACGAGATGATTGTCTAGCACCCACGGTGGTTCAAGACTCAAGCTATCTTGGCTTAAAGTTGTAGGCCTATTTGTTCCTTTTCGGTTTATCTTGGATTAAAAGAAGTTCTAGGCCAAGTGACTCTTGTTTTCATGAAATTCATTCGTTAGATGGGTTATGGGAAGTCAACGAGATGATTGTCTAGCACCCACGGAGGTTCAAGACTCAAGCTATCTTTGCTTAAAGTTGTAGGCCTATTTGTTCCTTTTCGGTTTATCTTGGATTAAAAGAAGTTCTAGGCCAAGTGACTCATGTTTTCATGAAATGCATTCGTTAGATGGGTTATGGGGAAGTCAACAGATGATTGTCTAGCACCCACGGAGGTTCAAGACTCAAGCTATCTTGGTTAAAAGTTGTAGGCCTATTTGTTCCTTTTCGGTTTATCTTGGATTAAATGAAGTTCTAGGCCAAGTGACTCTTGTTTTCATGAAATGCATTCGTTAGATGGGTTATGGGGAAGTCAACAGATGATTGTCTAGCACCCACGGTGGTTCAAGACTCAAGCTATCTTGGCTTAAAGTTGTAGGCCTATTTGTTCCTTTTCGGTTTATCTTGGATTAAAAGAAGTTCTAGGCCAAGTGACTCATGTTTTCATGAAATGCATTCGTTAGATGGGTTATGGGGAAGTCAACAGATGATTGTCTAGCACCCACGGAGGTTCAAGACTCAAGCTATCTTGGCTCAAAGTTGTAGGCCTATTTGTTCCTTTTCGGTTTATCTTGGATTAAAAGAAGTTCTAGGCCAAGTGACTCATGTTTTCATGAAATGCATTCGTTAGATGGGTTATGGGGAAGTCAACAGATGATTGTCTAGCACCCACGGAGGTTCAAGACTCAAGCTATCTTGGCTTAAAGTTGTAGGCCTATTTGTTCCTTTTCGGTTTATCTTGGATTAAATGAAGTTCTAGGCCAAGTGATTCTTGTTTTCATGAAATGCATATGTTAGATGGGTTATGGGGAAGTCAACAGATGATTGTCTAGCACCCACGGAGGTTCAAGACTCAAGCTATCTTTGCTTAAAGTTGTAGGCCTATTTGTTCCTTTTCGGCTTATCTTGGATTAAATGAAGTTCTAGGCCAAGTGATTCTTGTTTTCATGAAATGCATTTGTTAGATGGGTTATGGGGAAGTCAACAGATGATTGTCTAGCACCCACGGAGGTTCAAGACTCAAGCTATCTTGGCTTAAAGTTGTAGGCCTATTTGTTCCTTTTCGGTTTATCTTGGATTAAATGAAGTTCTAGGCCAAGTGATTCTTGTTTTCATGAAATGCATTTGTTAGATGGGTTATGGGAAGTCAACAGATGATTGTCTAGCACCCACGGAGGTTCAAGACTCAAGCTATCTTGGCTTAAAGTTGTAGGCCTATTTGTTCCTTTTCGGTTTATCTTGGATTAAAAGAAGTTCTAGGCCAAGTGACTCATGTTTTCATGAAATGCATTCGTTAGATGGGTTATGGGGAAGTCAACGGATGATTGTCTAGCACCCACGGAGGTTCAAGACTCAAGCTATCTTGGCTTAAAGTTGTAGGCCTATTTGTTCCTTTTCGGTTTATCTTGGATTAAAAGAAGTTCTAGGCCAAGTGACTCATGTTTTCATGAAATGCATTCGTTAGATGGGTTATGGGGAAGTCAACAGATGATTGTCTAGCACCCACGGAGGTTCAAGACTCAAGCTATCTTGGCTTAAAGTTGTAGGCCTATTTGTTCCTTTTCGGTTTATCTTGGATTAAATGAAGTTCTAGGCCAAGTGACTCTTGTTTTCATGAAATGCATTCGTTAGATGGGTTATGGGGAAGTCAACAGATGATTGTCTAGCACCCACGGAGGTTCAAGACTCAAGCTATCTTGGTTAAAAGTTGTAGGCCTATTTGTTCCTTTTCGGTTTATCTTGGATTAAATGAAGTTCTAGGCCAAGTGACTCTTGTTTTCATGAAATGCATTCGTTAGATGGGTTATGGGGAAGTCAACAGATGATTGTCTAGCACCCACGGTGGTTCAAGACTCAAGCTATCTTGGCTTAAAGTTGTAGGCCTATTTGTTCCTTTTCGGTTTATCTTGGATTAAAAGAAGTTCTAGGCCAAGTGACTCATGTTTTCATGAAATGCATTCGTTAGATGGGTTATGGGGAAGTCAACAGATGATTGTCTAGCACCCACGGAGGTTCAAGACTCAAGCTATCTTGGCTTAAAGTTGTAGGCCTATTTGTTCCTTTTCGGTTTATCTTGGATTAAAAGAAGTTCTAGGCCAAGTGACTCATGTTTTCATGAAATGCATTCGTTAGATGGGTTATGGGGAAGTCAACGGATGATTGTCTAGCACCCACGGAGGTTCAAGACTCAAGCTATCTTGGCTTAAAGTTGTAGGCCTATTTGTTCCTTTTCGGTTTATCTTGGATTAAATGAAGTTCTAGGCCAAGTGACTCTTGTTTTCATGAAATGCATTCGTTAGATGGGTTATGGGGAAGTCAACAGATGATTGTCTAGCACCCACGGAGGTTCAAGACTCAAGCTATCTTGGTTAAAAGTTGTAGGCCTATTTGTTCCTTTTCGGTTTATCTTGGATTAAATGAAGTTCTAGGCCAAGTGACTCTTGTTTTCATGAAATGCATTCGTTAGATGGGTTATGGGGAAGTCAACAGATGATTGTCTAGCACCCACGGAGGTTCAAGACTCAAGCTATCTTGGCTTAAAGTTGTAGGCCTATTTGTTCCTTTTCGGTTTATCTTGGATTAAAAGAAGTTCTAGGCCAAGTGACTCATGTTTTCATGAAATGCATTCGTTAGATGGGTTATGGGGAAGTCAACAGATGATTGTCTAGCACCCACGGAGGTTCAAGACTCAAGCTATCTTGGCTTAAAGTTGTAGGCCTATTTGTTCCTTTTCGGTTTATCTTGGATTAAATGAAGTTCTAGGCCAAGTGACTCATGTTTTCATGAAATGCATTCGTTAGATGGGTTATGGGAAGTCAACGAGATGATTGTCTAGCACCCACGGAGGTTCAAGACTCAAGCTATCTTGGCTTAAAGTTGTAGGCCTATTTGTTCCTTTTCGGTTTATCTTGGATTAAAAGAAGTTCTAGGCCAAGTGACTCATGTTTTCATGAAATGCATTCGTTAGATGGGTTATGGGGAAGTCACGAGATGATTGTCTAGCACCCACGGAGGTTCAAGACTCAAGCTATCTTGGCTTAAAGTTGTAGGCCTATTTGTTCCTTTTCGGTTTATCTTGGATTAAAAGAAGTTCTAGGCCAAGTGACTCATGTTTTCATGAAATGCATTCGTTAGATGGGTTATGGGGAAGTCAACAGATGATTGTCTAGCACCCACGGAGGTTCAAGACTCAAGCTATCTTGGCTTAAAGTTGTAGGCCTATTTGTTCCTTTTCGGTTTATCTTGGATTAAAAGAAGTTCTAGGCCAAGTGACTCATGTTTTCATGAAATGCATTCGTTAGATGGGTTATGGGGAAGTCAACAGATGATTGTCAAGCACCCACGGAGGTTCAAGACTCAACCTATCTTGGCTTAAAGTTGTAGGCCTATTTGTTCCTTTTCGGTTTATCTTGGATTAAATGAAGTTCTAGGCCAAGTGACTCTTGTTTTCATGAAATGCATTTTTTAGATGGGTTATGGGGAAGTCAACAGATGATTGTCTAGCACCCACGGAGGTTCAAGACTCAACCTATCTTGGCTTAAAGTTGTAGGCCTATTTGTTCCATTTCGGTTTATCTTAGATTAAATGAAGTTCTAGGCCAAGTGACTCTTGTTTTCATGAAATGCATTCGTTAGATGGGTTATGGGGAAGTCAACAGATGATTGTCTAGCACCCACGGAGGTTCAAGACTCAAGCTATCTTGGCTCAAAGTTGTAGGCCTATTTGTTCCTTTTCGGTTTATCTTGGATTAAAAGAAGTTCTAGGCCAAGTGACTCATGTTTTCATGAAATGCATTCGTTAGATGGGTTATAGGGAAGTCAACAGATGATTGTCTAGCACCCACGGAGGTTCAAGACTCAAGCTATCTTGGCTTAAAGTTGTAGGCCTATTTGTTCCTTTTCGGTTTATCTTGGATTAAATGAAGTTCTAGGCCAAGTGACTCATGTTTTCATGAAATGCATTCGTTAGATGGGTTATGGGGAAGTCAACAGATGATTGTCTAGCACCCACGGAGGTTCAAGACTCAAGCTATCTTGGCTTAAAGTTGTAGGCCTATTTGTTCCTTTTCGGTTTATCTTGGATTAAAAGAAGTTCTAGGCCAAGTGACTCATGTTTTCATGAAATGCATTCGTTAGATGGGTTATGGGGAAGTCAACAGATGATCGTCTAGCACCCACGGAGGTTCAAGACTCAAGCTATCTTGGCTTAAAGTTGTAGGCCTATTTGTTCCTTTTCGGTTTATTTTGGATTAAATGAAGTTCTAGGCCAAGTGACTCATGTTTTCATGAAATGCATTCATTAGATGGGTTATGGGAAAGTCAACAGGTGATTGTCTAGCACCCACGGAGGTTCAAGACTCAAGCTATCTTGGCTTAAAGTTGTAGGCCTATTTGTTCCTTTTCGGTTTATCTTGGATTAAATGAAGTTCTAGGCCAAGTGATTCTTGTTTTCATGAAATGCATTTGTTAGATGGGTTATGGGGAAGTCAACAGATGATTGTCTAGCACCCACGGTGGTTCAAGACTCAAGCTATCTTGGCTTAAAGTTGTAGGCCTGTTTGTTCCTTTTCGGTTTATCTTCGATTAAAAGAAGTTCTAGGCCAAGTGACTCATGTTTTCATGAAATGCATTCGTTAGATGGGTTATGGGGAAGTCAACATATGATTGTCTAGCACCCACGGAGGTTCAAGACTCAAGCTATCTTGGTTTAAAGTTGTAGGCCTATTTGTTCCTTTTCGGTTTATCTTGGATTAAATGAAGTTCTAGGCCAAGTGACTCTTGTTTTCATGAAATGCATTTTTTAGATGGGTTATGGGGAAGTCAACAGATGATTGTCTAGCACCCACGGAGGTTCAAGACTCAAGCTATCTTGGCTTAAAGTTGTAGGCCTATTTGTTCCTTTTCGGTTTATCTTGGATTAAAAGAAGTTCTAGGCCAAGTGACTCATGTTTTCATGAAATGCATTCGTTAGATGGGTTATGGGGAAGTCAACAGATGATTGTCTAGCACCCACGGAGGTTCAAGACTCAAGCTATCTTGGCTTAAAGTTGTAGGCCTATTTGTTCCTTTTCGGTTTATCTTGGATTAAATGAAGTTCTAGGCCAAGTGACTCATGTTTTCATGAAATGCATTCATTAGATGGGTTATGGGAAAGTCAACAGATGATTGTCTAGCACCCACGGAGGTTCAAGACTCAAGCTATCTTGGCTTAAAGTTGTAGGCCTATTTGTTCCTTTTCGGTTTATCTTGGATTAAATGAAGTTCTAGGCCAAGTGATTCTTGTTTTCATGAAATGCATTTGTTAGATGGGTTATGGGGAAGTCAACAGATGATTGTCTAGCACCCACGGTGGTTCAAGACTCAAGCTATCTTGGCTTAAAGTTGTAGGCCTATTTGTTCCTTTTCGGTTTATCTTGGATTAAAAGAAGTTCTAGGCCAAGTGACTCATGTTTTCATGAAATGCATTCGTTAGATGGGTTATGGGGAAGTCATCAGATGATTGTCTAGCACCCACGGAGGTTCAAGAGTCAAGCTATCTTGGTTAAAAGTTGTAGGCCTATTTGTTCCTTTTCGGTTTATCTTGGATTAAATGAAGTTCTAGGCCAAGTGACTCTTGTTTTCATGCAATGCATTCGTTAGATGGGTTATGGGGAAGTCAACAGATGATTGTCTAGCACCCACGGAGGTTCAAGACTCAAGCTATCTTGGCTTAAAGTTGTAGGACTATTTGTTCCTTTTCGGTTTATCTTGGATTAAATGAAGTTCTAGGCCAAGTGATTCTTGTTTTCATGAAATGCATTTGTTAGATGGGTTATGGGGAAGTCAACAGATGATTGTCTAGCACCCACGGAGGTTCAAGACTCAAGCTATCTTGGCTTAAAGTTGTAGGCCTATTTGTTCCTTTTCGGTTTATCTTGGATTGAAAGAAGTTCTAGGCCAAGTGAGTCATGTTTTCATGAAATGCATTCGTTAGATGGGTTATGGGGAAGTCAGCAGATGAATGTCTAGCAACAACACACGTTAAAGACACAAGCAATCTTGGTTTAAAGTTGTAGGCCTATTTGTTCCTTTTCGGTTTATCTTGGATTAAATGAATTTCTAGGCCAAGTGACTCTTGTTTTCATGAAATACATTCGTTAGATGGGTTATGGGGAAGTCAACAGATGATTGTCTAGCACCCACGGAGGTTCAAGACTCAAGCTATCTTGGCTCAAAGTTGTAGGCCTATTTGTTCCTTTTCGGTTTATCTTGGATTAAAAGAAGTTCTAGGCCAAGTGACTCATGTTTTCATGAAATGCATTCGTTAGATGGGTTATGGGGAAGTCAACAGATGATTGTCTAGCACCCACGGAGGTTCAAGACTCAAGCTATCTTGGCTTAAAGTTGTAGGCCTATTTGTTCCTTTTCGGTTTATCTTGGATTAAAAGAAGTTCTAGGCCAAGTGACTCATGTTTTCATGAAATGCATTCGTTAGATGGGTTATGGGGAAGTCATAGATGATTGTCTAGCACCCACGGAGGTTCAAGACTCAAGCTATCTTGGCTTAAAGTTGTAGGCCTATTTGTTCCTTTTCGGTTTATCTTGGATTAAATGAAGTTCTAGGCCAAGTGATTCTTGTTTTCATGAAATGCATATGTTAGATGGGTTATGGGGAAGTCAACAGATGATTGTCTAGCACCCACGGAGGTTCAAGACTCAAGCTATCTTTGCTTAAAGTTGTAGGCCTATTTGTTCCTTTTCGGTTTATCTTGGATTAAATGAAGTTCTAGGCCAAGTGATTCTTGTTTTCATGAAATGCATATGTTAGATGGGTTATGGGGAAGTCACAGATGATTGTCTAGCACCCACGGAGGTTCAAGACTCAAGCTATCTTGGCTTAAAGTTGTAGGCCTATTTGTTCCTTTTCGGTTTATCTTGGATTAAATGAAGTTCTAGGCCAAGTGATTCTTGTTTTCATGAAATGCATATGTTAGATGGGTTATGGGGAAGTCAACAGATGATTGTCTAGCACCCACGGAGGTTCAAGACTCAAGCTATCTTGGCTTAAAGTTGTAGGCCTATTTGTTCCTTTTCGGTTTATCTTGGATTAAAAGAAGTTCTAGGCCAAGTGACTCATGTTTTCATGAAATGCATTCGTTAGATGGGTTATGGGGAAGTCAACAGATGATTGTCTAGCACCCACGGAGGTTCAAGACTCAAGCTATCTTGGCTCAAAGTTGTAGGCCTATTTGTTCCTTTTCGGTTTATCTTGGATTAAAAGAAGTTCTAGGCCAAGTGACTCATGTTTTCATGAAATGCATTCGTTAGATGGGTTATGGGGAAGTCAACAGATGATTGTCTAGCACCCACGGAGGTTCAAGACTCAAGCTATCTTGGCTTAAAGTTGTAGGCCTATTTGTTCCTTTTCGGTTTATCTTGGATTAAATGAAGTTCTAGGCCAAGTGATTCTTGTTTTCATGAAATGCATATGTTAGATGGGTTATGGGGAAGTCAACAGATGATTGTCTAGCACCCACGGAGGTTCAAGACTCAAGCTATCTTTGCTTAAAGTTGTAGGCCTATTTGTTCCTTTTCGGCTTATCTTGGATTAAATGAAGTTCTAGGCCAAGTGATTCTTGTTTTCATGAAATGCATTTGTTAGATGGGTTATGGGGAAGTCAACAGATGATTGTCTAGCACCCACGGAGGTTCAAGACTCAAGCTATCTTGGCTTAAAGTTGTAGGCCTATTTGTTCCTTTTCGGTTTATCTTGGATTAAATGAAGTTCTAGGCCAAGTGATTCTTGTTTTCATGAAATGCATATGTTAGATGGGTTATGGGGAAGTCAACAGATGATTGTCTAGCACCCACGGTGGTTCAAGACTCAAGCTATCTTGGCTTAAAGTTGTAGGCCTATTTGTTCCTTTTCGGTTTATCTTGGATTAAAAGAAGTTCTAGGCCAAGTGACTCATGTTTTCATGAAATGCATTCGTTAGATGGGTTATGGGGAAGTCAACGAGATGATTGTCTAGCACCCACGGAGGTTCAAGACTCAAGCTATCTTGGCTTAAAGTTGTAGGCCTATTTGTTCCTTTTCGGTTTATCTTGGATTAAAAGAAGTTCTAGGCCAAGTGACTCATGTTTTCATGAAATGCATTCGTTAGATGGGTTATGGGGAAGTCAACGAGATGATTGTCTAGCACCCACGGAGGTTCAAGACTCAAGCTATCTTGGCTTAAAGTTGTAGGCCTATTTGTTCCTTTTCGGTTTATCTTGGATTAAATGAAGTTCTAGGCCAAGTGACTCTTGTTTTCATGAAATGCATTCGTTAGATGGGTTATGGGGAAGTCAACAGATGATTGTCTAGCACCCACGGAGGTTCAAGACTCAAGCTATCTTGGCTAAAAGTTGTAGGCCTATTTGTTCCATTTCGGTTTATCTTGGATTAAAAGAAGTTTTAGGCCAAGTGACTCTTGTTTTCATGAAATGCATTCGTTAGATGGGTTATGGGGAAGTCAACAGATGATTGTCTAGCACCCACGGTGGTTCAAGACTCAAGCTATCTTGGCTTAAAGTTGTAGGCCTATTTGTTCCTTTTCGGTTTATCTTGGATTAAAAGAAGTTCTAGGCCAAGTGACTCATGTTTTCATGAAATGCATTCGTTAGATGGGTTATGGGGAAGTCAACAGATGATTGTCTAGCACCCACGGAGGTTCAAGACTCAAGCTATCTTGGCTTAAAGTTGTAGGCCTATTTGTTCCTTTTCGGTTTATCTTGGATTAAAAGAAGTTCTAGGCCAAGTGACTCATGTTTTCATGAAATGCATTCGTTAGATGGGTTATGGGGAAGTCAACAGATGATTGTCTAGCACCCAGGGAGGTTCAAGACTCAAGCTATCTTGGCTTAAAGTTGTAGGCCTGTTTGTTCCTTTTCGGTTTATCTTGGATTAAAAGAAGTTCTAGGCCAAGTGGCTCATGTTTTCATGAAATGCATTCGTTAGATGGGTTATGGGGAAGTCAACGAGATGATTGTCTAGCACCCACGGAGGTTCAAGACTCAAGCTATCTTGGATAAAAGTTGTAGGCCTATTTGTTCCTTTTCGGTTTATCTTGGATTAAATGAAGTTCTAGGCCAAGTGACTCTTGTTTTCATGAAATGCATTTGTTAGATGGGTTATGGGGAAGTCAACGAGATGATTGTCTAGCACCCACGGAGGTTCAAGACTCAAGCTATCTTGGCTTAAAGTTGTAGGCCTATTTGTTCCTTTTCGGTTTATCTTGGATTAAAAGAAGTTCTAGGCCAAGTGACTCATGTTTTCATGAAATGCATTCGTTAGATGGGTTATGGGGAAGTCAACAGATGATTGTCTAGCACCCACGGAGGTTCAAGACTCAAGCTATCTTGGCTCAAAGTTGTAGGCCTATTTGTTCCTTTTCGGTTTATCTTGGATTAAATGAAGTTCTAGGCCAAGTGACTCATGTTTTCATGAAATGCATTCGTTAGATGGGTTATGGGGAAGTCAACAGATGATTGTCTAGCACCCACGGAGGTTCAAGACTCAAGCTATCTTGGCTTAAAGTTGTAGGCCTATTTGTTCCTTTTCGGTTTATCTTGGATTAAAAGAAGTTCTAGGCCAAGTGACTCATGTTTTCATGAAATGCATTCGTTAGATGGGTTATGGGGAAGTCATAGATGATTGTCTAGCACCCACGGAGGTTCAAGACTCAAGCTATCTTGGCTTAAAGTTGTAGGCCTATTTGTTCCTTTTCGGTTTATTTTGGATTAAATGAAGTTCTAGGCCAAGTGACTCATGTTTTCATGAAATGCATTCATTAGATGGGTTATGGGAAAGTCAACAGGTGATTGTCTAGCACCCACGGAGGTTCAAGACTCAAGCTATCTTGGCTTAAAGTTGTAGGCCTATTTGTTCCTTTTCGGTTTATCTTGGATTAAATGAAGTTCTAGGCCAAGTGACTCTTGTTTTCATGAAATGCATTTGTTAGATGGGTTATGGGGAAGTCAACAGATGATTGTCTAGCACCCACGGAGGTTCAAGACTCAAGCTATCTTGGCTTAAAGTTGTAGGCCTATTTGTTCCTTTTCGGTTTATCTTGGATTAAAAGAAGTTCTAGGCCAAGTGACTCATGTTTTCATGAAATGCATTCGTTAGATGGTTTTTGGGTAAGTCAACATATGATTGTCTAGCACCCACGGTGGTTAAAGACTCAAGATATCTTGGTTAAATTTTGTAAGTTTATCTGTTCCTTTTCGGTTTATGTTGGATTATGTGAAGTTCTAGGCCTAGTGACTCTTGGTTTCATGAAATGCATTCGTTAGATGGGTTATGGGGAAGTCAACAGATGATTGTCTAGCACCCACGGAGGTTCAAGACTCAAGCTATCTTGGCTTAAAGTTGTAGGCCTATTTGTTCCTTTTCGGTTTATCTTGGATTAAAAGAAGTTCTAGGCCAAGTGACTCATATTTTCATGAAATGCATTCTTTAGATGGGTTATGGGGAAGTCAACAGATGATTGTCTACCACCAACGGAGGTTCAAGACTCAAGCTATCTTGGTTTAAAGTTGTAGGCCTATTTGTTCCTTTTCGGTTTATCTTGGATTAAAAGAAGTTCTAGGCCAAGTGACTCATGTTTTCATGAAATGCATTCGTTAGATGGGTTATGGGGAAGTCAACAGATGATTGTCTAGCACCCACGGAGGTTCAAGACTCAAGCTATCTTGGCTTAAAGTTGTAGGCCTATTTGTTCCTTTTCGGTTTATCTTGGATTAAATGAAGTTCTAGGCCAAGTGACTCATGTTTTCATGAAATGCATTCATTAGATGGGTTATGGGGAAGTCAACAGATGATTGTCTAGCACCCACGGAGGTTCAAGACTCAAGCTATCTTGGCTTAAAGTTGTAGGCCTATTTGTTCCTTTTCGGTTTATCTTGGATTAAATGAAGTTCTAGGCCAAGTGATTCTTGTTTTCATGAAATGCATTTGTTAGATGGGTTATGGGGAAGTCAACAGATGATTGTCTAGCACCCACGGTGGTTCAAGACTCAAGCTATCTTGGCTTAAAGTTGTAGGCCTGTTTGTTCCTTTTCGGTTTATCTTGGATTAAAAGAAGTTCTAGGCCAAGTGACTCATGTTTTCATGAAATGCATTCGTTAGATGGGTTATGGGAAGTCAACGAGATGATTGTCTAGCACCCACGGAGGTTCAAGTCTCAAGCTATCTTGGTTAAAAGTTGTAGGTCTATATGTTCCATTTCGGTCTATCTTAGATTAAATGAAGTTCTAGGCCAAGTGACTCTTGTTTTCATGAAATGCATTCGTTAGATGGGTTATGGGGAAGTCAACAGATGATTGTCTAGCACCCACGGAGGTTCAAGACTCAAGCTATCTTGGCTTAAAGTTGTAGGCCTATTTGTTCCTTTTCGGTTTATCTTGGATTAAAAGAAGTTCTAGGCCAAGTGACTCATGTTTTCATGAAATGCATTCGTTAGATGGGTTATGGGGAAGTCAACAGATGATTGTCTAGCACCCACGGAGGTTCAAGACTCAAGCTATCTTGGCTCAAAGTTGTAGGCCTATTTGTTCCTTTTCGGTTTATCTTGGATTAAAAGAAGTTCTAGGCCAAGTGACTCATGTTTTCATGAAATGCATTCGTTAGATGGGTTATGGGGAAGTCAACAGATGATTGTCTAGCACCCACGGAGGTTCAAGACTCAAGCTATCTTGGCTTAAAGTTGTAGGCCTATTTGTTCCTTTTCGGTTTATCTTGGATTAAATGAAGTTCTAGGCCAAGTGATTCTTGTTTTCATGAAATGCATATGTTAGATGGGTTATTGGGAAGTCAACAGATGATTGTCTAGCACCCACGGAGGTTCAAGACTCAAGCTATCTTTGCTTAAAGTTGTAGGCCTATTTGTTCCTTTTCGGTTTATCTTGGATTAAATGAAGTTCTAGGCCAAGTGATTCTTGTTTTCATGAAATGCATTTGTTAGATGGGTTATGGGGAAGTCAACGGATGATTGTCTAGCACCCACGGAGGTTCAAGACTCAAGCTATCTTGGCTTAAAGTTGTAGGCCTATTTGTTCCTTTTCGGTTTATCTTGGATTAAATGAAGTTCTAGGCAAGTGATTTTTTCATGAAAAGCATATGTTAGATGGGTTATGGGAAGTCAACAATGATTGTCTAGCACCCACGGTGGTTCAAGACTCAAGCTATCTTGGCTTAAAGTTGTAGGCCTATTTGTTCCTTTTCGGTTTATCTTGGATTAAAAGAAGTTCTAGGCGAAGTGACTCATGTTTTCATGAAATGCATTCGTTAGATGGGTTATGGGGAAGTCAACGAGATGATTGTCTAGCACCCACGGAGGTTCAAGACTCAAGCTATCTTGGCTCAAAGTTGTAGGCCTATTTGTTCCTTTTCGGTTTATCTTGGATTAAAAGAAGTTCTAGGCCAAGTGACTCATGTTTTCATGAAATGCATTCGTTAGATGGGTTATGGGGAAGTCAACAGATGATTGTCTAGCACCCACGGAGGTTCAAGACTCAAGCTATCTTGGCTTAAAGTTGTAGGCCTATTTGTTCCTTTTCGGTTTATCTTGGATTAAATGAAGTTCTAGGCCAAGTGATTCTTGTTTTCATGAAATGCATATGTTAGATGGGTTATGGGGAAGTCAACAGATGATTGTCTAGCACCCACGGAGGTTCAAGACTCAAGCTATCTTTGCTTAAAGTTGTAGGCCTATTTGTTCCTTTTCGGTTTATCTTGGATTAAATGAAGTTCTAGGCCAAGTGATTCTTGTTTTCATGAAATGCATATGTTAGATGGGTTATGGGGAAGTCAACAGATGATTGTCTAGCACCCACGGAGGTTCAAGACTCAAGCTATCTTGGCTTAAAGTTGTAGGCCTATTTGTTCCTTTTCGGTTTATCTTGGATTAAATGAAGTTCTAGGCCAAGTGATTCTTGTTTTCATGAAATGCATTTGTTAGATGGGTTATGGGGAAGTCAACAGATGATTGTCTAGCACCCACGGAGGTTCAAGACTCAAGCTATCTTGGCTTAAAGTTGTAGGCCTATTTGTTCCTTTTCGGTTTATCTTGGATTAAAAGAAGTTCTAGGCCAAGTGACTCATGTTTTCATGAAATGCATTCGTTAGATGGGTTATGGGGAAGTCAACAGATGATTGTCTAGCACCCACGGAGGTTCAAGACTCAAGCTATCTTGGCTTAAAGTTGTAGGCCTATTTGTTCCTTTTCGGTTTATCTTGGATTAAAAGAAGTTCTAGGCCAAGTGACTCATGTTTTCATGAAATGCATTCGTTAGATGGGTTATGGGGAAGTCAACGGATGATTGTCTAGCACCCACGGAGGTTCAAGACTCAAGCTATCTTGGCTTAAAGTTGTAGGCCTATTTGTTCCTTTTCGGTTTATCTTGGATTAAATGAAGTTCTAGGCCAAGTGACTCTTGTTTTCATGAAATGCATTCGTTAGATGGGTTATGGGGAAGTCAACAGATGATTGTCAAGCACCCACGGAGGTTCAAGACTCAAGCTATCTTGGTTAAAAGTTCTAGGCATAATTCTACAATTTCGGTTTATCTTGGATTAAATGAAGTTCTAGGCCAAGTGTGTCATGGTTTCATCCAATGCATTCGTTAGATGGGTTATGGGGAAGTCAACAGATGATTGTCTAGCACCCACGGAGGTTCAAGACTCAAGCTATCTTGGCTCAAAGTTGTAGGCCTATTTGTTCCTTTTCGGTTTATCTTGGATTAAAAGAAGTTCTAGGCCAAGTGACTCATGTTTTCATGAAATGCATTCGTTAGATGGGTTATGGGGAAGTCAACAGATGATTGTCTAGCACCCACGGAGGTTCAAGACTCAAGCTATCTTGGCTTAAAGTTGTAGGCCTATTTGTTCCTTTTCGGTTTATCTTGGATTAAAAGAAGTTCTAGGCCAAGTGACTCATGTTTTCATGAAATGCATTCGTTAGATGGGTTATGGGGAAGTCAACGGATGATTGTCTAGCACCCACGGAGGTTCAAGACTCAAGCTATCTTGGCTTAAAGTTGTAGGCCTATTTGTTCCTTTTCGGTTTATCTTGGATTAAAAGAAGTTCTAGGCCAAGTGACTCATGTTTTCATGAAATGCATTTGTTAGATGGGTTATGGGGAAGTCAACAGATGATTGTCTAGCACCCACGGAGGTTCAAGACTCAAGCTATCTTGGCTTAAAGTTGTAGGCCTATTTGTTCCTTTTCGGTTTATCTTGGATTAAATGAAGTTCTAGGCCAAGTGACTCATGTTTTCATGAAATGCATTCATTAGATGGGTTATGGGGAAGTCAACAGATGATTGTCTAGCACCCACGGAGGTTCAAGACTCAAGCTATCTTGGCTTAAAGTTGTAGGCCTATTTGTTCCTTTTCGGTTTATCTTGGATTAAATGAAGTTCTAGGCCAAGTGATTCTTGTTTTCATGAAATGCATTTGTTAGATGGGTTATGGGGAAGTCAACAGATGATTGTCTAGCACCCACGGAGGTTCAAGACTCAAGCTATCTTGGCTTAAAGTTGTAGGCCTATTTGTTCCTTTTCGGTTTATCTTGGATTAAAAGAAGTTCTAGGCCAAGTGACTCATGTTTTCATGAAATGCATTCGTTAGATGGGTTATGGGGAAGTCAACAGATGATTGTCTAGCACCCACGGAGGTTCAATACTCAAGCTATCTTGGTTTAAAGTTGTAGGCCTATTTGTTCCTTTTCGGTTTATCTTGGATTAAATGAAGTTCTAGGCCAAGTGACTCTTGTTTTCATGAAATGCATTTGTTAGATGGGTTATGGGGAAGTCAACAGATGATTGTCAAGCACCCACGGAGGTTCAAGACCCAAGCTATCTTGGCTTAAAGTTGTAGGCCTATTTGTTCCTTTCGGTTTATCTTGGATTAAATGAAGTTCTAGGCCAAGTGACTATTGTTTTCATGAAATGCATTTGTTAGATGGGTTATGGGGAAGTCAACAGATGATTGTCTAGCACCCACGGAGGTTCAAGTCTCAAGCTATCTTGGCTTAAAGTTGTAGGCCTATTTGTTCCTTTTCGGTTTATCTTGGATTAAAAGAAGTTCTAGGCCAAGTGGCTCATGTTTTCATGAAATGCATTCGTTAGATGGGTTATGGGGAAGTCAACAGATGATTGTCTAGCACCCACGGAGGTTCAAGACTCAAGCTATCTTGGCTTAAAGTTGTAGGCCTATTTGTTCCTTTTCGGTTTATCTTGGATTAAATGAAGTTCTAGGCCAAGTGACTCTTGTTTTCATGAAATGCATTCGTTAGATGGGTGATGGGGAAGTCAACAGATGATTGTCTAGCACCCACGGAGGTTCAAGACTCAAGCTATCTTGGTTAAAAGTTGTAGGCCTATTTGTTCCTTTTCGGTTTATCTTGGATTAAATGAAGTTCTAGGCCAAGTGACTCTTGTTTGCATGAAATGCATTCGTTAGATGGGTTATGGGGAAGTCAACAGATGATTGTCTAGCACCCACGGAGGTTCAAGACTCAAGCTATCTTGGCTCAAAGTTGTAGGCCTATTTGTTCCTTTTCGGTTTATCTTGGATTAAAAGAAGTTCTAGGCCAAGTGACTCATGTTTTCATGAAATGCATTCGTTAGATGGGTTATGGGAAGTCAACGAGATGATTGTCTAGCACCCACGGAGGTTCAAGACTCAAGCTATCTTGGCTTAAAGTTGTAGGCCTATTTGTTCCTTTTCGGTTTATCTTGGATTAAATGAAGTTCTAGGCCAAGTGATTCTTGTTTTCATGAAATGCATTTGTTAGATGGGTTATGGGGAAGTCAACAGATGATTGTCTAGCACCCACGGAGGTTCAAGACTCAAGCTATCTTGGCTTAAAGTTGTAGGCCTATTTGTTCCTTTTCGGTTTATCTTGGATTAAAAGAAGTTCTAGGCCAAGTGACTCATGTTTTCATGAAATGCATTCGTTAGATGGGTTATGGGGAAGTCAACAGATGATTGTCTAGCACCCACGGAGGTTCAAGACTCAAGCTATCTTGGCTCAAAGTTGTAGGCCTATTTGTTCCTTTTCGGTTTATCTTGGATTAAAAGAAGTTCTAGGCCAAGTGACTCATGTTTTCATGAAATGCATTCGTTAGATGGGTTATGGGGAAGTCAACAGATGATTGTCTAGCACCCACGGAGGTTCAAGACTCAAGCTATCTTGGCTTAAAGTTGTAGGCCTATTTGTTCCTTTTCGGTTTATCTTGGATTAAATGAAGTTCTAGGCCAAGTGATTCTTGTTTTCATGAAATGCATATGTTAGATGGGTTATGGGGAAGTCAACAGATGATTGTCTAGCACCCACGGAGGTTCAAGACTCAAGCTATCTTTGCTTAAAGTTGTAGGCCTATTTGTTCCTTTTCGGTTTATCTTGGATTAAATGAAGTTCTAGGCCAAGTGATTCTTGTTTTCATGAAATGCATTTGTTAGATGGGTTATGGGGAAGTCAACAGATGATTGTCTAGCACCCACGGAGGTTCAAGACTCAAGCTATCTTGGCTTAAAGTTGTAGGCCTATTTGTTCCTTTTCGGTTTATCTTGGATTAAATGAAGTTCTAGGCCAAGTGATTCTTGTTTTCATGAAATGCATTTGTTAGATGGGTTATGGGGAAGTCAACAGATGATTGTCTAGCACCCACGGTGGTTCAAGACTCAAGCTATCTTGGCTTAAAGTTGTAGGCCTATTTGTTCCTTTTCGGTTTATCTTGGATTAAAAGAAGTTCTAGGCCAAGTGACTCATGTTTTCATGAAATGCATTCGTTAGATGGGTTATGGGGAAGTCAACAGATGATTGTCTAGCACCCACGGAGGTTCAAGACTCAAGCTATCTTGGCTTAAAGTTGTAGGCCTATTTGTTCCTTTTCGGTTTATCTTGGATTAAAAGAAGTTCTAGGCCAAGTGACTCATGTTTTCATGAAATGCATTCGTTAGATGGGTTATTGGGAAGTCAACAGATGATTGTCTAGCACCCACGGAGGTTCAAGACTCAAGCTATCTTGGCTTAAAGTTGTAGGCCTATTTGTTCCTTTTCGGTTTATCTTGGATTAAATGAAGTTCTAGGCCAAGTGACTCTTGTTTTCATGAAATGCATTCGTTAGATGGGTTATGGGGAAGTCAACAGATGATTGTCTAGCACCCACGGAGGTTCAAGACTCAAGCTATCTTGGTTTAAAGTTGTAGGCCTATTTGTTCCTTTTCGGTTTATCTTGGATTAAATGAAGTTCTAGGCCAAGTGACTCTTGTTTTCATGAAATGCATTTTTTAGATGGGTTATGGGGAAGTCAACGAGATGATTGTCTAGCACCCACGGAGGTTCAAGACTCAAGCTATCTTGGCTTAAAGTTGTAGGCCTATTTGTTCCTTTTCGGTTTATCTTGGATTAAAAGAAGTTCTAGGCCAAGTGACTCATGTTTTCATGAAATGCATTCGTTAGATGGGTTATGGGGAAGTCAACAGATGATTGTCTAGCACCCACGGAGGTTCAAGACTCAAGCTATCTTGGCTTAAAGTTGTAGGCCTATTTGTTCCTTTTCGGTTTATCTTGGATTAAAAGAAGTTCTAGGCCAAGTGACTCATGTTTTCATGAAATGCATTCGTTAGATGGGTTATGGGGAAGTCAACAGATGATTGTCTAGCACCCACGGAGGTTCAAGACTCAAGCTATCTTGGCTTAAAGTTGTAGGCCTATTTGTTCCTTTTCGGTTTATCTTGGATTAAAAGAAGTTCTAGGCCAAGTGACTCATGTTTTCATGAAATGCATTTGTTAGATGGGTTATGGGGAAGTCAACAGATGATTGTCTAGCACCCACGGAGGTTCAAGACTCAAGCTATCTTGGCTTAAAGTTGTAGGCCTATTTGTTCCTTTTCGGTTTATTTTGGATTAAATGAAGTTCTAGGCCAAGTGACTCATGTTTTCATGAAATGCATTCATTAGATGGGTTATGGGAAAGTCAACAGATGATTGTCTAGCACCCACGGAGGTTCAAGACTCAAGCTATCTTGGCTTAAAGTTGTAGGCCTATTTGTTCCTTTTCGGTTTATCTTGGATTAAATGAAGTTCTAGGCCAAGTGATTCTTGTTTTCATGAAATGCATTTGTTAGATGGGTTATGGGAAGTCAACAGATGATTGTCTAGCACCCACGGAGGTTCAAGACTCAAGCTATCTTGGCTTAAAGTTGTAGGCCTATTTGTTCCTTTTCGGTTTATCTTGGATTAAAAGAAGTTCTAGGCCAAGTGACTCATGTTTTCATGAAATGCATTCGTTAGATGGGTTATGGGGAAGTCAACAGATGATTGTCTAGCACCCACGGAGGTTCAAGACTCAAGCTATCTTGGCTTAAAGTTGTAGGCCTATTTGTTCCTTTTCGGTTTATCTTGGATTAAATGAAGTTCTAGGCCAAGTGACTCTTGTTTTCATGAAATGCATTCGTTAGATGGGTTATGGGGAAGTCAACAGATGATTGTCTAGCACCCACGGAGGTTCAAGACTCAAGCTATCTTGGCTTAAAGTTGTAGGCCTATTTGTTCCTTTTCGGTTTATCTTGGATTAAATGAAGTTCTAGGCCAAGTGACTCTTGTTTTCATGAAATGCATTTGTTAGATGGGTTATGGGGAAGTCAACAGATGATTGTCTAGCACCCACGGAGGTTCAAGACTCAAGCTATCTTGGCTTAAAGTTGTAGGCCTATTTGTTCCTTTTCGGTTTATCTTGGATTAAAAGAAGTTCTAGGCCAAGTGACTCATGTTTTCATGAAATGCATTCGTTAGATGGGTTATGGGGAAGTCAACAGATGATTGTCTAGCACCCACGGAGGTTCAAGACTCAAGCTATCTTGGCTTAAAGTTGTAGGCCTATTTGTTCCTTTTCGGTTTATCTTGGATTAAATGAAGTTCTAGGCCAAGTGACTCATGTTTTCATGAAATGCATTCGTTAGATGGGTTATGGGGAAGTCAACAGATGATTGTCTAGCACCCACGGAGGTTCAAGACTCAAGCTATCTTGGTTTAAAGTTGTAGGCCTATTTGTTCCTTTTCGGTTTATCTTGGATTAAATGAAGTTCTAGGCCAAGTGACTCTTGTTTTCATGAAATGCATTCGTTAGATGGGTTATGGGAAGTCAACAGATGATTGTCTAGCACCCACGGAGGTTCAAGACTCAAGCTATCTTGGCTTAAAGTTGTAGGCCTATTTGTTCCTTTTCGGTTTATCTTGGATTAAAAGAAGTTCTAGGCCAAGTGACTCATGTTTTCATGAAATGCATTCGTTAGATGGGTTATGGGGAAGTCAACAGATGATTGTCTAGCACCCACGGAGGTTCAAGACTCAAGCTATCTTGGCTTAAAGTTGTAGGCCTATTTGTTCCTTTTCGGTTTATCTTGGATTAAATGAAGTTCTAGGCCAAGTGATTCTTGTTTTCATGAAATGCATATGTTAGATGGGTTATGGGGAAGTCAACAGATGATTGTCTAGCACCCACGGAGGTTCAAGACTCAAGCTATCTTTGCTTAAAGTTGTAGGCCTATTTGTTCCTTTTCGGCTTATCTTGGATTAAATGAAGTTCTAGGCCAAGTGATTCTTGTTTTCATGAAATGCATTTGTTAGATGGGTTATGGGGAAGTCAACAGATGATTGTCTAGCACCCACGGAGGTTCAAGACTCAAGCTATCTTGGCTTAAAGTTGTAGGCCTATTTGTTCCTTTTCGGTTTATCTTGGATTAAATGAAGTTCTAGGCCAAGTGATTCTTGTTTTCATGAAATGCATTTGTTAGATGGGTTATGGGGAAGTCAACAGATGATTGTCTAGCACCCACGGTGGTTCAAGACTCAAGCTATCTTGGCTTAAAGTTGTAGGCCTGTTTGTTCCTTTTCGGTTTATCTTCGATTAAAAGAAGTTCTAGGCCAAGTGACTCATGTTTTCATGAAATGCATTCGTTAGATGGGTTATGGGGAAGTCAACAGATGATTGTCTAGCACCCACGGAGGTTCAAGACTCAAGCTATCTTGGCTTAAAGTTGTAGGCCTATTTGTTCCTTTTCAGTTTATCTTGGATTAAAAGAAGTTCTAGGCCAAGTGACTCATGTTTTCATGAAATGCATTCGTTAGATGGGTTATGGGGAAGTCAACAGATGATTGTCTAGAATCCCCGGAGGTTCAAGACTCAAGCTATGTTGGCTTAAAGTTGTAGGCCTATTTGTTCCTTTTCGGTTTAACTTGGATTAAATGAATTTCTAGGCCAAGTGACTCTTGTTTTCATGAAATACATTCGTTAGATGGGTTATGGGGAAGTCAACAGATGATTGTCTAGCACCCACGGAGGTTCAAGACTCAAGCTATCATGGTTAAAAGTTGTAGGTTTATCTGTTCCATTTCGGTCTATCTTAGATTAAATGAAGTTCTAGGCCAAGTGACTCTTGTTTTCATGAAATGCATTCGTTAGATGGGTTATGGGGAAGTCAACAGATGATTGTCTAGCACCCACGGTGGTTCAAGACTCAAGCTATCTTGGCTCAAAGTTGTAGGCCTATTTGTTCCTTTTCGGTTTATCTTGGATTAAAAGAAGTTCTAGGCCAAGTGACTCATGTTTTCATGAAATGCATTCGTTAGATGGGTTATGGGGAAGTCAACAGATGATTGTCTAGCACCCACGGAGGTTCAAGACTCAAGCTATCTTGGCTTAAAGTTGTAGGCCTATTTGTTCCTTTTCGGTTTATCTTGGATTAAAAGAAGTTCTAGGCCAAGTGACTCATGTTTTCATGAAATGCATTCGTTAGATGGGTTATGGGGAAGTCAACAGATGATTGTCTAGCACCCACGGAGGTTCAAGACTCAAGCTATCTTGGCTTAAAGTTGTAGGCCTATTTGTTCCTTTTCGGTTTATCTTGGATTAAATGAAGTTCTAGGCCAAGTGATTCTTGTTTTCATGAAATGCATATGTTAGATGGGTTATGGGGAAGTCAACAGATGATTGTCTAGCACCCACGGAGGTTCAAGACTCAAGCTATCTTGGCTTAAAGTTGTAGGCCTATTTGTTCCTTTTCGGTTTATCTTGGATTAAATGAAGTTCTAGGCCAAGTGATTCTTGTTTTCATGAAATGCATTTGTTAGATGGGTTATGGGGAAGTCAACAGATGATTGTCTAGCACCCACGGAGGTTCAAGACTCAAGCTATCTTGGCTTAAAGTTGTAGGCCTATTTGTTCCTTTTCGGTTTATCTTGGATTAAATGAAGTTCTAGGCCAAGTGATTCTTGTTTTCATGAAATGCATTTGTTAGATGGGTTATGGGGAAGTCAACAGATGATTGTCTAGCACCCACGGTGGTTCAAGACTCAAGCTATCTTGGCTTAAAGTTGTAGGCCTATTTGTTCCTTTTCGGTTTATCTTGGATTAAAAGAAGTTCTAGGCCAAGTGACTCATGTTTTCATGAAATGCATTCGTTAGATGGGTTATGGGAAGTCAACAGATGATTGTCTAGCACCCACGGAGGTTCAAGACTCAAGCTATCTTGGCTTAAAGTTGTAGGCCTATTTGTTCCTTTTCGGTTTATCTTGGATTAAAAGAAGTTCTAGGCCAAGTGACTCATGTTTTCATGAAATGCATTCGTTAGATGGGTTATGGGGAAGTCAACAGATGATTGTCTAGCACCCACGGAGGTTCAAGACTCAAGCTATCTTGGCTTAAAGTTGTAGGCCTATTTGTTCCTTTTCGGTTTATCTTGGATTAAATGAAGTTCTAGGCCAAGTGACTCTTGTTTTCATGAAATGCATTTGTTAGATGGGTTATGGGGAAGTCAACAGATGATTGTCTAGCACCCACGGAGGTTCAAGACTCAAGCTATCATGGTTAAAAGTTGTAGGCCTATTTGTTCCATTTCGGTTTATCTTGGATTAAATGAAGTTCTAGGCCAAGTGACTCTTGTTTTCATGAAATGCATTCGTTAGATGGGTTATGGGGAAGTCAACAGATGATTGTCTAGCACCCACGGTGGTTCAAGACTCAAGCTATCTTGGCTCAAAGTTGTAGGCCTATTTGTTCCTTTTCGGTTTATCTTGGATTAAAAGAAGTTCTAGGCCAAGTGACTCATGTTTTCATGAAATGCATTCGTTAGATGGGTTATGGGGAAGTCAACAGATGATTGTCTAGCACCCACGGAGGTTCAAGACTCAAGCTATCTTGGCTTAAAGTTGTAGGCCTATTTGTTCCTTTTCGGTTTATCTTGGATTAAAAGAAGTTCTAGGCCAAGTGACTCATGTTTTCATGAAATGCATTCGTTAGATGGGTTATGGGGAAGTCAACAGATGATTGTCTAGCACCCACGGAGGTTCAAGACTCAAGCTATCTTGGCTTAAAGTTGTAGGCCTATTTGTTCCTTTTCGGTTTATCTTGGATTAAAAGAAGTTCTAGGCCAAGTGACTCATGTTTTCATGAAATGCATTCGTTAGATGGGTTATGGGGAAGTCAACAGATGATTGTCTAGCACCCACGGAGGTTCAAGACTCAAGCTATCTTGGCTTAAAGTTGTAGGCCTATTTGTTCCTTTTCGGTTTATCTTGGATTAAATGAAGTTCTAGGCCATGTGACTCTTGGTTTCATGAAATGCATTCGTTAGATGGGTTATGGGGAAGTCAACAGATGATTGTCTAGCACGCACGGAGGTTCAAGACACAAGCTATCTTCGCTTAAAGTTGTAGGCCTATTTGTTCCTTTTCGGTTTATCTTGGATTAAAAGAAGTTCTAGGCCAAGTGACTCATATTTTCATGAAATGCATTCGTTAGATGGGTTATGGGGAAGTCAACAGATGATTGTCTAGCACCCTCGGAGGATCAAGACTAAAGCTATCTTGGTTTAAAGTCGTAGGCCTATTTCTTCCTTTTCGGTTTATCTTGGATTAAAAGAAGTTCTAGGCCAAGTGACTCATGTTTTCATGAAATGCATTCGTTAGATGGGTTATGGGGAAGTCAACAGATGATTGTCTAGCACCCACGGAGGTTCAAGACTCAAGCTATCTTGGCTCAAAGTTGTAGGCCTATTTGTTCCTTTTCGGTTTATCTTGGATTAAATGAAGTTCTAGGCCAAGTGACTCATGTTTTCATGAAATGCATTCGTTAGATGGGTTATGGGGAAGTCAACAGATGATTGTCTAGCACCCACGGAGGTTCAAGACTCAAGCTATCTTGGCTTAAAGTTGTAGGCCTATTTGTTCCTTTTCGGTTTATCTTGGATTAAATGAAGTTCTAGGCCAAGTGATTCTTGTTTTCATGAAATGCATATGTTAGATGGGTTATGGGGAAGTCAACAGATGATTGTCTAGCACCCACGGAGGTTCAAGACTCAAGCTATCTTGGCTTAAAGTTGTAGGCCTATTTGTTCCTTTTCGGTTTATCTTGGATTAAATGAAGTTCTAGGCCAAGTGATTCTTGTTTTCATGAAATGCATTTGTTAGATGGGTTATGGGAAGTCAACAGATGATTGTCTAGCACCCACGGTGGTTCAAGACTCAAGCTATCTTGGCTTAAAGTTGTAGGCCTATTTGTTCCTTTTCGGTTTATCTTGGATTAAAAGAAGTTCTAGGCCAAGTGACTCATGTTTTCATGAAATGCATTCGTTAGATGGGTTATGGAGAAGTCAACGAGATGATTGTCTAGCACCCACGGAGGTTCAAGACTCAAGCTATCTTGGCTTAAAGTTGTAGGCCTATTTGTTCCTTTTCGGTTTATCTTGGATTAAAAGAAGTTCTAGGCCAAGTGACTCATGTTTTCATGAAATGCATTCGTTAGATGGGTTATGGGGAAGTCAACGAGATGATTGTCTAGCACCCACGGAGGTTCAAGACTCAAGCTATCTTGGCTTAAAGTTGTAGGCCTATTTGTTCCTTTTCGGTTTATCTTGGATTAAATGAAGTTCTAGGCCAAGTGACTCTTGTTTTCATGAAATGCATTCGTTAGATGGGTTATGGGGAAGTCAACAGATGATTGTCTAGCACCCACGGAGGTTCAAGAGTCAAGCTATCTTGGTTAAAAGTTGTAGGCCTATTTGTTCCTTTTCGGTTTATCTTGGATTAAATGAAGTTCTAGGCCAAGTGACTCTTGTTTTCATGAAATGCATTCGTTAGATGGGTTATGGGGAAGTCAACATGATTGTCTAGCACCCACGGTGGTTCAAGACTCAAGCTATCTTGGCTTAAAGTTGTAGGCCTATTTGTTCCTTTTCAGTTTATCTTGGATTAAAAGAAGTTCTAGGCCAAGTGACTCATGTTTTCATGAAATGCATTCGTTAGATGGGTTATGGGGAAGTCAACAGATGATTGTCTAGCACCCACGGAGGTTCAAGACTCAAGCTATCTTGGCTTAAAGTTGTAGGCCTATTTGTTCCTTTTCGGTTTATCTTGGATTAAAAGAAGTTCTAGGCCAAGTGACTCATGTTTTCATGAAATGCATTCGTTAGATGGGTTATGGGGAAGTCAACAGATGATTGTCTAGCACCCACGGAGGTTCAAGACTCAAGCTATCTTGGCTTAAAGTTGTAGGCCTATTTGTTCCTTTTCGGTTTATCTTGGATTAAAAGAAGTTCTAGGCCAAGTGACTCATGTTTTCATGAAATGCATTCGTTAGATGGGTTATGGGGAAGTCATAGATGATTGTCTAGCACCCACGGAGGTTCAAGACTCAAGCTATCTTGGCTTAAAGTTGTAGGCCTATTTGTTCCTTTTCGGTTTATCTTGGATTAAAAGAAGTTCTAGGCCAAGTGACTCATGTTTTCATGAAATGCATTCGTTAGATGGGTTATGGGGAAGTCAACAGATGATTGTCTAGCACCCACGGAGGTTCAAGACTCAAGCTATCTTGGCTTAAAGTTGTAGGCCTATTTGTTCCTTTTCGGTTTATCTTGGATTAAATGAAGTTCTAGGCCAAGTGATTCTTGTTTTCATGAAATGCATATGTTAGATGGGTTATGGGGAAGTCAACAGATGATTGTCTAGCACCCACGGAGGTTCAAGACTCAAGCTATCTTTGCTTAAAGTTGTAGGCCTATTTGTTCCTTTTCGGTTTATCTTGGATTAAATGAAGTTCTAGGCCAAGTGATTCTTGTTTTCATGAAATGCATTTGTTAGATGGGTTATGGGGAAGTCAACAGATGATTGTCTAGCACCCACGGAGGTTCAAGACTCAAGCTATCTTGGCTTAAAGTTGTAGGCCTATTTGTTCCTTTTCGGTTTATCTTGGATTAAAAGAAGTTCTAGGCCAAGTGATTCTTGTTTTCATGAAATGCATTTGTTAGATGGGTTATGGGGAAGTCAACAGATGATTGTCTAGCACCCACGGAGGTTCAAGACTCAAGCTATCTTGGCTCAAAGTTGTAGGCCTATTTGTTCCTTTTCGGTTTATCTTGGATTAAAAGAAGTTCTAGGCCAAGTGACTCATGTTTTCATGAAATGCATTCGTTAGATGGGTTATGGGGAAGTCAACAGATGATTGTCTAGCACCCACGGAGGTTCAAGACTCAAGCTATCTTGGCTTAAAGTTGTAGGCCTATTTGTTCCTTTTCGGTTTATCTTGGATTAAAAGAAGTTCTAGGCCAAGTGACTCATGTTTTCATGAAATGCATTCGTTAGATGGGTTATGGGGAAGTCAACAGATGATTGTCTAGCACCCACGGAGGTTCAAGACTCAAGCTATCTTGGCTTAAAGTTGTAGGCCTATTTGTTCCTTTTCGGTTTATCTTGGATTAAATGAAGTTCTAGGCCAAGTGACTCTTGTTTTCATGAAATGCATTCGTTAGATGGGTTATGGGGAAGTCAACAACTTGATTGTCTAGCACCCACGGAGGTTCAAGACTCAAGCTATCTTGGCTTAAAGTTGTAGGCCTATTTGTTCCTTTTCGGTTTATCTTGGATTAAAAGAAGTTCTAGGCCAAGTGACTCATGTTTTCATGAAATGCATTCGTTAGATGGGTTATGGGGAAGTCAACAGATGATTGTCTAGCACCCACGGAGGTTCAAGACTAAAGCTATCTTGGTTTAAAGTCGTAGGCCTATTTGTTCCTTTTCGGTTTATCTTGGATTAAAAGAAGTTCTAGGCCAAGTGACTCATGTTTTCATGAAATGCATTCGTTAGATGGGTTATGGGGAAGTCAACAGATGATTGTCTAGCACCCACGGAGGTTCAAGACTCAAGCTATCTTGGCTCAAAGTTGTAGGCCTATTTGTTCCTTTTCGGTTTATCTTGGATTAAATGAAGTTCTAGGCCAAGTGACTCATGTTTTCATGAAATGCATTCATTAGATGTGTTATGGGGAAGTCAACAGATGATTGTCTAGCACCCACGGAGGTTCAAGACTCAAGCTATCTTGGCTTAAAGTTGTAGGCCTATTTGTTCCTTTTCGGTTTATCTTGGATTAAATGAAGTTCTAGGCCAAGTGATTCTTGTTTTCATGAAATGCATTTGTTAGATGGGTTATGGGGAAGTCAACAGATGATTGTCTAGCACCCACGGTGGTTCAAGACTCAAGCTATCTTGGCTTAAAGTTGTAGGCCTGTTTGTTCCTTTTCGGTTTATCTTCGATTAAAAGAAGTTCTAGGCCAAGTGACTCATGTTTTCATGAAATGCATTCGTTAGATGGGTTATGGGGAAGTCAACAGATGATTGTCTAGCACCCACGGAGGTTCAAGACTCAACCTATCAGGGATGAAAGTTGTAGGCCTATTTGTTCCATTTCGGTTTATCTTGGATTAAATGAAGTTCTAGGCCAAGTGACTCTTGTTTTCATGAAATGCATTCGTTAGATGGGTTATGGGGAAGTCAACAGATGTTTGCTTAGCACCCACGGTGGTACAAGACTCAAGCTATCTTGGCTCAAAGTTGTAGGCCTATTTGTTCCTTTTCGGTTTATCTTGGATTAAAATAAGTTCTAGGCCAAGTGACTCATGTTTTCATGAAATGCATTCGTTAGATGGGTTATGGGGAAGTCAACAGATGATTGTCTAGCACCCACGGAGGTTCAAGACTCAAGCTATCTTTGCTTAAAGTTGTAGGCCTATTTGTTCCTTTTCGGTTTATCTTGGATTAAAAGAAGTTCTAGGCCAAGTGACTCATGTTTTCATGAAATGCATTCGTTAGATGGGTTATGGGGAAGTCAACAGATGATTGTCTAGCACCCACGGAGGTTCAAGACTCAAGCTATCTTGGCTTAAAGTTGTAGGCCTATTTGTTCCTTTTCGGTTTATCTTGGATTAAATGAAGTTCTAGGCCAAGTGATTCTTGTTTTCATGAAATGCATATGTTAGATGGGTTATGGGGAAGTCAACAGATGATTGTCTAGCACCCACGGAGGTTCAAGACTCAAGCTATTTTTGCTTAAAGTTGTAGGCCTATTTGTTCCTTTTCGCCTTATCTTGGATTAAATGAAGTTCTAGGCCAAGTGATTCTTGTTTTCATGAAATGCATTTGTTAGATGGGTTATGGGGAAGTCAACAGATGATTGTCTAGCACCCACGGAGGTTCAAGACTCAAGCTATCTTGGCTTAAAGTTGTAGGCCTATTTGTTCCTTTTCGGTTTATCTTGGATTAAAAGAAGTTCTAGGCCAAGTGATTCTTGTTTTCATGAAATGCATTTGTTAGATGGGTTATGTGGAAGTCAACAGATGATTGTCTAGCACCCACGGAGGTTCAAGACTCAAGCTATCTTGGCTTAAAGTTGTAGGCCTATTTGTTCCTTTTCGGTTTATCTTGGATTAAAAGAAGTTCTAGGCCAAGTGACTCATGTTTTCATGAAATGCATTCGTTAGATGGGTTATGGGGAAGTCAACAGATGATTGTCTAGCACCCACGGAGGTTCAAGACTCAAGCTATCTTGGCTTAAAGTTGTAGGCCTATTTGTTCCTTTTCGGTTTATCTTGGATTAAAAGAAGTTCTAGGCCAAGTGACTCATGTTTTCATGAAATGCATTCGTTAGATGGGTTATGGGGAAGTCAACAGCTGATTGTCTAGCACCCACGGAGGTTCAAGACTCAAGCTATCTTGGCTTAAAGTTGTAGGCCTATTTGTTCCTTTTCGGTTTATCTTGGATTAAATGAAGTTCTAGGCCAAGTGACTCTTGTTTTCATGAAATGCATTCGTTAGATGGGTTATGGGGAAGTCAACAGATGATTGTCTAGCACCCACGAAGGTTCAAGACTCAAGCTATCATGGTTTAAAGTTGTAGGCTTATTTGTTCCTTTTCAGTTTATCTTGGATTAAATGAAGTTCTAGGCCATGTGACTCATGTTTTCATGAAATGCATTCGTTAGATGGGTTATGGGGAAGTCAACAGATGATTGTCTAGCACCCACGGAGGTTCAAGACTCAAGCTATCTTGGCTCAAAGTTGTAGGCCTATTTGTTCCTTTTCGGTTTATCTTGGATTAAAAGAAGTTCTAGGCCAAGTGACTCATGTTTTCATGAAATGCATTCGTTAGATGGGTTATGGGGAAGTCAACAGATGATTGTCTAGCACCCACGGAGGTTCAAGACTCAAGCTATCTTGGCTTAAAGTTGTAGGCCTATTTGTTCCTTTTCGGTTTATCTTGGATTAAAAGAAGTTCTAGGCCAAGTGACTCATGTTTTCATGAAATGCATTCGTTAGATGGGTTATGGGGAAGTCAACAGATGATTGTCTAGCACCCACGGAGGTTCAAGACTCAAGCTATCTTGGCTTAAAGTTGTAGGCCTATTTGTTCCTTTTCGGTTTATCTTGGATTAAATGAAGTTCTAGGCCAAGTGATTCATGTTTTCATGAAATGCATATGTTAGATGGGTTATGGGGAAGTCAACAGATGATTGTCTAGCACCCACGGAGGTTCAAGACTCAAGCTATCTTGGCTTAAAGTTGTAGGCCTATTTGTTCCTTTTCGGTTTATCTTGGATTAAAAGAAGTTCTAGGCCAAGTGACTCATGTTTTCATGAAATGCATTCGTTAGATGGGTTATGGGGAAGTCAACAGATGATTGTCTAGCACCCACGGAGGTTCAAGACTCAAGCTATCTTGGCTCAAAGTTGTAGGCCTATTTGTTCCTTTTCGGTTTATCTTGGATTAAAAGAAGTTCTAGGCCAAGTGACTCATGTTTTCATGAAATGCATTCGTTAGATGGGTTATGGGGAAGTCAACAGATGATTGTCTAGCACCCACGGAGGTTCAAGACTCAAGCTATCTTGGCTCAAAGTTGTAGGCCTATTTGTTCCTTTTCGGTTTATCTTGGATTAAAAGAAGTTCTAGGCCAAGTGACTCATGTTTTCATGAAATGCATTCGTTAGATGGGTTATGGGGAAGTCAACAGATGATTGTCTGGCACCCACGGTGGTACAAGACTCAAGCTATCACGGTTTAAAGTTGTAGGCCTATTTGTTCCTTTCCGGTTTATCTTTGATAAAATGAAGTTCTAGGCCAAGTGACTCATGTTTTCATGAAATACTATGGTTAGATGGGTTGTGGGGAAGTCAACAGATGTTTGTCCAGCACCCACGAAGGTTCAAGACTCAAGCTATCATGGTTTAAAGTTGTAGGCTTATTTGTTCCTTTTCAGTTTATCTTGGATTAAATGAAGTTCTAGGCCATGTGACTCTTGGTTTCATGAAATGCATTCGTTAGATGGGTTATGGGGAAGTCAACAGATGATTGTCTAGCACGCACGGAGGTTCAAGACACAAGCTATCTTCGCTTAAAGTTGTAGGCCTATTTGTTCCTTTTCGGTTTATCTTGGATTAAAAGAAGTTCTAGGCCAAGTGACTCATATTTTCATGAAATGCATTCGTTAGATGGGTTATGGGGAAGTCAACAGATGATTGTCTAGCACCCACGGAGGATCAAGACTAAAGCTATCTTGGTTTAAAGTTGTAGGCCTATTTGTTCCTTTTCGGTTTATCTTGGATTAAAAGAAGTTCTAGGCCAAGTGACTCATGTTTTCATGAAATGCATTCGTTAGATGGGTTATGGGGAAGTCAACAGATGATTGTCTAGCACCCACGGAGGTTCAAGACTCAAGCTATCTTGGCTTAAAGTTGTAGGCCTATTTGTTCCTTTTCGGTTTATCTTGGATTAAAAGAAGTTCTAGGACAAGTGACTCATGTTTTCATGATATGCATTCGTTAGATGGGTTATGGGGAAGTCAACAGTTGATTGTCTAGCACCCACGGAGGTTCAAGACTCAAGCTATCTTGGCTTAAAGTTGTAAGTTTATCTGTTCCATTTCGGTTTATCTTGGATTAAATGAAGTTCTAGGCCAAGTGACTCATGTTTTCATGAAATGCATTAGTTAGATGGGTTATGGGGAAGTCAACAGATGATTGTCTGGCACCCACGGTGGTACAAGACTCAAGCTATCACGGTTTAAAGTTGTAGGCCTATTTGTTCCTTTCCGGTTTATCTTTGATAAAATGAAGTTCTAGGCCAAGTGACTCATGTTTTCATGAAATACTATGGTTAGATGGGTTGTGGGGAAGTCAACAGATGTTTGTCCAGCACCCACGAAGGTTCAAGACTCAAGCTATCATGGTTTAAAGTTGTAGGCTTATTTGTTCCTTTTCAGTTTATCTTGGATTAAATGAAGTTCTAGGCCATGTGACTCTTGGTTTCATGAAATGCATTCGTTAGATGGGTTATGGGGAAGTCAACAGATGATTGTCTAGCACGCACGGAGGTTCAAGACACAAGCTATCTTCGCTTAAAGTTGTAGGCCTATTTGTTCCTTTTCGGTTTATCTTGGATTAAAAGAAGTTCTAGGCCAAGTGACTCATGTTTTCATGAAATGCATTCGTTAGATGGGTTATGGGGAAGTCAACAGATGATTGTCTAGCACCCACGGAGGTTCAAGACTCAAGCTATCTTGGCTTAAAGTTGTAGGCCTATTTGTTCCTTTTCGGTTTATCTTGGATTAAAAGAAGTTCTAGGCCAAGTGACTCATGTTTTCATGAAATGCATTCGTTAGATGGGTTATGGGGAAGTCAACAGATGATTGTCTAGCACCCGCGGAGGTTCAAGACTCAAGCTATCTTGGCTTAAAGTTGTAGGCCTATTTGTTCCTTTACGGCTTATCTTGGATTAAAAGAAGTTCTAGGCCAAGTGACTCATGTTTTCATGAAATGCATTCGTTAGATGGGTTATGGGGAAGTCAACAGATGATTGTCTAGCACCCACGGAGGTTCAAGACTCAAGCTATCTTGGCTTAAAGTTGTAGGCCTATTTGTTCCTTTTCGGTTTATCTTGGATTAAAAGAAGTTCTAGGCCAAGTGACTCATGTTTTCATGAAATGCATTCGTTAGATGGGTTATGGGTAAGTCAACGAGATGATTGTCTAGCACCCACGGAGGTTCAAGACTCAAGCTATCTTGGCTTAAAGTTGTAGGCCTATTTGTTCCTTTTCGGTTTATCTTGGATTAAAAGAAGTTCTAGGCCAAGTGACTCATGTTTTCATGAAATGCATTCGTTAGATGGGTTATGGGGAAGTCAACGAGATGATTGTCTAGCACCCACGGAGGTTCAAGACTCAAGCTATCTTGGCTTAAAGTTGTAGGCCTATTTGTTCCTTTTCGGTTTATCTTGGATTAAAAGAAGTTCTAGGCCAAGTGACTCATGTTTTCATGAAATGCATTCGTTAGATGGGTTATGGGGAAGTCAACAGATGATTGTCTAGCACCCACGGAGGTTCAAGACTCAAGCTATCTTGGCTTAAAGTTGTAGGCCTATTTGTTCCTTTTCGGTTTATCTTGGATTAAAAGAAGTTCTAGGCCAAGTGACTCATGTTTTCATGAAATGCATTCGTTAGATGGGTTATGGGGAAGTCAACAGATGATTGTCTAGCATCCACGGAGGTTCAAGACTCAAGCTATCTTGGCTTAAAGTTGTAGGCCTATTTGTTCCTTTTCGGTTTAATTTGGATTAAATGAATTTCTAGGCCAAGTGATTCTTGTTTTCATGAAATACATTCGTTAGATGGGTTATGGGGAAGTCAACAGATGATTGTCTAGCACCCATGGAGGTTCAAGACTCAAGCTATCATGGTTAAAAGTTGTAGGTTTATCTGTTCCATTTCGGTTTATCTTAGATTAAATGAAGTTCTAGGCCAAGTGACTCTTGTTTTCATGAAATGCATTCGTTAGATGGGTTACTGGGAAGTCAACAGATGTTTGTCTAGCACCCACGGAGGTACATGACTCAAGCTATCTTCGTTTAATGTTGTAGGCCTATTTGTTCCTTTTCGGTTTATCTTGTATTTAATGAAGTTCTAGGCCAAGTGAGTCATGTTTTCATGAAATGCATTCGTTAGATGGGTGATGGGGAAGTCAACAGATGATTGTCTAGCACCCACGGAGGTTCAAGACTCAAGCTATCTTGGTTTAAAGTTGTAGGCCTATTTGTTCCTTTTCGGTTTATCTTGGATTAAATGAAGTTCTAGGCCAAGTGACTCTTGTTTTCATGAAATGCATTCGTTAGATGGGTTATGGGGAAGTCAACAGATGATTGTCTAGCACCCACGGAGGTGCAAGACTAAAGCTATCTTGGCTTAAAGTTGTAGGCTTACTCGTTCCTTTTCGATTTATCTTGGATTAAGAGAAGTTCTAGGCCAAGTGACTCATGTTTTCATGAAATGCATTTGCTTAGATGGGTTATGGGAAGTCAACAGATGATTGTCAAGCACCCACGGAGGTTCAAGACTCAAGCTATCTTGGTTTAAAGTTGTAGGCCTATTTGCTCCTTTTCGGTTTATCTTGGATTAAATGAAGTTCTAGGCCAAGTGATTCATGTTTTCATGAAATGCATTTGTTAGATGGGTTATGGCGAAGTCAACAGATGATTGTCTAGCACCCACGGAGGTTCAACACTCAAGCTATGATGGTTAAAAGTTGTAGGCCTATTTGTTCCTTTTCAGTTTATCTGGGATTAAATGAAGTTCTAGGCCAAGTGACTCTTGTTTTCATGAAATGCATTTGTTAGATGGGTTATGGGGAAGTCAACAGATGTTTGTCAAGCACCCACTGTGGTCCAAGACTCAAGCTATCTTCGCTTAAAGTTGTAGGCCTATTTGTTCCTTTTCGGTTTATCTTGTATTTAATGAAGTTCTAAGCCAAGTGACTCATGTTTTCATGAAATGCATTCGTTAGATGGGTTATGGGGAAGTCAACAGATGATTGTCTAGAATCCACGGAGGTTCAAGACTCAAGCTATCTTGGCTTAAAGTTGTAGGCCTATTTGTTCCTTTTCGGTTTATCTTGGATTAAAAGAAGTTCTAGGCCAAGTGACTCATGTTTTCATGAAATGCATTCGTTAGATGGGTTATGGGGAAGTCAACAGATGATTGTCTAGCACCCACGGAGGTTCAAGACTCAAGCTATCTTGGCTTAAAGTTGTAGGCCTATTTGTTCCTTTTCGGTTTATCTTCGATTAAAAGAAGTTCTAGGCCAAGTGACTCATGTTTTCATGAAATGCATTTGTTAGATGGGTTATGGGGAAGTCAACAGATGTTTGTCAAGCACCCACTGTGGTCCAAGACTCAAGCTATCTTCGCTTAAAGTTGTAGGCCTATTTGTTCCTTTTCGGTTTATCTTGTATTTAATGAAGTTCTAAGCCAAGTGAGTCATGTTTTCATGAAATGCATTCATTAGATGGGTGATGGGGAAGTCAACAGATGATTGTCCAGCACCCACGGAGGTTCAGGACTCAAGCTATCATGGTCTAAAGTTGTAGGCTTATTTGTTCCATTTCGGTTTATCTTAGATTAAATGAAGTTCTAGGCCAAGTGACTCTTGTTTTCATGAAATGCATTCGTTAGATGGGTTATGGGGAAGTCAACAGATGTTTGTCTAGCACCCACGGTGGTACAAGACTCAAGCTATCTTTGCTTAAAGTTGTAGGCCTATTTGTTCCTTTTCGGTTTATCTTGGATTAAAAGAAGTTCTAGGCCAAGTGACTCATGTTTTCATGAAATGCATTCGTTAGATGGGTTATAGGGAACTCAACAGATGATTGTAAAGCACCCACGGAGGTTCAAGACTCAAGATATCTTGGCTTAAAGTTGTAGGCCTATTTGTTCCTTTTAGGTTTATCTTGGATTAAGAGATCTTCTAGGCCAAGTGACTCATGTTTTCATGAAATACTTTGCTTAGATGGGTTATGGCGGAGTCAACAGATGTTTCTCTAGCACCCACGGTGGTACAAGACTCAAGCTATCTTGGTTTAAAGTTGTAGGCCTATTTGTTCCTTTTCGGTTTATCTTGGATTTAATGAAGTTCTAGGCCAAGTGATTCATGTTTTCATGAAATGCATTCGTTAGATGGGTTATGGGGAAGTCAACAGATGATTGTCAAGCACCCACGGAGGTTCAAGACTCAAGCTATCTTGGATTAAAGTTGTAGGCCTATTTGTTCCTTTTCAGTTTATCTGGGATTAAATGAAGTTCTAGGCCATGTGACTCTTGGTTTCATGAAATGCATTCGTTAGATGGGTTATGGGGAAGTCAACAGATGATTGTCTAGCACCCACGGAGGTTCAAGACTCAAGCTATCATGGTTAAAAGTTGTAGGCTTATTTGTTCCATTTCGGTTTATCTTAGATTAAATGAAGTTCTAGGCCAAGTGACTCTTGTTTTCATGAAATGCATTCGTTAGATGGGTTATGGGGAAGTCAACAGATGATTGTCTAGCACCCACGGAGGTTCAAGACTCAAGCTATCTTCGCTTAAAGTTGTAGGCCTATTTGTTCCTTTTCGGTTTATCTTGCATTTAATGAAGTTCTAGGCCAAGTGATTTATGTTTTCATGAAATGCATTCGTTAGATGGGTTATGGGGAAGTCAACAGATGATTGTCAAGCACCCACGGAGGTTCAAGACTCAAGCTATCTTGGCTTAAAGTTGCAGGCCTATTTGTTCCTTTTCAGTTAATCTTGGATATAATGAAGTTCTAGGCCATGTGACTCTTGGTTTCATGAAATGCATTCGTTAGATGGGTTATGGGGAAGTCGACAGATGATTGTCTAGCACCCACGGAGGTTCAAGACACAAGCTATCTTCGCTTAAAGTTGTAGGCCTATTTGTTCCTTTTAGGTTTATCTTGGATTAAGAGATCTTCTAGGCCAAGTGACTCATGTTTTCATGAAATACTTTGCTTAGATGGGTTATGGGGAAGTCAACAGATGTTTCTCTAGCACCCACGGTGGTACAAGACTCAAGCTATCTTGGTTTAAAGTTGTAGGCCTATTAGTTCCTTTTCGGTTTATCTTGGATTTAAGGAAGTTCTAGGCCAAGTGATTCATGTTTTCATGAAATGCATACGTTAGATGGGTTACGGGGAAGTCAACAGATGATTGTCTTGCACCCACGGAGGATCAAGACTCAAGCTATCTTGGTTTAAAGTTGTAGGCCTATTTGTTCTTTTTCGGTTTATCTTGGATTAAAAGAAGTTCTAGGCCAAGTGACTCATGTTTTCATGAAATGCATTCGTTACATGGGTTATGGGGAAGTCAACAAATGATTGTCTAGCACCCAAGGAGGTTCAAGACTCAAGCTATCTTGGCTTAAAGTTGTAGGCCTATTTGTTCCTTTTCGGTTTATCTTGGATTAAAAGAAGTTCTAGGCCAAGTGACTCATGTTTTCATGAAATGCATTCGTTAGATGGGTTATGGGGAAGTCAACAGATGATTGTCTAGCACCCACGGAGGTTCAAGACTCAAGCTATCATGGTTAAAAGTTGTAGGCTTATTTGTTCCATTTCGGTTTATCTTAGATTAAATGAAGTTCTAGGCCAAGTGACTCTTGTTTTCATGAAATGCATTCGTTACATGGGTTATGGGGAAGTCAACAGATGATTGTCTACCACCCACGGAGGTTCAAGACTCAAGCTATCTTGGCTTAAAGTTGTAGGCCTATTTGTTCCTTTTCGGTTTATCTTGGATTAAATGAAGTTCTAGGCCATGTGACTCTTGGTTTCATGAAATGCATTCGTTAGATGGGTTATGGGCAAGTCAACAGATGATTGTCTAGCACCCACGGAGGTTCAAGACACAAGCTATCTTCGCTTAAAGTTGTAGGCCTATTTGTTCCTTTTCGGTTTATCTTGGATTAAAAGAAGTTCTAGGCCAAGTGACTCATATTTTCATGAAATGCATTCGTTAGATGGGTTATGGGGAAGTCAACAGATGATTGTCTAGCACCCACGGAGGATCAAGACTAAAGCTATCTTGGTTTAAAGTTGTAGGCCTATTTGTTCCTTTTCGGTTTATCTTGGATTAAAAGAAGTTCTAGGCCAAGTGACTCATGTTTTCATGAAATGCATTCGTTAGATGGGTTATGGGGAAGTCAACAGATGATTGTCTAGCACCCACGGAGGTTCAAGACTCAAGCTATCATGGTTAAAAGTTGTAGGCCTATTTGTTCCATTTCGGTTTATCTTAGATTAAATGAAGTTCTAGGCCAAGTGACTCTTGTTTTCATGAAATGCATTCGTTAGATGGGTTATGGGGAAGTCAACAGATGATTGTCTAGCACCCACGGAGGTTCAAGACTCAAGCTATCTTGGCTTAAAGTTGTAGGCCTATTTGTTCCTTTTCGGTTTATCTTGGATTAAATGAAGTTCTAGGCCATGTGACTCTTGGTTTCATGAAATGCATTCGTTAGATGGGTTATGGGGAAGTCAACAGATGATTGTCTAGCACCCACGGAGGTTCAAGACTCAAGCTATCTTGGTTTAAAGTTGTAGGCCTATTTGTTCCTTTTCGGTTTATCTTGGATTAAAAGAAGTTCTAGGCCAAGTGACTCATGTTTTCATGAAATGCATTCGTTAGATGGGTTATGGGGAAGTCAACAGATGATTGTCTAGCACCCACGGAGGTTCAAGACTCAAGCTATCTTGGCTTAAAGTTGTAGGCCTATTTGTTCCTTTTCGGTTTATCTTGGATTAAAAGAAGTTCTAGGCCAAGTGACTCATGTTTTCATGAAATGCATTCGTTAGATGGGTTATGGGGAAGTCAACAGATGATTGTCTAGCACCCACGGTGGTTCAAGAGTCAAGCTATCATGGTTAAAAGTTGTAGGTTTATCTGTTCCATTTCGGTTTATCTTAGATTAAATGAAGTTCTAGGCCAAGTGACTCATGTTTTCATGAAATACATTCGTTAGATGGGTTATGGGGAAGTCAACAGATGATTGTCAAGCACCCACGGAGGTTCAAGACTCAAGATATCTTGGCTTAAAGTTGTAGGCCTATTTGTTCCTTTTAGGTTTATCTTGGATTAAATGATCTTCTAGGCCAAGTGAGTCATGTTTTCATGAAATACTTTGCTTAGATGGGTTATGGCGGAGTCAACAGATGTTTGTCTAGCACCCACGGTGGTACAAGACTCAAGCTATCTTGGTTTAAAGTTGTAGGCCTATTTGTTCCTTTTCGGTTTATCTTGGATTAAAAGAAGTTCTAGGCCAAGTGATTCATGTTTTCATGAAATGCAGTCGTTAGATGGGTTATGGGGAAGTCAATGAGATGATTGTCTAGCACCCACGGAGGATCAAGACTCAAGCTATCTTGGTTTAAAGTTGTAGGCCTATTTGTTCTTTTTCGGTTTATCTTGGATTAAAAGAAGTTCTAGGCCAAGTGACTCATGTTTTCATGAAATGCATTCGTTACATGGGTTATGGGGAAGTCAACAAATGATTGTCTAGCACCCAAGGAGGTTCAAGACTCAAGCTATCTTGGCTTAAAGTTGTAGGCCTATTTGTTCCTTTTCGGTTTATCTTGGATTAAAAGAAGTTCTAGGCCAAGTGACTCATGTTTTCATGAAATGCATTCGTTAGATGGGTTATGGGGAAGTCAACAGATGATTGTCTAGCACCCACGGAGGTTCAAGACTCAAGCTATCATGGTTAAAAGTTGTAGGTTTATCTGTTCCATTTCGGTTTATCTTAGATTAAATGAAGTTTTAGGCCAAGTGACTCTTGTTTTCATCAAATGCATTCGTTAGATGGGTTATGGGGAAGTCAACAGATGATTGTCTAGCACCCACGGAGGTTCAAGACTCAAGCTATCTTGGCTTAAAGTTGCAGGCCTATTTGTTCCTTTTCAGTTTATCTTGGATGAAATGAAGTTCTAGGCCATGTGACTCTTGGTTTCATGAAATGCATTCGTTAGATGGGTTATGGGCAAGTCAACAGATGATTGTCTAGCACCCACGGAGGTTCAAGACACAAGCTATCTTGGTTTAAAGTTGTAGGCCTATTTGTTCCTTTTCGGTTTATCTTGGATTAAAAGAAGTTCTAGGCCAAGTGACTCATCTTTTCATGAAATGCATTCGTTACATGGGTTATGGGGAAGTAAACAGATGATTGTCTACCACCCACGGAGGTTCAAGACTCAAGCTATCTTGGCTTAAAGTTGTAGGCCTATTTGTTCCTTTTCGGTTTATCTTGGATTAAAAGAAGTTCTAGGCCAAGTGACTCATGTTTTCATGAAATGCATTCGTTAGATGGGTTATGGGGAAGTCAACAGATGATTGTCTAGCACCCACGGTGGTTCAAGAGTCAAGCTATCATGGTTAAAAGTTGTAGGTTTATCTGTTCCATTTCGGTTTATCTTAGATTAAATGAAGTTCTAGGCCAAGTGACTCATGTTTTCATGAAATACATTCGTTAGATGGGTTATGGGGAAGTCAACAGATGATTGTCAAGCACCCACGGAGGTTCAAGACTCAAGATATCTTGGCTTAAAGTTGTAGGCCTATTTGTTCCTTTTAGGTTTATCTTGGATTAAGAGATCTTCTAGGCCAAGTGACTCATGTTTTCATGAAATACTTTGCTTAGATGGGTTATGGCGGAGTCAACAGATGTTTCTCTAGCACCCACGGTGGTACAAGACTCAAGCTATCTTGGTTTAAAGTTGTAGGCCTATTAGTTCCTTTTCGGTTTATCTTGGATTTAAGGAAGTTCTAGGCCAAGTGATTCATGTTTTCATGAAATGCATACGTTAGATGGGTTACGGGGAAGTCAACAGATGATTGTCTTGCACCCACGGAGGATCAAGACTCAAGCTATCTTGGTTTAAAGTTGTAGGCCTATTTGTTCTTTTTCGGTTTATCTTGGATTAAAAGAAGTTCTAGGCCAAGTGACTCATGTTTTCATGAAATGCATTCGTTACATGGGTTATGGGGAAGTCAACAAATGATTGTCTAGCACCCAAGGAGGTTCAAGACTCAAGCTATCTTGGCTTAAAGTTGTAGGCCTATTTGTTCCTTTTCGGTTTATCTTGGATTAAAAGAAGTTCTAGGCCAAGTGACTCATGTTTTCATGAAATGCATTCGTTAGATGGGTTATGGGGAAGTCAACAGATGATTGTCTAGCACCCACGGAGGTTCAAGACTCAAGCTATCTTGGCTTAAAGTTGTAGGCCTATTTGTTCCTTTTCAGTTTATCTTGGATTAAAAGAAGTTCTAGGCCAAGTGACTCATGTTTTCATGAAATGCATTCGTTAGATGGGTTATGGGGAAGTCAACAGATGATTGTCTAGAATCCCCGGAGGTTCAAGACTCAAGCTATCTTGGCTTAAAGTTGTAGGCCTATTTGTTCCTTTTCGGTTTAACTTGGATTAAATGAATTTCTAGGCCAAGTGACTCTTGTTTTCATGAAATACATTCGTTAGATGGGTTATGGGGAAGTCAACAGATGATTGTCTAGCACCCACGGAGGTTCAAGGCTCAGGCTATCATGGTTAAAAGTTGTAGGTTTATCTGTTCCATTTCGGTCTATCTTAGATTAAATGAAGTTCTAGGCCAAGTGACTCTTGTTTTCATGAAATGCATTCGTTAGATGGGTTATGGGGAAGTCAACAGATGTTTGTCTAGCACCCACGGTGGTACAAGACTCAAGCTATCTTTGCTTAAAGTTGTAGGCCTATTTGTTCCTTTTCGGTTTATCTTGGATTAAAAGAAGTTCTAGGCCAAGTGACTCATGTTTTCATGAAATGCATTCGTTAGATGGGTTATGGGGAAGTCAACAGATGATTGTCAAGCAACCACGGAGGTTCAAGACTCAAGCTATCTTGGCTTAAAGTTGTAGGCCTATTTGTTCCTTTTCGGTTTATCTTGGTTTAAGAGATCTTCTAGGCCAAGTGACTCATGTTTTCATGAAATACTTTGCTTAGATGGGTTATGACGGAGTCAACAGATGTTTCTCTAGCACCCACGGTGGTACAAGACTCAAGCTATCTTGGTTTAAAGTTGTAGGCCTATTTGTTCCTTTTCGGTTTATCTTGGATTCAATGAAGTTCTAGGCCAAGTGATTCATGTTTTCATGAAATGCATTCGTTAGATGGGTTATGGGGAAGTCAACAGATGATTGTCAAGCACCCACGGAGGTTCAAGACTCAAGCTATCTTGGCTTAAAGTTGTAGGCCTATTTGTTCCTTTTCAGTTTATCTTGGATTAAATGAAGTTCTAGGCCATGTGACTCTTGGTTTCATGAAATGCATTCGTTAGATGGGTTATGGGGAAGTCAACAGATGATTGTCTAGCACCCACGGAGGTTCAAGACTCAAGCTATCTTGGCTCAAAGTTGTAGGCCTATTTGTTCCTTTTCGGTTTATCTTGGATTAAAAGAAGTTCTAGGCCATGTGACTCTTGGTTTCATGAAATGCATTCGTTAGATGGGTTATGTGGAATTCAACAGATGATGGTCTAGCACCCACGGAGGTTCAAGACTCAAGCTATCTTGGTTAAAAGTTGTAGGTTTATCTGTTCCATTTCGGTTTATCTTAGATGAAATGAAGTTTTAGGCCAAATGACTCATGTTTTCATGAAATGCATTTGTTAGATGGGTTATGGGGAAGTCAACAGATGTTTGTCAAGCACCCACGGTGGTCCAAGACTCAAGCTATCTTGGCTTAAAGTTGTAGGTCTATTTGTTCCTTTTCGGTTTATCTTGGATTAAATGAAGTTCTAGGTCAAGTGAGTCATGTTTTCATGAAATGCATTCGTTAGATGGGTTATGCGGAAGTCAACAGATGATTGTCTAGCACTCACGGAGGTTCAAGAGTCAAGCTATCATGGTTTAAAGTTGTAGGCCTATTTGTTCCATTTCGGTTTATCTTAGATTAAATGAAGTTCTAGGCCAAGTGACTCTTGTTTTCATGAAATGCATTCGTTAGATGGGTTATGGGGAAGTCAACAGATGTTTGTCTAGCACCCACGGTGGTACAAGACTCAAGCTATCTTTGCTTAAAGTTGTAGGCCTATTTGTTCCTTTTCGGTTTATCTTGGATTAAAAGAAGTTCTAGGCCAAGTGACTCATGTTTTCATGAAATGCATTCGTTAGATAGGTTATGGGTAAGTCAACAGATGATTGTCAAGCACCCACGGAGGTTGAAGACTCAAGCTATCTTGGCTTAAAGTTGTAGGCCTATTTGTTCCTTTTCGGTTTATCTTGGATTAAGAGATCTTCTAGGCCAAGTGACTCTTGTTTTCATGAAATACTTTGCTTAGATGGGTTATGGCGGAGTCAACAGATGTTTCTCTAGCACCCACGGCGGTACAAGACTCAAGCTATCTTGGTTTAAAGTTGTAGGCCTATTTGTTCCTTTTCGGTTTATCTTGGATTAAAAGAAGTTCTAGGCCAAGTGACTCATGTTTTCATGAAATGCATTCGTTAGAAGGGTTATGGGGAAGTCAACAGATGATTGTCAAGCAACCACGGAGGTTCAAGACTCAAGCTATCTTGGCTTAAAGTTGTAGGCCTATTTGTTCCTTTTCGGTTTATCTTGGTTTAAGAGATCTTCTAGGCCAAGTGACTCATGTTTTCATGAAATACTTTGCTTAGATGGGTTATGACGGAGTCAACAGATGTTTCTCTAGCACCCACGGTGGTACAAGACTCAAGCTATCTTGGTTTAAAGTTGTAGGCCTATATGTTCCTTTTCGGTTTATCTTGGATTCAATGAAGTTCTAGGCCAAGTGATTCATGTTATCATGAAATGCATTCGTTAGATGGGTTATGGGGAAGTCAACAGATGATTGTCAAGCACCCACGGAGGTTCAAGACTCAAGCTATCTTGGCTTAAAGTTGTAGGCCTATTTGTTCCTTTTCAGTTTATCTGGGATTAAATGAAGTTCTAGGCTATGTGACTCTTGGTTTCATGAAATGCATTCGTTAGATGGGTTATGGGGAAGTCAACAGATGATTGTCTAGCACCCACGGAGGTTCAAGACTCAAGCTATCTTGGCTTAAAGTTGTAGGCCTATTTGTTCCTTTTCAGTTTATCTGGGATTAAATGAAGTTATAGGCCATGTGACTCTTGGTTTCATGAAATGCATTCGTTAGATGGGTTATGTGGAATTCAACAGATGATGGTCTAGCACCCACGGAGGTTCAAGACTCAAGCTATCTTCGCTTAAAGTTGTAGGCCTATTTGTTCCTTTTCGGTTTATCTTGCATTTAATGCAGTTCTAGGCCAAGTGATTCATGTTTTCATGAAATGCATTCGTTAGATGGGTAATGGGGAAGTCAACAGATGATTGTCAAGCACCCACGGAGGTTCAAGACTCAAGCTATCTTGGCTTAAAGTTGCAGGCCTATTTGTTCATTTTCAGTTAATCTTGGATTAAATGAAGTTCTAGGCCATGTGACTCTTGGTTTCATGAAATGCATTCGTTAGATGGGTTATGGGGAAGTCGACAGATGATTGTCTAGCACCCATGGAGGTTCAAGACACAAGCTATCTTCGCTTAAAGTTGTAGGCCTATTTGTTCCTTTTCGGTTTATCTTGGATTAAAAGAAGTTCTAGGCCAAGTGACTCATATTTTCATGAAATGCATTCGTTAGATGGGTTATGGGGAAGTCAACAGATGATTGTCTAGCACCCACGGAGGATCAAGACTCAAGCTATCTTGGTTTAAAGTTGTAGGCCTATTTGTTCCTTTTCAGTTTATCTGGGATTAAATGAAGTTATAGGCCATGTGACTCTTGGTTTCATGAAATGCATTCGTTAGATGGGTTATGTGGAATTCAACAGATGATGGTCTAGCACCCACGGAGGTTCAAGACTCAAGCTATCTTGGTTAAAAGTTGTAGGTTTATCTGTTCCATTTCGGTTTATCTTAGATTAAATGAAGTTTTAGGCCAAATGACTCATGTTTTCATGAAATGCATTTGTTAGATGGGTTATGGGGAAGTCAACAGATGTTTGTCAAGCACCCACTGTGGTCCAAGACTCAAGCTATCTTGGCTTAAAGTTGTAGGCCTATTTGTTCCTTTTCGGTTTATCTTGTATTTAATGAATTTCTAGGCCAAGTGAGTCATGTTTTCATGAAATGCATTCGTTAGATGGGTGATGGGGAAGTCAACAGATGATTGTCTAGCACCCACGGAGGTTCAAGACTCAAGCTATCATGGTTTAAAGTTGTAGGCTTATTTGTTCCATTTCGGTTTATCTTAGATTAAATGAAGTTCTAGGCCAAGTGACTCTTGTTTTCATGAAATGCATTCGTTAGATGGGTTATGGGGAAGTCAACAGATGTTTGTCTAGCACCCACGGTGGTACAAGACTCAAGCTATCTTTGCTTAAAGTTGTAGGCCTATTTGTTCCTTTTCGGTTTATCTTGGATTAAAAGAAGTTCTAGGCCAAGTGACTCATGTTTTCATGAAATGCATTCGTTAGATGGGTTATAGGGAAGTCAACAGATGATTGTCAAGCACTCACGGAGGTTCAAGACTCAAGATATCTTGGCTTAAAGTTGTAGGCCTATTTGTTCCTTTTAGGTTTATGTTGGATTAAGAGATCTTCTAGGCCAAGTGACTCTTGTTTTCATGAAATACTTTGCTTAGATGGGTTATGGCGGAGTCAACAGATGTTTCTCTAGCACCCACGGTGGTACAAGACTGAAGCTATCTTGGTTTAAAGTTGTAGGCCTATTTGTTCCTTTTCGGTTTATCTTGGATTTAATGAAGTTCTAGGCCAAGTGATTCATGTTTTCATGAAATGCATACGTTAGATGGGTTACGGGGAAGTCAACAGATGATTGTCAAGCACCCACGGAGGTTCAAGACTCAAGCTATCTTGGATTAAAGTTGTAGGCCTATTTGTTCCTTTTCAGTTTATCTGGGATTAAATGAAGTTCTAGGCCATGTGACTCTTGGTTTCATGAAATGCATTCGTTAGATGGGTTATGGGGAAATCAACAGATGATTGTCTAGCACCCACGGCGGTTCAAGACTCAAGCTATCATGGTTAAAAGTTGTAGGTTTATCTGTTCCATTTCGGTTTATCTTAGATTAAATGAAGTTTTAGGCCAAGTGACTCTTGTTTTCATCAAATGCATTCGTTAGATGGGTTATGGGGAAGTCAACAGATAATTGTCTAGCACCCACGGAGGTTCAAGACTCAAGCTATCTTCGCTTAAAGTTGTAGGCCTATTTGTTCCTTTTCGGTTTATCTTGCATTTAATGCAGTTCTAGGCCAAGTGATTCATGTTTTCATGAAATGCATTCGTTAGATGGGTAATGGGGAAGTCAACAGATGATTGTCAAGCACCCACGGAGGTTCAAGACTCAAGCTATCTTGGCTTAAAGTTGTAGGCCTATTTGTTCCTTTTCAGTTTATCTGGGATTAAATGAAGTTATAGGCCATGTGACTCTTGGTTTCATGAAATGCATTCGTTAGATGGGTTATGTGGAATTCAACAGATGATGGTCTAGCACCCACGGAGGTTCAAGACTCAAGCTATCTTGGTTAAAAGTTGTAGGTTTATCTGTTCCATTTCGGTTTATCTTAGATTAAATGAAGTTTTAGGCCAAATGACTCATGTTTTCATGAAATGCATTTGTTAGATGGGTTATGGGGAAGTCAACAGATGTTTGTCAAGCACCCACTGTGGTCCAAGACTCAAGCTATCTTGGCTTAAAGTTGTAGGCCTATTTGTTCCTTTTCGGTTTATCTTGTATTTAATGAATTTCTAGGCCAAGTGAGTCATGTTTTCATGAAATGCATTCGTTAGATGGGTGATGGGGAAGTCAACAGATGATTGTCTAGCACCCACGGAGGTTCAAGACTCAAGCTATCATGGTTTAAAGTTGTAGGTTTATTTGTTCCATTTCGGTTTATCTTAGATTAAATGAAGTTCAAGGCCAAGTGACTCTTGTTTTCATGAAATGCATTCGTTAGATGGGTTATGGGGAAGTCAACAGATGTTTGTCTAGCACCCACGGTGGTACAAGACTCAAGCTATCTTTCCTTAAAGTCGTAGGCCTATTTGTTCCTTTTCGGTTTATCTTGGATTAAAAGAAGTTCTAGGCCAAGTGACTCATGTTTTCATGAAATGCATTCGTTAGATGGGTTATGGGGAAGTCAACAGATGATTGTCAAGCACCCACGGAGGTTCAAGACTCAAGATATCTTGGCTTAAAGTTGTAGGCCTATTTGTTCCTTTTAGGTTTATCTTGGATTAAGAGATCTTCTAGGCCAAGTGACTCTTGTTTTCATGAAATACTTTGCTTAGATGGGTTATGGCGGAGTCAACAGATGTTTCTCTAGCACCCACGGTGGTACAAGACTGAAGCTATCTTGGTTTAAAGTTGTAGGCCTATTTGTTCCTTTTCGGTTTATCTTGGATTTAATGAAGTTCTAGGCCAAGTGATTCATGTTTTCATGAAATGCATACGTTAGATGGGTTACGGGGAAGTCAACAGATGATTGTCAAGCACCCACGGAGGTTCAAGACTCAAGCTATCTTGGATTAAAGTTGTAGGCCTATTTGTTCCTTTTCAGTTTATCTGGGATTAAATGAAGTTCTAGGCCATGTGACTCTTGGTTTCATGAAATGCATTCGTTAGATGGGTTATGGGGAAATCAACAGATGATTGTCTAGCACCCACGGCGGTTCAAGACTCAAGCTATCATGGTTAAAAGTTGTAGGTTTATCTGTTCCATTTCGGTTTATCTTAGATTAAATGAAGTTTTAGGCCAAGTGACTCTTGTTTTCATCAAATGCATTCGTTAGATGGGTTATGGGGAAGTCAACAGATAATTGTCTAGCACCCACGGAGGTTCAAGACTCAAGCTATCTTCGCTTAAAGTTGTAGGCCTATTTGTTCCTTTTCGGTTTATCTTGCATTTAATGCAGTTCTAGGCCAAGTGATTCATGTTTTCATGAAATGCATTCGTTAGATGGGTAATGGGGAAGTCAACAGATGATTGTCAAGCACCCACGGAGGTTCAAGACTCAAGCTATCTTGGCTTAAAGTTGCAGGCCTATTTGTTCATTTTCAGTTAATCTTGGATTAAATGAAGTTCTAGGCCATGTGACTCTTGGTTTCATGAAATGCATTCGTTAGATGGGTTATGGGGAAGTCGACAGATGATTGTCTAGCACCCATGGAGGTTCAAGACACAAGCTATCTTCGCTTAAAGTTGTAGGCCTATTTGTTCCTTTTCGGTTTATCTTGGATTAAAAGAAGTTCTAGGCCAAGTGACTCATATTTTCATGAAATGCATTCGTTAGATGGGTTATGGGGAAGTCAACAGATGATTGTCTAGCACCCACGGAGGATCAAGACTCAAGCTATCTTGGTTTAAAGTTGTAGGCCTATTTGTTCCTTTTCAGTTTATCTGGGATTAAATGAAGTTATAGGCCATGTGACTCTTGGTTTCATGAAATGCATTCGTTAGATGGGTTATGTGGAATTCAACAGATGATGGTCTAGCACCCACGGAGGTTCAAGACTCAAGCTATCTTGGTTAAAAGTTGTAGGTTTATCTGTTCCATTTCGGTTTATCTTAGATTAAATGAAGTTTTAGGCCAAATGACTCATGTTTTCATGAAATGCATTTGTTAGATGGGTTATGGGGAAGTCAACAGATGTTTGTCAAGCACCCACTGTGGTCCAAGACTCAAGCTATCTTGGCTTAAAGTTGTAGGCCTATTTGTTCCTTTTCGGTTTATCTTGTATTTAATGAATTTCTAGGCCAAGTGAGTCATGTTTTCATGAAATGCATTCGTTAGATGGGTGATGGGGAAGTCAACAGATGATTGTCTAGCACCCACGGAGGTTCAAGACTCAAGCTATCATGGTTTAAAGTTGTAGGCTTATTTGTTCCATTTCGGTTTATCTTAGATTAAATGAAGTTCAAGGCCAAGTGACTCTTGTTTTCATGAAATGCATTCGTTAGATGGGTTATGGGGAAGTCAACAGATGTTTGTCTAGCACCCACGGTGGTACAAGACTCAAGCTATCTTTCCTTAAAGTCGTAGGCCTATTTGTTCCTTTTCGGTTTATCTTGGATTAAAAGAAGTTCTAGGCCAAGTGACTCATGTTTTCATGAAATGCATTCGTTAGATGGGTTATGGGGAAGTCAACAGATGATTGTCAAGCACTCACGGAGGTTCAAGACTCAAGATATCTTGGCTTAAAGTTGTAGGCCTATTTGTTCCTTTTAGGTTTATGTTGGATTAAGAGATCTTCTAGGCCAAGTGACTCTTGTTTTCATGAAATACTTTGCTTAGATGGGTTATGGCGGAGTCAACAGATGTTTCTCTAGCACCCACGGTGGTACAAGACTGAAGCTATCTTGGTTTAAAGTTGTAGGCCTATTTGTTCCTTTTCGGTTTATCTTGGATTTAATGAAGTTCTAGGCCAAGTGATTCATGTTTTCATGAAATGCATACGTTAGATGGGTTACGGGGAAGTCAACAGATGATTGTCAAGCACCCACGGAGGTTCAAGACTCAAGCTATCTTGGATTAAAGTTGTAGGCCTATTTGTTCCTTTTCAGTTTATCTGGGATTAAATGAAGTTCTAGGCCATGTGACTCTTGGTTTCATGAAATGCATTCGTTAGATGGGTTATGGGGAAATCAACAGATGATTGTCTAGCACCCACGGAGGTTCAAGACTCAAGCTATCATGGTTAAAAGTTGTAGGTTTATCTGTTCCATTTCGGTTTATCTTAGATTAAATGAAGTTTTAGGCCAAGTGACTCTTGTTTTCATCAAATGCATTCGTTAGATGGGTTATGGGGAAGTCAACAGATAATTGTCTAGCACCCACGGAGGTTCAAGACTCAAGCTATCTTCGCTTAAAGTTGTAGGCCTATTTGTTCCTTTTCGGTTTATCTTGCATTTAATGCAGTTCTAGGCCAAGTGATTCATGTTTTCATGAAATGCATTCGTTAGATGGGTAATGGGGAAGTCAACAGATGATTGTCAAGCACCCACGGAGGTTCAAGACTCAAGCTATCTTGGCTTAAAGTTGCAGGCCTATTTGTTCATTTTCAGTTAATCTTGGATTAAATGAAGTTCTAGGCCATGTGACTCTTGGTTTCATGAAATGCATTCGTTAGATGGGTTATGGGGAAGTCGACAGATGATTGTCTAGCACCCATGGAGGTTCAAGACACAAGCTATCTTCGCTTAAAGTTGTAGGCCTATTTGTTCCTTTTCGGTTTATCTTGGATTAAAAGAAGTTCTAGGCCAAGTGACTCATATTTTCATGAAATGCATTCGTTAGATGGGTTATGGGGAAGTCAACAGATGATTGTCTAGCACCCACGGAGGATCAAGACTCAAGCTATCTTGGTTTAAAGTTGTAGGCCTATTTGTTCTTTTTCGGTTTATCTTGGATTAAAAGAAGTTCTAGGCCAAGTGACTCATGTTTTCATGAAATGCATTCGTTACATGGGTTATGGGGAAGTCAACAGATGATTGTCTAGCACCCAAGGAGGTTCAAGACTCAAGCTATCTTAGCTTAAAGTTGTAGGCCTATTTGTTCCTTTTCGGTTTATCTTGGATTAAAAGAAGTTCTAGGCCAAGTGACTCATGTTTTCATGAAATGCATTCGTTAGATGGGTTATGGGGAAGTCAACAGATGATTGTCTAGAATCCCCGGAGGTTCAAGACTCAAGCTATCTTGGCTTAAAGTTGTAGGCCTATTTGTTCCGTTTCGGTTTAACTTGGATTAAATGAATTTCTAGGCCAAGTGACTCTTGTTTTCATGAAAAACATTCGTTAGATGGTTTATGGGGAAGTCAACAGATGATTGTCTAGCACCCACGGAGGTTCAAGTCTCAGGCTATCATGGTTAAAAGTTGTAGGTTTATCTCTTCCATTTCGGTTTATCTTAGATTAAATGAAGTTCTAGGCCAAGTGACTCATGTTTTCATGAAATGCATTCGTTAGATGGGTTATGTGGAAGAGAACAGATGATTGTCTAGCACCCACGGAGGTTCAAGACTCAAGCTATCATGGTTTAAAGTTTTAGGCTTATTTGTTCCATTTCGGTTTATCTTAGTTTAAGAGATCTTCTAGGCCAAGTGATTCATGTTTTCATGAAATACTTTGCTTAGATGGGTTATGGGGAAGTCAACAGATGTTTGTCAAGCACCCACGGTGGTCCAAGACTCAAGCTAGATTGATTTAAAGTTGTAGGCCTATTTGTTCCTTTTCGGTTTATCTTGGATTAAATGAAGTTCTAGGCCAAGTGAGTCATGTTTTCATGAAATGCATTCGTTAGATGGGTTATGGGGAAGTCAACAGATGATTGTCTAGCACCCACGGAGGTTCAAGACTCAAGCTATCATGGTTAAAAGTTGTAAGTTTATCTGTTCCATTTCGGTTTATCTTAGATTAAATGAAGTTCTAGGCCAAGTGACTCATGTTTTCATGAAATGCATTCGTTAGATGGGTTATGTGGAAGAGAACAGATGATTGTCTAGCACCCACGGAGGTTCAAGACTCAAGCTATCATGGCTTAAAGTTTTAGGCTTATTTGTTCTATTTTGGTTTATCTTGGATTAAAAGAAGTTCTAGGCCAAGTGACTCATGGTTTCATGAAATGCATTCGTTAAATGGGTTATGGGAAGTCAACAGATGTTTGTCAAGCACCCACGGTGGTCCAAGACTCAAGCTATCTTGGTTTAAAGTTGTAGGTTTATCTGTTCCATTTCGGTTTATCTTAGATTAAATGAAGTTCTAGGCCAAGTGACTCTTGTTTTCATGAAATGCATTCGTTAGATGGGTAATGGGGAAGTCAACAGATGATTGTCAAGCACCCACGGAGGTTCAAGACTCAAGCTATCTTGGCTTAAAGTTGCAGGCCTATTTGTTCATTTTCAGTTAATCTTGGATTAAATGAAGTTCTAGGCCATGTGACTCTTGGTTTCATGAAATGCATTCGTTAGATGGGTTATGGGGAAGTCGACAGATGATTGTCTAGCACCCATGGAGGTTCAAGACATAAGCTATCTTCGCTTAAAGTTGTAGGCCTATTTGTTCCTTTTCGGTTTATCTTGGATTAAAAGAAGTTCTAGGCCAAGTGACTCATATTTTCATGAAATGCATTCGTTAGATGGGTTATGGGGAAGTCAACAGATGATTGTCTAGCACGCACGGAGGATCAAGACTCAAGCTATCTTGGTTTAAAGTTGTAGGCCTATTTGTTCTTTTTTCGGTTTATCTTGGATTAAAAGAAGTTCTAGGTCAAGTGACTCATGTTTTCATGAAATGCATTCGTTACATGGGTTATGGGGAAGTCAACAGATGATTGTCTAGCACCCAAGGAGGTTCAAGACTCAAGCTATCTTGGCTTAAAGTTGTAGGCCTATTTGTTCCTTTACGGTTTATCTTGGATTAAAAGAAGTTCTAGGCCAAGTGACTCATGTTTTCATGAAATGCATTCGTTAGATGGGTTATGGGGAAGTCAACAGATGATTGTCTAGAATCCCCGGAGGTTCAAGACTCAAGCTATCTTGGCTTAAAGTTGTAGGCCTATTTGTTCCGTTTCGGTTTAACTTGGATTAAATGAATTTCTAGGCCAAGTGACTCTTGTTTTCATGAAAAACATTCGTTAGATGGTTTATGGGGAAGTCAACAGATGATTGTCTAGCACCCACGGAGGTTCAAGTCTCAGGCTATCATGGTTAAAAGTTGTAGGTTTATCTCTTCCATTTCGGTTTATCTTAGATTAAATGAAGTTCTAGGCCAAGTGACTCATGTTTTCATGAAATGCATTCGTTTGATGGGTTATGTGGAAGTGAAAAGATGATTGTCTAGCACCGACGGAGGTTCAAGACTCAAGCTATCATGGTTTAAAGTTTTAGGCTTATTTGTTCCATTTCTGTTTATCTTAGATTAAGAGGTCATCTAGGACAAGTGATTCATGTTTTCATGAAATACTTTGCTTAGATGGGTTATGGGGAAGTCAACAGATGTTTGTCAATCACCCACGGTGGTCCAAGACTCAAGCTATATTGATTTAAAGTTGTAGGCCTATTTGTTCCTTTTCGGTTTATCTTGGATTAAATGAAGTTCTAGGCCAAGTGAGTCATGTTTTCATGAAATGCATTCGTTAGATGGGTTATGGGGAAGTCAACAGATGATTGTCTAGCACCCACGGAGGTTCAAGAGTCAAGCTATCATGGGTAAAAGTTGTAGGTTTATCTGTTCCATTTCGATTTATCTTAGATTAAATGAAGTTCTAGGCCAAGTGACTCATGTTTTCATGAAATGCATTCGTTAAATGGGTTATGTGGAAGTGAACAGATGATTGTCTAGCACCCACGGAGGTTCAAGACTCAAGCTATCATGGCTTAAAGTTTTAGGCTTATTTGTTCTATTTCGGTTTATCTTGGATTAAAAGAAGTTCTAGGCCAAGTGACTCATGGTTTCATGAAACGCATTCGTTAAATGGGTTATGGGAAGTCAACAGATGTTTGTCAAGCACCCACGGTGGTCCAAGACTCAAGCTATCTTGGTTTAAAGTTGTAGGTTTGTCTGTTCCATTTCGGTTTATCTTAGATTAAATGAAGTTCTAGGCCAAGTGACTCTTGTTTTCATGAAATGCATTCGTTAGATGGGTTATGGGGAAGTCAACAGATGATTGTCTAGCACCCACGGAGGTTCAAGACTCAAGCTATCCTGGCTTAAAGTTGTAGGCCTATTTGTTCCTTTTCGGTTTACCTTGGATTAAAAGAAGTTCTAGGCCAAGTGACTCAAGTTTTCATGAAATGCATTCGTTTGATGGGTTATGTGGAAGTGAAAAGATGATTGTCTAGGACCCACAGAGGTTCAAGACTCAAGCTATCATGGTTTAAAGTTTTAGGCTTATTTGTTCCATTTCGGTTTTTCTTAGATTAAGAGATCTTCTAGGCCAAGTGACTCATGTTTTCATGAAATACTTTGCTTAGATGGGTTATGGCGGAGTCAACAGATGTTTCTCTAGCACCCACGGTGGTACAAGACACAAGCTATCTTGGTTTAAAGTTGTAGGCCTATTTGTTCCTTTTCGGTTTATCATGGATTTAATGAAGTTCTAGGCCAAGTGATTCATGTTTTCATGAAATACTTTGCTTAGATGGGTTATGGCGGAGTCAACAGATGTTTCTCTAGCACCCACGGTGGTACAAGACTCAAGCTATCTTGGTTTAAAGTTGTAGGCCTATTTGTTCATTTTCGGTTTATCTTGGATTTAATGAAGTTCTAGGCCAAGTGATTCATGTTTTCATGGAATACTTTGCTTAGATGGGTTATGGCGGAGTCAACAGATGTTTCTCTAGCACCCACGGTGGTACAAGACTCAAGCTATCTTGGTTTAAAGTTGTAGGCTTATTTGTTCCATTTCGGTTTATCTTAGATTAAGAGATCTTCTAGGCCAAGTGACTCATGTTTTCATGAAATACTTTGCTTAGATGGGTTATGGCGGGGTCAACAGATGTTTCTCTAGCACCCACGGTGGTACAAGACTCAAGCTATCTTGGTTTAAAGTTGTAGGCCTATTTGTTCATTTTCGGTTTATCTTGGATTTAATGAAGTTCTAGGCCAAGTGATTCATGTTTTCATGAAATACTTTGCTTAGATGGGTTATGGCGGAGTCAACAGATGTTTCTCTAGCACCCACGGTGGTACAAGACTCAAGCTATCTTGGTTTAAAGTTGTAGGCTTATTTGTTCCATTTCGGTTTATCTTAGATTAAGAGATCTTCTAGGCCAAGTGACTCATGTTTTCATGAAATACTTTGCTTAGATGGGTTATGGGGAAGTCAACGAGATGTTTCTCTAGCACCCACGGTGGTACAAGACTCAAGCTATCTTGGTTTAAAGTTGTAGGCTTATTTGTTCCATTTCGGTTTATCTTAGATTAAGAGATCTTCTAGGCCAAGTGACTCATGTTTTCATGAAATACTTTGCTTAGATGGGTTATGGCGGAGTCAACAGATGATTGTCAAGCACCCACGGCGGTTCAAGACTCAAGCTATCATGGTTTAAAGTTTTAGGCTTATTTGTTCCATTTCGGTTTATCTTAGATTTAGAGATCTTCTAGGCCAAGTGACTCATGTTTTCATGAATTACTTTGCTTAGATGGGTTATGGCGGAGTCAACAGATGTTTCTCTAGCACCCACGGTGGTACAAGACACAAGCTATCTTGGTTTAAAGTTGTAGGCCTATTTGTTTCTTTTCGGTTTATCATGGATTTAATGAAGTTCTAGGCCAAGTGATTCATGTTTTCATGAAATACTTTGCTTAGATGGGTTATGGCGGAGTCAACAGATGTTTCTCTAGCACCCACGGTGGTACAAGACTCAAGCTATCTTGGTTTAAAGTTGTAGGCTTATTTGTTCCATTTCGGTTTATCTTAGATTAAGAGATTTTCTAGGCCAAGTGACTCATGTTTTCATGAAATACTTTGCTTAGATGGGTTATGGCGGAGTCAACAGATGATTGTCAAGCACCCACGGTGGTACAAGACTCAAGCTATCTTGGTTTAAAGTTGTAGGCTTATTTGTTCCATTTCGTTTTATCTTAGATTAAGAGATCTTCTAGGCCAAGTGACTCATGTTTTCATGAAATACTTTGCTTAGATGGGTTATGGCGGAGTCAACAGATGATTGTCAAGCACCCGCGGTGGTACAAGACTCAAGCTATCTTGGTTTAAAGTTGTAGGCTTATTTGTTCCATTTCGGTTTATCTTAGATTAAGAGATCTTCTAGGCCAAGTGACTCATGTTTTCATGAAATACTTTGCTTAGATGGGTTATGGCGGAGTCAACAGATGTTTCTCTAGCACCCACGGTGGTACAAGACTCAAGCTATCTTGGTTTAAAGTTGTAGGCTTATTTGTTCCATTTCGGTTTATCTTAGATTAAGAGATCTTCTAGGCCAAGTGACTCATGTTTTCATGAAATACTTTACTTAGATGGGTTATGGCGGAGTCAACAGATGATTGTCAAGCACCCACGGAGGTTCAAGACTCAAGCTATCATGGTTTAAAGTTTTAGACTTATTTGTTCCATTTCGGTTTATCTTAGATTAAGAGATCTTCTAGGCCAAGTGACCCATGTTTTCATGAAATACTTTGCTTAGATGGGTTATGGCGGAGTCAACAGATGTTTCTCTAGCACCCACGGTGGTACAAGACTCAAGCTATCATGGTTTAAAGTTTTAGACTTATTTGTTCCATTTCGGTTTATCTTAGATTAAGAGATCTTCTAGGCCAAGTGACTCATGTTTTCATGAAATACTTTGCTTAGATGGGTTATGGCGGAGTCAACAGATGTTTCTCTAGCACCCACGGTGGTACAACACACAAGCTATCTTGGTTTAAAGTTGTAGGCCTATTTGTTCCTTTTCGGTTTATCTTGGATTTAATGAAGTTCTAGGCCAAGTGATTCATGTTTTCATGAAATACTTTGCTTAGATGGGTTATGGCGGAGTCAACAGATGTTTCTCTAGCACCCACGGTGGTACAAGACTCAAGCTATCTTGGTTTAAAGTTGTAGGCTTATTTGTTCCATTTCGGTTTATCTTAGATTAAGAGATCTTCTAGGAAAAGTGACTCATGTTTTCATGAAATACTTTACTTAGATGGGTTATGGCGGAGTCAACAGATGATTGTCAAGCACCCACGGAGGTTCAAGACTCAAGCTATCATGGTTTAAAGTTTTAGACTTATTTGTTCCATTTCGGTTTATCTTAGATTAAGAGATCTTCTAGGCCAAGTGACTCATGTTTTCATGAAATACTTTGCTTAGATGGGTTATGGCGGAGTCAACAGATGTTTCTCTAGCACCCACGGTGGTACAAGACTCAAGCTATCTTGGTTTAAAGTTGTAGGCTTATTTGTTCCATTTCGGTTTATGTTAGATTAAGAGATCTTCTAGGCCAAGTGACTCATGTTTTCATGAAATACTTTGCTTAGATGGGTTATGGCGGAGTCAACAAATGTTTCTCTAGCACCCGCGGTGGTACAAGACTCAAGCTATCTTGCTTTAAAGTTGTAGGCCTATTTGTTCATTTTCGGTTTATCTTGGATTTAATGAAGTTCTAGGCCAAGTGATTCATGTTTTCATGAAATACTTTGCTTAGATGGGTTATGGCGGAGTCAACAGATGTTTCTCTAGCACCCACGGTGGTACAAGACTCAAGCTATCTTGGTTTAAAGTTGTAGGCTTATTTGTTCCATTTCGGTTTATCTTAGATTAAGAGATCTTCTAGGCCAAGTGACTCATGTTTTCATGAAATACTTTGCTTAGATGGGTTATGGCGGAGTCAACAGATGTTTCTCTAGCACCCACGGTGGTACAAGACTCAAGCTATCTTGGTTTAAAGTTGTAGGCTTATTTGTTCCATTTCGGTTTATCTTAGATTAAGAGATCTTCTAGGCCAAGTGACTCATGTTTTCATGAAATACTTTGCTTAGATGGGTTATGGCGGAGTCAACAGATGTTTCTCTAGCACCTACGGTGGTACAAGACTCAAACTATCTTGGTTTAAAGTTGTAGGCTTATTTGTTCCATTTCGGTTTATCATAGATTAAGAGATCTTCTAGGAAAAGTGACTCATGTTTTCATGAAATAGTTTGCTTAGATGGGTTATGGCGGAGTCAACAGATGATTGTCAAGCACCCACGGCGGTTCAAGACTCAAGCTATCATGGTTTAAAGTTTTAGGCTTATTTGTTCCATTTCGGTTTATCTTAGATTTAGAGATCTTCTAGGCCAAGTGACTCATGTTTTCATGAATTACTTTGCTTAGATGGGTTATGGCGGAGTCAACAGATGTTTCTCTAGCACCCACGGTGGTACAAGACACAAGCTATCTTGGTTTAAAGTTGTAGGCCTATTTGTTTCTTTTCGGTTTATCTTCGATTTAATGAAGTTCTAGGCCAAGTGATTCATGTTTTCATGAAATACTTTGCTTAGATGGGTTATGCCGGAGTCAACAGATGTTTCTCTAGCACCCACGGTGGTACAAGACTCAAGCTATCTTGGTTTAATGTTGTAGGCTTATTTGTTCCATTTCGGTTTATCTTAGATTAAGAGATTTTCTAGGCCAAGTGACTCATGTTTTCATGAAATACTTTGCTTAGATGGGTTATGGCGGAGTCAACAGATGATTGTCAAGCACCCACGGTGGTACAAGACTCAAGCTATCTTGGTTTAAAGTTGTAGGCTTATTTGTTCCATTTCGGTTTATCTTTGATTAAGAGATCTTCTAGGCCAAGTGACTCATGTTTTCATGAAATACTTTGCTTAGATGGGTTATGGCGGAGTCAACAGATGATTGTCAAGCACCCGCGGTGGTACAAGACTCAAGCTATCTTGGTTTAAAGTTGTAGGCTTATTTGTTCCATTTCGGTTTATCTTAGATTAAGAGATCTTCTAGGCCAAGTGACTCATGTTTTCATGAAATACTTTGCTTAGATGGGTTATGGCGGAGTCAACAGATGTTTCTCTAGCACCCACGGTGGTACAAGACACAAGCTATCTTGGTTTAAAGTTGTAGGCCTATTTGTTCCTTTTCGGTTTATCTTGGATTTAATGAAGTTCTAGGCCAAGTGATTCATGTTTTCATGAAATACTTTGCTTAGATGGGTTATGGCGGAGTCAACAGATGTTTCTCTAGCACCCACGGTGGTACAAGACTCAAGCTATCTTGGTTTAAAGTTGTAGGCCTATTTGTTCATTTTCGGTTTATCTTGGATTTAATGAAGTTCTAGGCCAAGTGATTCATGTTTTCATGAAATACTTTGCTTAGATGGGTTATGGCGGAGTCAACAGATGTTTCTCTAGCACCCACGGTGGTACAAGACTCAAGCTATCTTGGTTTAAAGTTGTAGGCTTATTTGTTCCATTTCGGTTTATCTTAGATTAAGAGATCTTCTAGGCCAAGTGACTCATGTTTTCATGAAATACTTTGCTTAGATGGGTTATGGCGGAGTCAACAGATGTTTCTCTAGCACCCACGGTGGTACAAGACTCAAGCTATCTTGGTTTAAAGTTGTAGGCTTATTTGTTCCATTTCGGTTTATCTTAGATTAAGAGATCTTCTAGGCCAAGTGACTCATGTTTTCATGAAATACTTTGCTTAGATGGGTTATGGCGGAGTCAACAGATGTTTCTCTAGCACCCACGGTGGTACAAGACTCAAGCTATCTTGGTTTAAAGTTGTAGGCTTATTTGTTTCATTTCGGTTTATCTTAGATTCAGAGATCTTCTAGGGAAAGTGACTCATGTTTTCATGAAATACTTTGCTTAGATGGGTTATGGCGGAGTCAACAGATGATTGTCAAGCACCCACGGCGGTTCAAGACTCAAGCTATCATGGTTTAAAGTTTTAGGCTTATTTGTTCCATTTCGGTTTATCTTAGATTTAGAGATCTTCTAGGCCAAGTGACTCATGTTTTCATGAATTACTTTGCTTAGATGGGTTATGGCGGAGTCAACAGATGTTTCTCTAGCACCCACGGTGGTACAAGACACAAGCTATCTTGGTTTAAAGTTGTAGGCCTATTTGTTTCTTTTCGGTTTATCTTGGATTTAATGAAGTTCTAGGCCAAGTGATTCATGTTTTCATGAATTACTTTGCTTAGATGGGTTATGGCGGAGTCAACAGATGTTTCTCTAGCACCCACGGTGGTACAAGACACAAGCTATCTTGGTTTAAAGTTGTAGGCCTATTTGTTTCTTTTCGGTTTATCTTGGATTTAATGAAGTTCTAGGCCAAGTGATTCATGTTTTCATGAAATACTTTGCTTAGATGGGTTATGGCGGAGTCAACAGATGTTTCTCTAGCACCCACGGTGGTACAAGACTCAAGCTATCTTGGTTTAAAGTTGTAGGCTTATTTGTTCCATTTCGGTTTATCTTAGATTAAGAGATTTTCTAGGCCAAGTGACTCATGTTTTCATGAAATACTTTGCTTAGATGGGTTATCATGAGTCAACAGATGATTGTCAAGCACCCACGGTGGTACAAGACTCAAGCTATCTTGGTTTAAAGTTGTAGGCTTATTTGTTCCATTTCGTTTTCTCTTAGATTAAGAGATCTTCTAGGCCAAGTGACTCATGTTTTCATGAAATACTTTGCTTAGATGGGTTATGGCGGAGTCAACAGATGATTGTCAAGCACCCGCGGTGGTACAAGACTCAAGCTATCTTGGTTTAAAGTTGTAGGCTTATTTGTTCCATTTCGGTTTATCTTAGATTAAGAGATCTTCTAGGCCAAGTGACTCATGTTTTCATGAAATACTTTGCTTAGATGGGTTATGGCGGAGTCAACAGATGTTTCTCTAGCACCCACGGTGGTACAAGACACAAGCTATCTTGGTTTAAAGTTGTAGGCCTATTTGTTTCTTTTCGGTTTATCTTGGATTTAATGAAGTTCTAGGCCAAGTGATTCATGTTTTCATGAAATACTTTGCTTAGATGGGTTATGGCGGAGTCAACAGATGATTGTCAAGCACCCGCGGTGGTATAAGACTCAAGCTATCTTGGTTTAAAGTTGTAGGCTTATTTGTTCCATTTCGGTTTATCTTAGATTAAGAGATCTTCTAGGCCAAGTGACTCATGTTTTCATGAAATACTTTGCTTAGATGGGTTATGGCGGAGTCAACAGATGTTTCTCTAGCACCCACGGTGGTACAAGACTCAAGCTATCTTGGTTTAAAGTTGTAGGCTTATTTGTTCCATTTCGGTTTATCTTAGATTAAGAGATCTTCTAGGAAAAGTGACTCATGTTTTCATGAAATACTTTACTTAGATGGGTTATGGCGGAGTCAACAGATGATTGTCAAGCACCCACGGAGGTTCAAGACTCAAGCTATCATGGTTTAAAGTTTTAGACTTATTTGTTCCATTTCGGTTTATCTTAGATTAAGAGATCTTCTAGGCCAAGTGACCCATGTTTTCATGAAATACTTTGCTTAGATGGGTTATGGCGGAGTCAACAGATGTTTCTCTAGCACCCACGGTGGTACAAGACTCAAGCTATCATGGTTTAAAGTTTTAGACTTATTTGTTCCATTTCGGTTTATCTTAGATTAAGAGATCTTCTAGGCCAAGTGACTCATGTTTTCATGAAATACTTTGCTTAGATGGGTTATGGCGGAGTCAACAGATGTTTCTCTAGCACCCACGGTGGTACAAGACACAAGCTATCTTGGTTTAAAGTTGTAGGCCTATTTGTTTCTTTTCGGTTTATCTTGGATTTAATGAAGTTCTAGGCCAAGTGATTCAGGTTTTCATGAAATACTTTGCTTAGATGGGTTATGGCGGAGTCAACAGATGTTTCTCTAGCACCCACGGTGGTACAAGACTCAAGCTATCTTGGTTTAAAGTTGTAGGCTTATTTGTTCCATTTCGGTTTATCTTAGATTAAGAGATTTTCTAGGCCAAGTGACTCATGTTTTCATGAAATACTTTGCTTAGATGGGTTATGGCGGAGTCAACAGATGATTGTCAAGCACCCACGGTGGTACAAGACTCAAGCTATCTTGGTTTAAAGTTGTAGGCTTATTTGTTCCATTTCGTTTTATCTTAGATTAAGAGATCTTCTAGGCCAAGTGACTCATGTTTTCATGAAATACTTTGCTTAGATGGGTTATGGCGGAGTCAACAGATGATTGTCAAGCACCCGCGGTGGTACAAGACTCAAGCTATCTTGGTTTAAAGTTGTAGGCTTATTTGTTCCATTTCGGTTTATCTTAGATTAAGAGATCTTCTAGGCCAAGTGACTCATGTTTTCATGAAATACTTTGCTTAGATGGGTTATGGCGGAGTCAACAGATGTTTCTCTAGCACCCACGGTGGTACAACACACAAGCTATCTTGGTTTAAAGTTGTAGGCCTATTTGTTCCTTTTCGGTTTATCTTGGATTTAATGAAGTTCTAGGCCAAGTGATTCATGTTTTCATGAAATACTTTGCTTAGATGGGTTATGGCGGAGTCAACAGATGTTTCTCTAGCACCCACGGTGGTACAAGACTCAAGCTATCTTGGTTTAAAGTTGTAGGCCTATTTGTTCATTTTCGGTTTATCTTGGATTTAATGAAGTTCTAGGCCAAGTGATTCATGTTTTCATGAAATACTTTGCTTAGATGGGTTATGGCGGAGTCAACAGATGTTTCTCTAGCACCCACGGTGGTACAAGACTCAAGCTATCTTGGTTTAAAGTTGTAGGCTTATTTGTTCCATTTCGGTTTATCTTAGATTAAGAGATCTTCTAGGCCAAGTGACTCATGTTTTCATGAAATACTTTGCTTAGATGGGTTATGGCGGAGTCAACAGATGTTTCTCTAGCACCCACGGTGGTACTAGACTCAAGCTATCTTGGTTTAAAGTTGTAGGCTTATTTGTTCCATTTCGGTTTATCTTAGATTAAGAGATCTTCTAGGGAAAGTGACTCATGTTTTCATGAAATACTTTGCTTAGATGGGTTATGGCGGAGTCAACAGATGATTGTCAAGCACCCACGGCGGTTCAAGACTCAAGCTATCATGGTTTAAAGTTTTAGGCTTATTTGTTCCATTTCGGTTTATCTTAGATTTAGAGATCTTCTAGGCCAAGTGACTCATGTTTTCATGAATTACTTTGCTTAGATGGGTTATGGCGGAGTCAACAGATGTTTCTCTAGCACCCACGGTGGTACAAGACACAAGCTATCTTGGTTTAAAGTTGTAGGCCTATTTGTTTCTTTTCGGTTTATCTTGGATTTAATGAAGTTCTAGGCCAAGTGATTCATGTTTTCATGAAATACTTTGCTTAGATGGGTTATGGCGGAGTCAACAGATGTTTCTCTAGCACCCACGGTGGTACAAGACTCAAGCTATCTTGGTTTAAAGTTGTAGGCTTATTTGTTCCATTTCGGTTTATCTTAGATTAAGAGATCTTCTAGGCCAAGTGACTCATGTTTTCATGAAATACTTTGCTTAGATGGGTTATGGCGGAGTCAACAGATTATTGTCAAGCACCCACGGTGGTACAAGACTCAAGCTATCTTGGTTTAAAGTTGTAGGCTTATTTGTTCCATTTCGTTTTATCTTAGATTAAGAGATCTTCTAGGCCAAGTGACTCATGTTTTCATGAAATACTTTGCTTAGATGGGTTATGGCGGAGTCAACAGATGTTTCTCTAGCACCCACGGTGGTACAAGACTCAAGCTATCTTGGTTTAAAGTTGTAGGCTTATTTGTTCCATTTCGGTTTATCTTAGATTAAGAGATCTTCTAGGCCAAGTGACTCATGTTTTCATGAAATACTTTGCTTAGATGGGTTATGGCGGAGTCAACAGATGTTTCTCTAGCACCCACGGTGGTACAAGACTCAAGCTATCTTGGTTTAAAGTTGTAGGCTTATTTGTTCCATTTCGGTTTATCTTAGATTAAGAGATCTTCTAGGCCAAGTGACTCATGTTTTCATGAAATACTTTGCTTAGATGGGTTATGGCGAGTCAACAGATGTTTCTCTAGCACCCACGGTGGTACAAGACTCAAGCTATCTTGGTTTAAAGTTGTAGGCTTATTTGTTCCATTTCGGTTTATCTTAGATTAAGAGTTCTTCTAGGCCAAGTGACTCATGTTTTCATGAAATACTTTACTTAGATGGGTTATGGCGGAGTCAACAGATGATTGTCAAGCACCCACGGAGGTTCAAGACTCAAGCTATCATGGTTTAAAGTTTTAGACTTATTTGTTCCATTTCGGTTTATCTTTGATTAAGAGATCTTCTAGGCCAAGTGACCCATGTTTTCATGAAATACTTTGCTTAGATGGGTTATGGCGGAGTCAACAGATGTTTCTCTAGCACCCACGGTGGTACAAGACTCAAGCTATCATGGTTTAAAGTTTTAGACTTATTTGTTCCATTTCGGTTTATCTTAGATTAAGAGATCTTCTAGGCCAAGTGACTCATGTTTTCATGAAATACTTTGCTTAGATGGGTTATGGCGGAGTCAACAGATGTTTCTCTAGCACCCACGGTGGTACAACACACAAGCTATCTTGGTTTAAAGTTGTAGGCCTATTTGTTCCTTATCGGTTTATCTTGGATTTAATGAAGTTCTAGGCCAAGTGATTCATGTTTTCATGAAATACTTTGCTTAGATGGGTTATGGCGGAGTCAACAGATGTTTCTCTAGCACCCACGGTGGTACAAGACTCAAGCTATCTTGGTTTAAAGTTGTAGGCTTATTTGTTCCATTTCGGTTTATCTTAGATTAAGAGATCTTCTAGGCCAAGTGACTCATGTTTTCATGAAATACTTTGCTTAGATGGGTTATGGCGGAGTCAACAGATGTTTCTCTAGCACCCACGGTGGTACAAGACTCAAGCTATCTTGGTTTAAAGTTGTTGGCTTATTTGTTCCATTTCGGTTTATGTTAGATTAAGAGATCTTCTAGGCCAAGTGACTCATGTTTTCATGAAATACTTTGCTTAGATTGGTTATGGCGGAGTCAACAGATGTTTCTCTAGCACCCACGGTGGTACAAGACTCAAGCTATCTTGGTTTAAAGTTGTAGGCTTATTTGTTCCATTTCGGTTTATCTTAGATTAAGAGATCTTCTAGGCCAAGTGACTTATGTTTTCATGAAATACTTTGCTTAGATGGGTTATATGAGTCAACGAGATGTTTCTCTAGCACCCACGGTGGTACAAGACTCAAGCTATCTTGGTTTAAAGTTGTAGGCTTATTTGTTCCATTTCGGTTTATCTTAGATTAAGAGATCTTCTAGGCCAAGTGACTCATGTTTTCATGAAATACTTTGCTTAGATGGGTTATGGCGGAGTCAACAGATGTTTCTCTAGCACCCACGGTGGTACAAGACTCAAGCTATCTTGGTTTAAAGTTGTAGGCTTATTTGTTCCATTTCGGTTTATCTTAGATTAAGAGATCTTCTAGGCCAAGTGACTCATGTTTTCATGAAATACTTTACTTAGATGGGTTATGGCGGAGTCAACAGATGATTGTCAAGCACCCACGGAGGTTCAAGACTCAAGCTATCATGGTTTAAAGTTTTAGACTTATTTGTTCCATTTCGGTTTATCTTTGATTAAGAGATCTTCTAGGCCAAGTGACCCATGTTTTCATGAAATACTTTGCTTAGATGGGTTATGGCGGAGTCAACAGATGTTTCTCTAGCACCCACGGTGGTACAAGACTCAAGCTATCATGGTTTAAAGTTTTAGACTTATTTGTTCCATTTCGGTTTATCTTAGATTAAGAGATCTTCTAGGCCAAGTGACTCATGTTTTCATGAAATACTTTGCTTAGATGGGTTATGGCGGAGTCAACAGATGTTTCTCTAGCACCCACGGTGGTACAACACACAAGCTATCTTGGTTTAAAGTTGTAGGCCTATTTGTTCCTTTTCGGTTTATCTTGGATTTAATGAAGTTCTAGGCCAAGTGATTCATGTTTTCATGAAATACTTTGCTTAGATGGGTTATGGCGGAGTCAACAGATGTTTCTCTAGCACCCACGGTGGTACAAGACTCAAGCTATCTTGGTTTAAAGTTGTAGGCTTATTTGTTCCATTTCGGTTTATCTTAGATTAAGAGATCTTCTAGGCCAAGTGACTCATGTTTTCATGAAATACTTTGCTTAGATGGGTTATGGCGGAGTCAACAGATGTTTCTCTAGCACCCACGGTGGTACAAGACTCAAGCTATCTTGGTTTAAAGTTGTTGGCTTATTTGTTCCATTTCGGTTTATGTTAGATTAAGAGATCTTCTAGGCCAAGTGACTCATGTTTTCATGAAATACTTTGCTTAGATGGGTTATGGCGGAGTCAACAGATGTTTCTCTAGCACCCACGGTGGTACAAGACTCAAGCTATCTTGGTTTAAAGTTGTAGGCTTATTTGTTCCATTTCGGTTTATCTTAGATTAAGAGATCTTCTAGGCCAAGTGACTCATGTTTTCATGAAATACTTTGCTTAGATGGGTTATGGCGAGTCAACAGATGTTTCTCTAGCACCCACGGTGGTACAAGACTCAAGCTATCTTGGTTTAAAGTTGTGGGCTTATTTGTTCCATTTCGGTTTATCTTAGATTAAGAGATCTTCTAGGCCAAGTGACTCATGTTTTCATGAAATACTTTGCTTAGATGGGTTATGGCGGAGTCAACAGATGTTTCTCTAGCACCCACGGTGGTACAAGACTCAAGCTATCATGGTTTAAAGTTTTAGACTTATTTGTTCCATTTCGGTTTATCTTAGATTAAGAGATCTTCTAGGCCAAGTGACTCATGTTTTCATGAAATACTTTGCTTAGATGGGTTATGGCGGAGTCAACAGATGTTTCTCTAGCACCCACGGTGGTACAACACACAAGCTATCTTGGTTTAAAGTTGTAGGCCTATTTGTTCCTTATCGGTTTATCTTGGATTTAATGAAGTTCTAGGCCAAGTGATTCATGTTTTCATGAAATACTTTGCTTAGATGGGTTATGGCGGAGTCAACAGATGTTTCTCTAGCACCCACGGTGGTACAAGACTCAAGCTATCTTGGTTTAAAGTTGTAGGCTTATTTGTTCCATTTCGGTTTATCTTAGATTAAGAGATCTTCTAGGCCAAGTGACTCATGTTTTCAGGAAATACTTTGCTTAGATGGGTTATGGCGGAGTCAACAGATGTTTCTCTAGCACCCACGGTGGTACAAGACTCAAGCTATCTTGGTTTAAAGTTGTAGGCTTATTTGTTCCATTTCGGTTTATCTTAGATTAAGAGATCTTCTAGGCCAAGTGACTCATGTTTTCATGAAATACTTTACTTAGATGGGTTATGGCGGAGTCAACAGATGATTGTCAAGCACCCACGGAGGTTCAAGACTCAAGCTATCATGGTTTAAAGTTTTAGACTTATTTGTTCCATTTCGGTTTATCTTTGATTAAGAGATCTTCTAGGCCAAGTGACCCATGTTTTCATGAAATACTTTGCTTAGATGGGTTATGGCGGAGTCAACAGATGTTTCTCTAGCACCCACGGTGGTACAAGACTCAAGCTATCATGGTTTAAAGTTTTAGACTTATTTGTTCCATTTCGGTTTATCTTAGATTAAGAGATCTTCTAGGCCAAGTGACTCATGTTTTCATGAAATACTTTGCTTAGATGGGTTATGGCGGAGTCAACAGATGTTTCTCTAGCACCCACGGTGGTACAACACACAAGCTATCTTGGTTTAAAGTTGTAGGCCTATTTGTTCCTTTTCGGTTTATCTTGGATTTAATGAAGTTCTAGGCCAAGTGATTCATGTTTTCATGAAATACTTTGCTTAGATGGGTTATGGCGGAGTCAACAGATATTTCTCTAGCACCCACGGTGGTACAAGACTCAAGCTATCTTGGTTTAAAGTTGTAGGCTTATTTGTTCCATTTCGGTTTATCTTAGATTAAGAGATCTTCTAGGCCAAGTGACTCATGTTTTCATGAAATACTTTGCTTAGATGGGTTATGGCGGAGTCAACAGATGTTTCTCTAGCACCCACGGTGGTACAAGACTCAAGCTATCTTGGTTTAAAGTTGTTGGCTTATTTGTTCCATTTCGGTTTATGTTAGATTAAGAGATCTTCTAGGCCAAGTGACTCATGTTTTCATGAAATACTTTGCTTAGATGGGTTATGGCGGAGTCAACAGATGTTTCTCTAGCACCCACGGTGGTACAAGACTCAAGCTATCTTGGTTTAAAGTTGTAGGCTTATTTGTTCCATTTCGGTTTATCTTAGATTAAGAGATCTTCTAGGCCAAGTGACTCATGTTTTCATGAAATACTTTGCTTAGATGGGTTATGGCGGAGTCAACAGATGTTTCTCTAGCACCCACGGTGGTACAAGACTCAAGCTATCTTGGTTTAAAGTTGTGGGCTTATTTGTTCCATTTCGGTTTATCTTAGATTAAGAGATCTTCTAGGCCAAGTGACTCATGTTTTCATGAAATACTTTGCTTAGATGGGTTATGGCGGAGTCAACAGATGTTTCTCTAGCACCCACGGTGGTACAAGACTCAAGCTATCATGGTTTAAAGTTTTAGACTTATTTGTTCCATTTCGGTTTATCTTAGATTAAGAGATCTTCTAGGCCAAGTGACTCATGTTTTCATGAAATACTTTGCTTAGATGGGTTATGGCGGAGTCAACAGATGTTTCTCTAGCACCCACGGTGGTACAACACACAAGCTATCTTGGTTTAAAGTTGTAGGCCTATTTGTTCCTTATCGGTTTATCTTGGATTTAATGAAGTTCTAGGCCAAGTGATTCATGTTTTCATGAAATACTTTGCTTAGATGGGTTATGGCGGAGTCAACAGATGTTTCTCTAGCACCCACGGTGGTACAAGACTCAAGCTATCTTGGTTTAAAGTTGTAGGCTTATTTGTTCCATTTCGGTTTATCTTAGATTAAGAGATCTTCTAGGCCAAGTGACTCATGTTTTCAGGAAATACTTTGCTTAGATGGGTTATGGCGGAGTCAACAGATGTTTCTCTAGCACCCACGGTGGTACAAGACTCAAGCTATCTTGGTTTAAAGTTGTGGGCTTATTTGTTCCATTTCGGTTTATCTTAGATTAAGAGATCTTCTAGGCCAAGTGACTCATGTTTTCATGAAATACTTTGCTTAGATGGGTTATGGCGGAGTCAACAGATGTTTCTCTTGCACCTACGGTGGTACAAGACCCAAGCTATCTTGGTTTAAAGTTGTAGGCTTATTTGTTCCATTTCGGTTTATCTTAGATTAAGAGATCTTCTAGGAAAAGTGACTCATGTTTTCATGAAATAGTTTGCTTAGATGGGTTATGGCGGAGTCAACAGATGATTGTCAAGCACCCACGGCGGTTCAAGACTCAAGCTATCATGGTTTAAAGTTTTAGGCTTATTTGTTCCATTTCGGTTTATCTTAGATTTAAAGATCTTCTAGGCCAAGTGACTCATGTTTTCATGAATTACTTTGCTTAGATGGGTTATGGCGGAGTCAACAGATGTTTCTCTAGCACCCACGGTGGTACAAGACACAAGCTATCTTGGTTTAAAGTTGTAGGCCTATTTGTTTCTTTTCGGTTTATCTTGGATTTAATGAAGTTCTAGGCCAAGTGATTCATGTTTTCATGAAATACTTTGCTTAGATGGGTTATGGCGGAGTCAACAGATGTTTCTCTAGCACCCACGGTGGTACAAGACTCAAGCTATCTTGGTTTAATGTTGTAGGCTTATTTGTTCCATTTCGGTTTATCTTAGATTAAGAGATTTTCTAGGCCAAGTGACTCATGTTTTCATGAAATACTTTGCTTAGATGGGTTATGGCGGAGTCAACAGATGATTGTCAAGCACCCACGGTGGTACAAGACTCAAGCTATCTTGGTTTAAAGTTGTAGGCTTATTTGTTCCATTTCGTTTTATCTTAGATTAAGAGATCTTCTAGGCCAAGTGACTCACGTTTTCATGAAATACTTTGCTTAGATGGGTTATGGCGGAGTCAACAGATGATTGTCAAGCACCCGCGGTGGTATAAGACTCAAGCTATCTTGGTTTAAAGTTGTAGGCTTATTTGTTCCATTTCGGTTTATCTTAGATTAAGAGATCTTCTAGGCCAAGTGACTCATGTTTTCATGAAATACTTTGCTTAGATGGGTTATGGCGGAGTCAACAGATGTTTCTCTTGCACCTACGGTGGTACAAGACCCAAGCTATCTTGGTTTAAAGTTGTAGGCTTATTTGTTCCATTTCGGTTTATCTTAGATTAAGAGATCTTCTAGGAAAAGTGACTCATGTTTTCATGAAATAGTTTGCTTAGATGGGTTATGGCGGAGTCAACAGATGATTGTCAAGCACCCACGGCGGTTCAAGACTCAAGCTATCATGGTTTAAAGTTTTAGGCTTATTTGTTCCATTTCGGTTTATCTTAGATTTAAAGATCTTCTAGGCCAAGTGACTCATGTTTTCATGAATTACTTTGCTTAGATGGGTTATGGCGGAGTCAACAGATGTTTCTCTAGCACCCACGGTGGTACAAGACACAAGCTATCTTGGTTTAAAGTTGTAGGCCTATTTGTTTCTTTTCGGTTTATCTTGGATTTAATGAAGTTCTAGGCCAAGTGATTCATGTTTTCATGAAATACTTTGCTTAGATGGGTTATGGCGGAGTCAACAGATGTTTCTCTAGCACCCACGGTGGTACAAGACTCAAGCTATCTTGGTTTAATGTTGTAGGCTTATTTGTTCCATTTCGGTTTATCTTAGATTAAGAGATTTTCTAGGCCAAGTGACTCATGTTTTCATGAAATACTTTGCTTAGATGGGTTATGGCGGAGTCAACAGATGATTGTCAAGCACCCACGGTGGTACAAGACTCAAGCTATCTTGGTTTAAAGTTGTAGGCTTATTTGTTCCATTTCGTTTTATCTTAGATTAAGAGATCTTCTAGGCCAAGTGACTCACGTTTTCATGAAATACTTTGCTTAGATGGGTTATGGCGGAGTCAACAGATGATTGTCAAGCACCCGCGGTGGTATAAGACTCAAGCTATCTTGGTTTAAAGTTGTAGGCTTATTTGTTCCATTTCGGTTTATCTTAGATTAAGAGATCTTCTAGGCCAAGTGACTCATGTTTTCATGAAATACTTTGCTTAGATGGGTTATGGCGGAGTCAACAGATGTTTCTCTAGCACCCACGGTGGTACAAGACTCAAGCTATCTTGGTTTAAAGTTGTAGGCTTATTTGTTCCATTTCGGTTTATCTTAGATTAACAGATCTTCTAGGCCAAGTGACTCATGTTTTCATGAAATACTTTACTTAGATGGGTTATGGCGGAGTCAACAGATGATTGTCAAGCACCCACGGAGGTTCAAGACTCAAGCTATCATGGTTTAAAGTTTTAGACTTATTTGTTCCATTTCGGTTTATCTTAGATTAAGAGATCTTCTAGGCCAAGTGACCCATGTTTTCATGAAATACTTTGCTTAGATGGGTTATGGCGGAGTCAACAGATGTTTCTCTAGCACCCACGGTGGTACAAGACTCAAGCTATCATGGTTTAAAGTTTTAGACTTATTTGTTCCATTTCGGTTTATCTTAGATTAAGAGATCTTCTAGGCCAAGTGACTCATGTTTTCATGAAATACTTTGCTTAGATGGGTTATGGCGGAGTCAACAGATGTTTCTCTAGCACCCACGGTGGTACAACACACAAGCTATCTTGGTTTAAAGTTGTAGGCCTATTTGTTCCTTTTCGGTTTATCTTGGATTTAATGAAGTTCTAGGCCAAGTGATTCATGTTTTCATGAAATACTTTGATTAGATGGGTTATGGCGGAGTCAACAGATGTTTCTCTAGCACCCACGGTGGTACAAGACTCAAGCTATCTTGGTTTAAAGTTGTAGGCCTATTTGTTCCTTTTCGGCTTATCTTGGATTAAGAGATCTTCTAGGCCAAATGACTCATGTTTTCATGAAATACTTTGCTTAGATGGGTTATGGCGGAGTCAACAGATATTTCTCTAGCACCCACGGTGGTACAAGACTCAAGCTATCTTGGTTTAAAGTTGTAGGCTTATTTGTTCCATTTCGGTTTATCTTAGATTAAGAGATCTTCTAGGCCAAGTGACTCATGTTTTCATGAAATACTTTGCTTAGATGGGTTATGGCGGAGTCAACAGATGTTTCTCTAGCACCCACGGTGGTACAAGACTCAAGCTATCTTGGTTTAAAGTTGTAGGCTTATTTGTTCCATTTCGGTTTATCTTAGATTAAGAGATTTTCTTGGCCAAGTGACTCATGTTTTCATGAAATACTTTGCTTAGATGGGTTATGGCGGAGTCAACAGATGATTGTCAAGCACCCACGGTGGTACAAGACTCAAGCTATCTTTGTTTAAAGTTGTAGGCCTATTTGTTCCTTTTCGGCTTATCTTGGATTAAGAGATCTTCTAGGCCAAATGACTCATGTTTTCATGAAATACTTTGCTTAGATGGGTTATGGCGGAGTCAACAGATGATTGTCAAGCACCCACGGTGGTACAAGACTCAAGCTATCTTTGTTTAAAGTTGTAGGCCTATTTGTTTCTTTTCGGTTTATCTTGGATTTAATGAAGTTCTAGGCCAAGTGATTCATGTTTTCATGAAATACTTTGCTTAGATGGGTTATGGCGGAGTCAACAGATGTTTCTCTAGCACCCACGGTGGTACAAGACTCAAGCTATCTTGGTTTAAATTTGTAGGCTTATTTGTTCCATTTCGGTTTATCTTAGATTAAGAGATCTTCTAGGCCAAGTGACTCATGTTTTCATGAAATACTTTGCTTAGATGGGTTATGGCGGAGTCAACAGATGTTTCTCTAGCACCCACGGTGGTACAAGACACAAGCCATCTTGGTTTAAAGTTGGAGGCCTATTTGTTCCTTTTCGGTTTATCTTGGATTTAATGAAGTTCTAGGCCAAGTGATTCATGTTTTCATGAAATACTTTGCTTAGATGGGTTATGGCGGAGTCAACAGATGTTTCTCTAGCACCCACGGTGGTACAAGACTCAAGCTATCTTGGTTTAAAGTTGTAGGCTTATTTGTTCCATTTCGGTTTATCTTAGATTAAGAGATCTTCTAGGCCAAGTGACTCATGTTTTCATGAAATACTTTGCTTAGATGGGTTATGGCGGAGTCAACAGATGTTTCTCTAGCACCCACGGTGGTACAAGACTCAAGCTATCTTGGTTTAAATTTGTAGGCTTATTTGTTCCATTTCGGTTTATGTTAGATTAAGAGATCTTCTAGGCCAAGTGACTCATGTTTTCATGAAATACTTTGCTTAGATGGGTTATGGCGGAGTCAACAGATGTTTCTCTAGCACCCACAGTGGTACAAGACTCAAGCTATCTTGGTTTAAAGTTGTAGGCTTATTTGTTCCATTTCGGTTTATCTTAGATTAAGAGATCTTCTAGGCCAAGTGACTCATGTTTTCATGAAATACTTTGCTTAGATGGGTTATGGCGGAGTCAACAGATGATTGTCATGCACCCACGGTGGTACAAGACTCAAGCTATCTTGGCTTAAAGTTGTAGGCCTATTTGTTCCTTTTCGGCTTATCTTGGATTAAGAGATCTTCTAGGCCAAGTGACTCATGTTTTCATGAAATACTTTGCTTAGATGGGTTATGGCGGAGTCAACAGATGTTTCTCTAGCACCCACGGTGGTACAAGACTCAAGCTATCTTGGTTTAAAGTTGTAGGCTTATTTGTTCCATTTCGGTTTATCTTAGATTAAGAGATCTTCTAGGCCAAGTGACTCATGTTTTCATGAAATACTTTACTTAGATGGGTTACGGTGGAGTCAACAGATGATTGTCAAGCACCCACGGAGGTTCAAGACTCAAGCTATCTTGGTTTAAAGTTGTAGGCCTATTTGTTCCTTTTCGGTTTATCTTAGATTAAGAGATCTTCTAGGCCAAGTGACTCATGTTTTCATGAAATACTTTGCTTAGATGGGTTATGGCGGAGTCAACAGATGATTGTCAAGCACCCGCGGTGGTACAAGACTCAAGCTATCTTGGTTTAAAGTTGTAGGCTTATTTGTTCCATTTCGGTTTATCTTAGATTAAGAGATCTTCTAGGCCAAGTGACTCATGTTTTCATGAAATACTTTGCTTAGATGGGTTATGGCGGAGTCAACAGATGTTTCTCTAGCACCCACGGTGGTACAAGACTCAAGCTATCTTGGTTTAAAGTTGTAGTCTTATTTGTTCCATTTCGGTTTATCTTAGATTAAGAGATCTTCTAGGCCAAGTGACTCATGTTTTCATGAAATACTTTACTTAGATTGGTTATGGCGGAGTCAACAGATGATTGTCAAGCACCCACGGAGGTTCAAGACTCAAGCTATCATGGTTTAAAGTTTTAGACTTATTTGTTCCATTTCGGTTTATCTTAGATTAAGAGATCTTCTAGGCCAAGTGACCCATGTTTTCATGAAATACTTTGCTTAGATGGGTTATGGCGGAGTCAACAGATGTTTCTCTAGCACCCACGGTGGTACAAGACTCAAGCTATCATGGTTTAAAGTTTTAGACTTATTTGTTCCATTTCGGTTTATCTTAGATTAAGAGATCTTCTAGGCCAAGTGACTCATGTTTTCATGAAATACTTTGCTTAGATGGGTTATGGCGGAGTCAACAGATGATTGTCAAGCACCCACGGTGGTACAAGACTCAAGCTATCTTGGTTTAAAGTTGTAGGCCTATTTGTTCCTTTTCGGCTTATCTTGGATTAAGAGATCTTCTAGGCCAAATGACTCATGTTTTCATGAAATACTTTGCTTAGATGGGTTATGGCGGAGTCAACAGATGTTTCTCTAGCACCCACGGTGGTACAAGACTCAAGCTATCTTGGTTTAAAGTTGTAGGCCTATTTGTTCCTTTTCGGTTTATCTTGGATTTAATGAAGTTCTAGGCCAAGTGATTCATGTTTTCATGAAATACTTTGCTTAGATGGGTTATGGCGGAGTCAACAGATGTTTCTCTAGCACCCACGGTGGTACAAGACTCAAGCTATCTTGGTTTAAAGTTGTAGGCTTATTTGTTCCATTTCGGTTTATCTTAGATTAAGAGATTTTCTTGGCCAAGTGACTCATGTTTTCATGAAATACTTTGCTTAGATGGGTTATGTCGGAGTCAACAGATGATTGTCAAGCACCCACGGTGGTACAAGACTCAAGCTATCTTGGTTTAAAGTTGTAGGCCTATTTGTTCCATTTCGGTTTATCTTAGATTAAGAGATCTTCTAGGCCAAGTGACTCATGTTTTCATGAAATACTTTGCTTAGATGGGTTATGGCGGAGTCAACAGATGTTTCTCTAGCACCCTGGTGGTGCAAGACTCAAGCTATCTTGGTTTAAAGTTGTAGGCTTATTTGTTCCATTTCGGTTTATCTTAGATTAAGAGATTTTCTTGGCCAAGTGACTCATGTTTTCATGAAATACTTTGCTTAGATGGGTTATGGCGGAGTCAACAGATGATTGTCAAGCACCCACGGTGGTACAAGACTCAAGCTATCTTGGTTTAAAGTTGTAGGCCTATTTGTTCCTTTTCGGCTTATCTTGGATTAAGAGATCTTCTAGGCCAAATGACTCATGTTTTCATGAAATACTTTGCTTAGATGGGTTATGGCGGAGTCAACAGATGTTTCTCTAGCACCCACGGTGGTACAAGACTCAAGCTATCTTGGTTTAAAGTTGTAGGCTTATTTGTTCCATTTCGGTTTATCTTAGATTAAGAGATCTTCTAGGCCAAGTGACTCATGTTTTCATGAAATACTTTGCTTAGATGGGTTATGGCGGAGTCAACAGATGTTTCTCTAGCACCAACGGTGGTACAAGACACAAGCCATCTTGGTTTAAAGTTGTAGGCCTATTTGTTCCTTTTCGGTTTATCTTGGATTTAATGAAGTTCTAGGCCAAGTGATTCATGTTTTCATGAAATACTTTGCTTAGACGGGTTATGGCGGAGTCAACAGATGTTTCTCTAGCACCCACGGTGGTACAAGACTCAAGCTATCTTGGTTTAAAGTTGTAGGCTTATTTGTTCCATTTCGGTTTATCTTAGATTAAGAGATTTTCTAGGCCAAGTGACTCATGTTTTCATGAAATACTTTGCTTAGATGGGTTATGGCGGAGTCAACAGATGATTGTCAAGCACCCACGGTGGTACAAGACTCAAGCTATCTTGGTTTAAAGTTGTAGGCTTATTTGTTCCATTTCGTTTTATCTTAGATTAAGAGATCTTCTAGGCCAAGTGACTCATGTTTTCATGAAATACTTTACTTAGATGGGTTATGGTGGAGTCAACAGATGATTGTCAAGCACCCACGGAGGTTCAAGACTCAAGCTATCATGGTTTAAAGTTTTAGACTTATTTGTTCCATTTCGGTTTATCTTAGATTAAGAGATCTTTTAGGCCAAGTGACTCATGTTTTCATGAAATACTTTGCTTAGATGGGTTATGGCGGAGTCAACAGATGTTTCTCTAGCACCCACGGTGGTACAAGACACAAGCTATCTTGGTTTAAAGTTGTAGGCCTATTTGTTCCTTTTCGGTTTATCTTGGATTTAATGAAGTTCTAGGCCAAGTGATTCATGTTTTCATGAAACACTTTGCTTAGATGGGTTATGGCGGAGTCAACAGATGTTTCTCTAGCACCCACGGTGGTACAAGACTCAAGCTATCTTGGCTTAAAGTTGTAGGCCTATTTGTTCCTTTTCGGCTTATCTTGGATTAAGAGATCTTCTAGGCCAAGTGACTCATGTTTTCATGAAATACTTTGCTTAGATGGTTTATGGCGGAGTCAACAGATGTTTCTCTAGCACCCACGGTGGTACAAGACTCAAGCTATCTTGGTTTAAAGTTGTAGGCCTATTTGTTCCTTTTCGGCTTATCTTGGATTAAGAGATCTTCTAGGCCAAATGACTCATGTTTTCATGAAATACTTTGCTTAGATGGCTTATGGGGGAGTCAACAGATGTTTCTCTAGCACCCACGGTGGTACAAGACTCAAGCTATCTTGGTTTAAAGTTGTAGGCTTATTTGTTCCATTTCGGTTTATCTTAGATTAAGAGATCTTCTAGGCCAAGTGACTCATGTTTTCATGAAATACTTTGCTTAGATGGGTTATGGCGGAGTCAACAGATGTTTCTCTAGCACCCACGGTGGTACAAGACACAAGCTATCTTGGTTTAAAGTTGTAGGCCTATTTGTTCCTTTTCGGTTTATCTTGGATTTAATGAAGTTCTAGGCCAAGTGATTCATGTTTTCAGGAAACACTTTGCTTAGATGGGTTATGGCGGAGTCAACAGATGTTTCTCTAGCACCCACGGTGGTACAAGACACAAGCCATCTTGGTTTAAAGTTGTAGGCCTATTTGTTCCTTTTCGGTTTATCTTGGATTTAATGAAGTTCTAGGCCAAGTGATTCATGTTTTCATGAAATACTTTGCTTAGATGGGTTATGGCGGAGTCAACAGATGTTTCTCTAGCACCCACGGTGGTACAAGACTCAAGCTATCTTGGTTTAAAGTTGTAGGCTTATTTGTTCCATTTCGGTTTATCTTAGATTAAGAGATCTTCTAGGCCAAGTGACTCATGTTTTCATGAAATACTTTGCTTAGATGGGTTATGGCGGAGTCAACAGATGATTGTCATGCACCCACGGTGGTACAAGACTCAAGCTATCTTGGCTTAAAGTTGTAGGCCTATTTGTTCCTTTTCGGATTATCTTGGATTAAGAGATCTTCTAGGCCAAGTGACTCATGTTTTCATGAAATACTTTGCTTAGACGGTTTATGGCGGAGTCAACAGATGTTTCTCTAGCACCCACGGTGGTACAAGACTCAAGCTATCTTGGTTTAAAGTTGTAGGCCTATTTGTTCCTTTTCGGCTTATCTTGGATTAAGAGATCTTCTAGGCCAAATGACTCATGTTTTCATGAAATACTTTGCTTAGATGGCTTATGGGGGAGTCAACAGATGTTTCTCTAGCACCCACGGTGGTACAAGACTTAAGCTATCTTGGTTTAAAGTTGTAGGCTTATTTGTTCCATTTCGGTTTATCTTAGATTAAGAGATCTTCTAGGCCAAGTGACTCATGTTTTCATGAAATACTTTGCTTAGATGGGTTATGGCGGAGTCAACAGATGATTGTCAAGCACCCACGGTGGTACAAGACTCAAGCTATCTTGGTTTAAAGTTGTAGGCTTATTTGTTCCATTTCGTTTTATCTTAGATTAAGAGATCTTCTAGGCCAAGTGACTCATGTTTTCATGAAATACTTTACTTAGATGGGTTATGGTGGAGTCAACAGATGATTGTCAAGCACCCACGGAGGTTCAAGACTCAAGCTATCATGGTTTAAAGTTTTAGACTTATTTGTTCCATTTCGGTTTATCTTAGATTAAGAGATCTTTTAGGCCAAGTGACTCATGTTTTCATGAAATACTTTGCTTAGATGGGTTATGGCGGAGTCAACAGATGTTTCTCTAGCACCCACGGTGGTACAAGACACAAGCTATCTTGGTTTAAAGTTGTAGGCCTATTTGTTCCTTTTCGGTTTATCTTGGATTTAATGAAGTTCTAGGCCAAGTGATTCATGTTTTCATGAAACACTTTGCTTAGATGGGTTATGGCGGAGTCAACAGATGTTTCTCTAGCACCCACGGTGGTACAAGACACAAGCCATCTTGGTTTAAAGTTGTAGGCCTATTTGTTCCTTTTCGGTTTATCTTGGATTTAATGAAGTTCTAGGCCAAGTGATTCATGTTTTCATGAAATACTTTGCTTAGATGGGTTATGGCGGAGTCAACAGATGTTTCTCTAGCACCCACGGTGGTACAAGACTCAAGCTATCTTGGTTTAAAGTTGTAGGCTTATTTGTTCCATTTCGGTTTATCTTAGATTAAGAGATCTTCTAGGCCAAGTGACTCATGTTTTCATGAAATACTTTGCTTAGATGGGTTATGGCGGAGTCAACAGATGTTTCTCTAGCACCCACGGTGGTACAAGACTCAATCTATCTTGGTTTAAAGTTGTAGGCTTATTTGTTCCATTTCGGTTTATCTTAGATTAAGAGATCTTCTAGGCCAAGTGACTCATGTTTTCATGAAATACTTTGCTTAGATGGGTTATGGCGAGTCAACAGATGTTTCTCTAGCACCCACGGTGGTACAAGACTCAAGCTATCTTGGTTTAAAGTTGTAGGCTTATTTGTTCCATTTCGGTTTATCTTAGATTAAGAGATCTTCTAGGCCAAGTGACTCATGTTTTCATGAAATACTTTGCTTAGATGGGTTATGGCGGAGTCAACAGATGATTGTCATGCACCCACGGTGGTACAAGACTCAAGCTATCTTGGCTTAAAGTTGTAGGCCTATTTGTTCCTTTTCGGCTTATCTTGGATTAAGAGATCTTCTAGGCCAAGTGACTCATGTTTTCATGAAATACTTTGCTTAGATGGTTTATGGCGGAGTCAACAGATGTTTCTCTAGCACCCACGGTGGTACAAGACTCAAGCTATCTTGGCTTAAAGTTGTAGGCCTATTTGTTCCTTTTCGGCTTATCTTGGATTAAGAGATCTTCTAGGCCAAGTGACTCATGTTTTCATGAAATACTTTGCTTAGATGGTTTATGGCGGAGTCAACAGATGTTTCTCTAGCACCTACGGTGGTACAAGACTCAAACTATCTTGGTTTAAAGTTGTAGGCTTATTTGTTCCATTTCGGTTTATCATAGATTAAGAGATCTTCTAGGCCAAGTGACTCATGTTTTCATGAAATACTTTGCTTAGATGGGTTATGGCGGAGTCAACAGATGTTTCTCTAGCACCCACGGTGGTACAAGACTCAAGCTATCTTGGTTTAAAGTTGTAGGCTTATTTGTTCCATTTCGGTTTATGTTAGATTAAGAGATCTTCTAGGCCAAGTGACTCATGTTTTCATGAAATACTTTGCTTAGATGGGTTATGGCGGAGTCAACAGATGTTTCTCTAGCACCCACGGTGGTACAAGACTCAAGCTATCTTGGTTTAAAGTTGTAGGCTTATTTGTTCCATTTCGGTTTATCTTAGATTAAGAGATCTTCTAGGCCAAGTGACTCATGTTTTCATGAAATACTTTGCTTAGATGGGTTATGGCGGAGTCAACAGATGATTGTCATGCACCCACGGTGGTACAAGACTCAAGCTATCTTGGCTTAAAGTTGTAGGCCTATTTGTTCCTTTTCGGCTTATCTTGGATTAAGAGATCTTCTAGGCCAAGTGACTCATGTTTTCATGAAATACTTTGCTTAGATGGGTTATGGCGGAGTCAACAGATGTTTCTCTAGCACCCACGGTGGTACAAGACTCAAGCTATCTTGGTTTAAAGTTGTAGGCTTATTTGTTCCATTTCGGTTTATCTTAGATTAAGAGATCTTCTAGGCCAAGTGACTCATGTTTTCATGAAATACTTTACTTAGATGGGTTATGGTGGAGTCAACAGATGATTGTCAAGCACCCACGGAGGTTCAAGACTCAAGCTATCATGGTTTAAAGTTTTAGACTTATTTGTTCCATTTCGGTTTATCTTAGATTAAGAGATCTTTTAGGCCAAGTGACTCATGTTTTCATGAAATACTTTGCTTAGATGGGTTATGGCGGAGTCAACAGATGTTTCTCTAGCACCCACGGTGGTACAAGACACAAGCTATCTTGGTTTAAAGTTGTAGGCCTATTTGTTCCTTTTCGGTTTATCTTGGATTTAATGAAGTTCTAGGCCAAGTGATTCATGTTTTCATGAAACACTTTGCTTAGATGGGTTATGGCGGAGTCAACAGATGTTTCTCTAGCACCCACGGTGGTACAAGACACAAGCCATCTTGGTTTAAAGTTGTAGGCCTATTTGTTCCTTTTCGGATTATCTTGGATTTAATGAAGTTCTAGGCCAAGTGATTCATGTTTTCATGAAATACTTTGCTTAGATGGGTTATGGCGGAGTCAACAGATGTTTCTCTAGCACCCACGGTGGTACAAGACTCAAGCTATCTTGGTTTAAAGTTGTAGGCTTATTTGTTCCATTTCGGTTTATCTTAGATTAAGAGATCTTCTAGGCCAAGTGACTCATGTTTTCATGAAATACTTTGCTTAGATGGGTTATGGCGGAGTCAACAGATGTTTCTCTAGCACCCACGGTGGTACAAGACTCAATCTATCTTGGTTTAAAGTTGTAGGCTTATTTGTTCCATTTCGGTTTATGTTAGATTAAGAGATCTTCTAGGCCAAGTGACTCATGTTTTCATGAAATACTTTGCTTAGATGGGTTATGGCGGAGTCAACAGATGTTTCTCTAGCACCCACGGTGGTACAAGACTCAAGCTATCTTGGTTTAAAGTTGTAGGCTTATTTGTTCCATTTCGGTTTATCTTAGATTAAGAGATCTTCTAGGCCAAGTGACTCATGTTTTCATGAAATACTTTGCTTAGATGGGTTATGGCGGAGTCAACAGATGATTGTCATGCACCCACGGTGGTACAAGACTCAAGCTATCTTGGCTTAAAGTTGTAGGCCTATTTGTTCCTTTTCGGCTTATCTTGGATTAAGAGATCTTCTAGGCCAAGTGACTCATGTTTTCATGAAATACTTTGCTTAGATGGTTTATGGCGGAGTCAACAGATGTTTCTCTAGCACCCACGGTGGTACAAGACTCAAGCTATCTTGGTTTAAAGTTGTAGGCTTATTTGTTCCATTTCGGTTTATCTTAGATTAAGAGATCTTCTAGGCCAAGTGACTCATGTTTTCATGAAATACTTTACTTAGATGGGTTATGGTGGAGTCAACAGATGATTGTCAAGCACCCACGGAGGTTCAAGACTCAAGCTATCATGGTTTAAAGTTTTAGACTTATTTGTTCCATTTCGGTTTATCTTAGATTAAGAGATCTTTTAGGCCAAGTGACTCATGTTTTCATGAAATACTTTGCTTAGATGGGTTATGGCGGAGTCAACAGATGTTTCTCTAGCACCCACGGTGGTACAAGACACAAGCTATCTTGGTTTAAAGTTGTAGGCCTATTTGTTCCTTTTCGGTTTATCTTGGATTTAATGAAGTTCTAGGCCAAGTGATTCATGTTTTCATGAAACACTTTGCTTAGATGGGTTATGGCGGAGTCAACAGATGTTTCTCTAGCACCCACGGTGGTACAAGACACAAGCCATCTTGGTTTAAAGTTGTAGGCCTATTTGTTCCTTTTCGGTTTATCTTGGATTTAATGAAGTTCTAGGCCAAGTGATTCATGTTTTCATGAAATACTTTGCTTAGATGGGTTATGGCGGAGTCAACTGATGTTTCTCTAGCACCCACGGTGGTACAAGACTCAAGCTATCTTGGTTTAAAGTTGTAGGCTTATTTGTTCCATTTCGGTTTATCTTAGATTAAGAGATCTTCTAGGCCAAGTGACTCATGTTTTCATGAAATACTTTGCTTAGATGGGTTATGGCGGAGTCAACGAGATGTTTCTCTAGCACCCACGGTGGTACAAGACTCAATCTATCTTGGTTTAAAGTTGTAGGCTTATTTGTTCCATTTCGGTTTATGTTAGATTAAGAGATCTTCTAGGCCAAGTGACTCATGTTTTCATGAAATACTTTGCTTAGATGGGTTATGGCGGAGTCAACAGATGTTTCTCTAGCACCCACGGTGGTACAAGACTCAAGCTATCTTGGTTTAAAGTTGTAGGCTTATTTGTTCCATTTCGGTTTATCTTAGATTAAGAGATCTTCTAGGCCAAGTGACTCATGTTTTCATGAAATACTTTGCTTAGATGGGTTATGGCGGAGTCAACAGATGATTGTCATGCACCCACGGTGGTACAAGACTCAAGCTATCTTGGCTTAAAGTTGTAGGCCTATTTGTTCCTTTTCGGCTTATCTTGGATTAAGAGATCTTCTAGGCCAAGTGACTCATGTTTTCATGAAATACTTTGCTTAGATGGTTTATGCCGGAGTCAACAGATGTTTCTCTAGCACCCACGGTGGTACAAGACTCAAGCTATCTTGGTTTAAAGTTGTAGGCCTATTTGTTCCTTTTCGGCTTATCTTGGATTAAGAGATCTTCTAGGCCAAATGACTCATGTTTTCATGAAATACTTTGCTTAGATGGCTTATGGGGGAGTCAACAGATGTTTCTCTAGCACCCACGGTGGTACAAGACTCAAGCTATCTTGGTTTAAAGTTGTAGGCTTATTTGTTCCATTTCGGTTTATCTTAGATTAAGAGATCTTCTAGGCCAAGTGACTCATGTTTTCATGAAATACTTTGCTTAGATGGGTTATGGCGGAGTCAACAGATGATTGTCAAGCACCCACGGAGGTTCAAGACTCAAGCTATCTTGGCTTAAAGTTGTAGGCCTATTTGTTCCTTTTCGGCTTATCTTGGATTAAGAGATCTTCTAGGCCAAATGACTCATGTTTTCATGAAATACTTTGCTTAGATGGGTTATGGGGGAGTCAACAGATGTTTCTCTAGCACCCACGGTGGTACAAGACTCAAGCTATCTTGGTTTAATGTTGTAGGCTTATTTGTTCCATTTCGGTTTATCTTAGATTAAGAGATCTTCTAGGCCAAGTGACTCATGTTTTCATGAAATACTTTGCTTAGATGGGTTATGGCGGAGTCAACAGATGTTTCTCTAGCACCCACGGTGGTACAAGACACAAGCCATCTTGGTTTAAAGTTGTAGGCCTATTTGTTCCTTTTCGGTTTATCTTGGATTTAATGAAGTTCTAGGCCAAGTGATTCATGTTTTCATGAAATACTTTGCTTAGATGGGTTATGGCGGAGTCAACAGATGTTTCTCTAGCACCCACGGTGGTACAAGACTCAAGCTATCTTGGTTTAAAGTTGTAGGCTTATTTGTTCCATTTCGGTTTATCTTAGATTAAGAGATCTTCTAGGCCAAGTGACTCATGTTTTCATGAAATACTTTGCTTAGATGGGTTATGGCGGAGTCAACAGATGTTTCTCTAGCACCCACGGTGGTACAAGACTCAATCTATCTTGGTTTAAAGTTGTAGGCTTATTTGTTCCATTTCGGTTTATCTTAGATTAAGAGATCTTCTAGGCCAAGTGACTCATGTTTTCATGAAATACTTTGCTTAGATGGGTTATGGCGGACTCAACTGATGTTTCTCTAGCACCCACGGTGGTACAAGACTCAAGCTATCTTGGTTTAAAGTTGTAGGCTTATTTGTTCCATTTCGGTTTATCTTAGATTAAGAGATCTTCTAGGCCAAGTGACTCATGTTTTCATGAAATACTTTGCTTAGATGGGTTATGGCGGAGTCAACAGATGTTTCTCTAGCACCCACGGTGGTACAAGACACAAGCCATCTTGGTTTAAAGTTGTAGGCCTATTTGTTCCTTTTCGGTTTATCTTGGATTTAATGAAGTTCTAGGCCAAGTGATTCATGTTTTCATGAAATACTTTGCTTAGATGGGTTATGGCGGAGTCAACAGATGTTTCTCTAGCACCCACGGTGGTACAAGACTCAAGCTATCTTGGTTTAAAGTTGTAGGCTTATTTGTTCCATTTCGGTTTATCTTAGATTAAGAGATCTTCTGGGCCAAGTGACTCATGTTTTCATGAAATACTTTGCTTAGATGGGTTATGGCGGAGTCAACAGATGTTTCTCTAGCACCCACGGTGGTACAAGACTCAATCTATCTTGGTTTAAAGTTGTAGGCTTATTTGTTCCATTTCGGTTTATCTTAGATTAAGAGATCTTCTAGGCCAAGTGACTCATGTTTTCATGAAATACTTTGCTTAGATGGGTTATGGCGGAGTCAACTGATGTTTCTCTAGCACCCACGGTGGTACAAGACACAAGCCATCTTGGTTTAAAGTTGTAGGCCTATTTGTTCCTTTTCGGTTTATCTTGGATTTAATGAAGTTCTAGGCCAAGTGATTCATGTTTTCATGAAATACTTTGCTTAGATGGGTTATGGCGGAGTCAACTGATGTTTCTCTAGCACCCACGGTGGTACAAGACTCAAGCTATCTTGGTTTAAAGTTGTAGGCTTATTTGTTCCATTTCGGTTTATCTTAGATGAAGAGATCTTCTAGGCCAAGTGACTCATGTTTTCATGAAACACTTTGCTTAGATGGGTTATGGCGGAGTCAACAGATGTTTCTCTAGCACCCACGGTGGTACAAGACTCCAGCTATCTTGGTTTAAAGTTGTAGGCTTATTTGTTCCATTTCGGTTTATCTTAGATTAAGAGATCTTCTAGGCCAAGTGACTCATGTTTTCATGAAATACTTTGCTTAGATGGGTTATGGCGGAGTCAACTGATGTTTCTCTAGCACCCACGGTGGTACAAGACTCAAGCTATCTTGGTTTAAAGTTGTAGGCTTATTTGTTCCATTTCGGTTTATCTTAGATTAAGAGATCTTCTAGGCCAAGTGACTCATGTTTTCATGAAATACTTTGCTTAGATGGGTTATGGCGGAGTCAACAGATGATTGTCAAGCACCCACGGAGGTTCAAGACTCAAGCTATCTTGGCTTAAAGTTGTAGGCCTATTTGTTCCTTTTCGGCTTATCTTGGATTAAGAGATCTTCTAGGCCAAATGACTCATGTTTTCATGAAATACTTTGCTTAGATGGGTTATGGCGGAGTCAACAGATGTTTCTCTAGCACCCACGGTGGTACAAGACTCAAGCTATCTTGGTTTAAAGTTGTAGGCTTATTTGTTCCATTTCGGTTTATCTTAGATTAAGAGATCTTCTAGGCCAAGTGACTCATGTTTTCATGAAATACTTTGCTTAGATGGGTTATGGCGGAGTCAACAGATGTTTCTCTAGCACCCACGGTGGTACAAGACACAAGCCATCTTGGTTTAAAGTTGTAGGCCTATTTGTTCCTTTTCGGTTTATCTTGGATTTAATGAAGTTCTAGGCCAAGTGATTCATGTTTTCATGAAATACTTTGCTTAGATGGGTTATGGCGGAGTCAACAGATGTTTCTCTAGCACCCACGGTGGTACAAGACTCAAGCTATCTTGGTTTAAAGTTGTAGGCTTATTTGTTCCATTTCGGTTTATCTTAGATTAAGAGATCTTCTAGGCCAAGTGACTCATGTTTTCATGAAATACTTTGCTTAGATGGGTTATGGCGGAGTCAACAGATGTTTCTCTAGCACCCACGGTGGTACAAGACTCAATCTATCTTGGTTTAAAGTTGTAGGCTTATTTGTTCCATTTCGGTTTATCTTAGATTAAGAGATCTTCTAGGCCAAGTGACTCATGTTTTCATGAAATACTTTGCTTAGATGGGTTATGGCGGAGTCAACAGATGATTGTCATGCACCCACGGTGGTACAAGACTCAAGCTATCTTGGCTTAAAGTTGTAGGCCTATTTGTTCCTTTTCGGCTTATCTTGGATTAAGAGATCTTCTAGGCCAAGTGACTCATGTTTTCATGAAATACTTTGCTTAGATGGGTTATGGCGGTGTCAACAGATGTTTCTCTAGCACCCACGGTGGTACAAGACTCAAGCTATCTTGGTTTAAAGTTGTAGGCTTATTTGTTCCATTTCGGTTTATCTTAGATTAAGAGATCTTCTAGGCCAAGTGACTCATGTTTTCATGAAATACTTTACTTAGATGGGTTATGGTGGAGTCAACAGATGATTGTCAAGCACCCACGGAGGTTCAAGACTCAAGCTATCATGGTTTAAAGTTTTAAACCTATTTGTTCCATTTCGGTTTATCTTAGATTAAGAGATCTTTTAGGCCAAGTGACTCATGTTTTCATGAAATACTTTGCTTAGATGGGTTATGGCGGAGTCAACAGATGTTTCTCTAGCACCCACGGTGGTACAAGACACAAGCTATCTTGGTTTAAAGTTGTAGGCCTATTTGTTCCTTTTCGGTTTATCTTGGATTTAATGAAGTTCTAGGCCAAGTGATTCATGTTTTCATGAAACACTTTGCTTAGATGGGTTATGGCGGACTCAACAGATGATTCTCTAGCACCCACGGTGGTACAAGACTCCAGCTATCTTGGTTTAAAGTTGTAGGCTTATTTGTTCCATTTCGGTTTATCTTAGATTAAGAGATCTTCTAGGCCAAGTGACTCATGTTTTCATGAAATACTTTGCTTAGATGGGTTATGGCGGAGTCAACTGATGTTTCTCTAGCACCCACGGTGGTACAAGACTCAAGCTATCTTGGTTTAAAGTTGTAGGCTTATTTGTTCCATTTCGGTTTATCTTAGATTAAGAGATCTTCTAGGCCAAGTGACTCATGTTTTCATGAAATACTTTGCTTAGATGGGTTATGGCGGAGTCAACAGATGATTGTCAAGCACCCACGGAGGTTCAAGACTCAAGCTATCTTGGCTTTAAGTTGTAGGCTTATTTGTTCCTTTTCGGCTTATCTTGGATTAAGAGATCTTCTAGGCCAAGTGACTCATGTTTTCATGAAATACTTTGCTTACATGGGTTATGGCGGAGTCAACAGATGTTTCTCTAGCACCCACGGTGGTACAAGACACAAGCTATCTTGGTTTAAAGTTGTAGGCCTATTTGTTCCTTTTCGGTTTATCTTGAATTTAATGAAGTTCTAGGCCAAGTGATTCATGTTTTCATGAAATGCATTCGTTAGATGGGTATGGGGAAGTCAACAGATGATTGTCAAGCACCCACGGAGGTTCAAAACTCAAGCTATCATGGTTAAAAGTTGTAGGTTTATCTGCTCCATTTCGGTTTATCTTAGATTAAATGAAGTTCTAGGCCAAGTGACTCTTGTTTTCGTGAAATGTATTCGTTAGATGGGTTATGGGGAAGTCAACAGATGATTGTCTAGCACCCACGGAGGTTCAAGACTCAAGCTATCTTCGCTTTGTAGGCCTATTTGTTCCTTTTCGGTTTATCTTGGATTTAATGAAGTTCTAGGGCAAGTGATTCATGTTTTCATGAAATGCATTCGTTAGATGGGTTATGGGGAAGTCAACAGATGATTGTCTAGCACCCACGGAGGTTTAAGACTCAAGCTATCTTCGCTTTGTAGGCTTATTTGTTCCATTTCGGTTTATCTTATATTAAGAGATCTTCTAGGCCAAGTGACTCATGTTTTCATGAAATACTTTGCTTAGATGGGTTATGGCGGAGTCAACAGATGTTTCTCTAGCACCCACGGTGGTAGAAGACTCAAGCTATCTTGGTTTAAAGTTGTAGGCTTATTTGTTCCATTTTGGTTTATGTTAGATTAAGAGATCTTCTAGGCCAAGTGACTCATGTTTTCATGAAATACTTTGCTTAGATGGGTTATGGCGGAGTCAACAGATGTTTCTCTAGCACCCACGGTGGTACAAGACTCAAGCTATCTTGGTTTAAAGTTGTAGGCTTATTTGTTCCATTTCGGTTTATCTTAGATTAAGAGATTTTCTTGGCCAAGTGACTCATGTTTTCATGAAATACTTTGCTTAGATGGGTTATGGCGGAGTCAACAGATGATTGTCAAGCACCCACGAAGGTTCAAGACTCAAGCTATCATGGTTTAAAGTTTAAGACTTATTTGTTCCATTTCGGTTTATCTTAGATTAAGAGATCTTCTAGGCCAAGTGACTCGTGTTTTCATGAAATACTTTGCTTAGATGGGTTATGGCGGAGTCAACAGATGATTGTCAAGCACCCACGGAGGTTCAAGACTCAAGCTATCTTGGCTTAAAGTTGTAGGCCTATTTGTTCCTTTTCGGTTTATCTTGGATTAAGAGATCTTCTAGGCCAAGTGACTCATGTTTTCATGAAATACTTTGCTTAGATGGGTTATGGCGGAGTCAACAGATGTTTCTCTAGCACCCAGGGTGGTACAAGACTCAAGCTATCTTGGTTTAAAGTTGTAGGCCTATTTGTTCCTTTTCGGTTTATCTTGGATTTAATGAAGTTCTAGGCCAAGTGATTCATGTTTTCATGAAACACTTTGCTTAGATGGGTTATGGCGGACTCAACAGATGTTTCTCTAGCACCCACGGTGGTACAAGACTCCAGCTATCTTGGTTTAATGTTGTAGGCTTATTTGTTCCATTTCGGTTTATCTTAGATTAAGAGATCTTCTAGGCCAAGTGACTCATGTTTTCATGAAATACTTTGCTTAGATGGGTTATGGCGGAGTCAACTGATGTTTCTCTAGCACCCACGGTGGTACAAGACTCAAGCTATCTTGGTTTAAAGTTGTAGGCTTATTTGTTCCATTTCGGTTTATCTTAGATTAAGAGATCTTCTAGGCCAAGTGACTCATGTTTTCATGAAATACTTTGCTTAGATGGGTTATGGCGGAGTCAACAGATGATTGTCAAGCACCCACGGAGGTTCAAGACTCAAGCTATCTTGGCTTAAAGTTGTAGGCTTATTTGTTCCTTTTCGGCTTATCTTGGATTAAGAGATCTTCTAGGCCAAGTGACTCATGTTTTCATGAAATACTTTGCTTACATGGGTTATGGCGGAGTCAACAGATGTTTCTCTAGCACCCACGGTGGTACAAGACTCAAGCTATCTTGGTTTAAAGTTGTAGGCTTATTTGTTCCATTTCGGTTTATCTTAGATTAAGAGATCTTCTAGGCCAAGTGACTCATGTTTTCATGAAATACTTTGCTTAGATGGGTTATGGCGGAGTTAACAGATGATTATCAAGCACCCACGGAGTTTCAAGACTCAAGCTATCTTGGCTTAAAGTTGTAGGCCTATTTGTTCCTTTTCGGTTTATCTTGAATTTAATGAAGTTCTAGGCCAAGTGATTCATGTTTTCATGAAATGCATTCGTTAGATGGGTATGGGGAAGTCAACAGATGATTGTCAAGCACCCACGGAGGTTCAAAACTCAAGCTATCATGGTTAAAAGTTGTAGGTTTATCTGTTCCATTTCGGTTTATCATAGATTAAATGAAGTTCTAGGCCAAGTGACTCTTGTTTTCATGAAATGCATTCGTTAGATGGGGTATGGGGAAGTCAACAGATGATTGTCTAGCACCCACGGAGGTTCAAGACTCAAGCTATCTTCGCTTTGTAGGCCTATTTGTTCCTTTTCGGTTTATCTTGGATTTAATGAAGTTCTAGGGCAAGTGATTCATGTTTTCATGAAATGCATTCGTTAGATGGGTTATGGGGAAGTCAACAGATGATTGTCTAGCACCCACGGAGGTTCAAGACTCAAGCTATCTTCGCTTTGTACGCTTATTTGTTCCATTTCGGTTTATCTTATATTAAGAGATCTTCTAGGCCAAGTGACTCATGTTTTCATGAAATAATTTGCTTAGATGGGTTATGGCGGAGTCAACTGATGTTTCTCTAGCACCCACGGAGGTTCAAGACTCAAGCTATCTTGGCTTAAAGTTGTAGGCCTATTTGTGCCTTTTCGGCTTATCTTGGATTAAGAGATCTTCTAGGCCAAATGACTCATGTTTTCATGAAATACTTTGCTTAGATGGGTTATGGCGGAGTCAACAGATGTTTCTCTAGCACCCACGGTGGTACAAGACACAAGCTATCTTGGTTTAAAGTTGTAGGCCTATTTGTTCCTTTTCGGTTTATCTTGAATTTAATGAAGTTCTAGGCCAAGTGATTCATGTTTTCATGAAATGCATTCGTTAGATGGGTATGGGGAAGTCAACAGATGATTGTCAAGCACCCACGGAGGTTCAAAACTCAAGCTATCATGGTTAAAAGTTGTAGGTTTATCTGCTCCATTTCGGTTTATCTTAGATTAAATGAAGTTCTAGGCCAAGTGACTCTTGTTTTCGTGAAATGTATTCGTTAGATGGGTTATGGGGAAGTCAACAGATGATTGTCTAGCACCCACGGAGGTTCAAGACTCAAGCTATCTTCGCTTTGTAGGCCTATTTGTTCCTTTTCGGTTTATCTTGGATTTAATGAAGTTCTAGGGCAAGTGATTCATGTTTTCATGAAATGCATTCGTTAGATGGGTTATGGGGAAGTCAACAGATGATTGTCTAGCACCCACGGAGGTTTAAGACTCAAGCTATCTTCGCTTTGTTGGCTTATTTGTTCCATTTCGGTTTATCTTATATTAAGAGATCTTCTAGGCCAAGTGACTCATGTTTTCATGAAATACTTTGCTTAGATGGGTTATGGCGGAGTCAACTGATGTTTCTCTAGCACCCACGGTGGTACAAGACTCAAGCTATCTTGGTTTAAAGTTGTAGGCTTATTTGTTCCATTTCGGTTTATCTTAGATTAAGAGATCTTCTAGGCCAAGTGACTCATGTTTTCATGAAATACTTTGCTTAGATGGGTTATGGCGGAGTCAACAGATGATTGTCAAGCACCCACGGAGGTTCAAGACTCAAGCTATCTTGGCTTAAAGTTGTAGGCTTATTTGTTCCTTTTCGGCTTATCTTGGATTAAGAGATCTTCTAGGCCAAGTGACTCATGTTTTCATGAAATACTTTGCTTACATGGGTTATGGCGGAGTCAACAGATGTTTCTCTAGCACCCACGGTGGTACAAGACTCAAGCTATCTTGGTTTAAAGTTGTAGGCTTATTTGTTCCATTTCGGTTTATCTTAGATTAAGAGATCTTCTAGGCCAAGTGACTCATGTTTTCATGAAATACTTTGCTTAGATGGGTTATGGCGGAGTTAACAGATGATTATCAAGCACCCACGGAGTTTCAAGACTCAAGCTATCTTGGCTTAAAGTTGTAGGCCTATTTGTTCCTTTTCGGTTTATCTTGAATTTAATGAAGTTCTAGGCCAAGTGATTCATGTTTTCATGAAATGCATTCGTTAGATGGGTATGGGGAAGTCAACAGATGATTGTCAAGCACCCACGGAGGTTCAAAACTCAAGCTATCATGGTTAAAAGTTGTAGGTTTATCTGTTCCATTTCGGTTTATCATAGATTAAATGAAGTTCTAGGCCAAGTGACTCTTGTTTTCATGAAATGCATTCGTTAGATGGGTTATGGGGAAGTCAACAGATGATTGTCTAGCACCCACGGAGGTTCAAGACTCAAGCTATCTTCGCTTTGTAGGCCTATTTGTTCCTTTTCGGTTTATCTTGGATTTAATGAAGTTCTAGGGCAAGTGATTCATGTTTTCATGAAATGCATTCGTTAGATGGGTTATGGGGAAGTCAACAGATGATTGTCTAGCACCCACGGAGGTTCAAGACTCAAGCTATCTTCGCTTTGTACGCTTATTTGTTCCATTTCGGTTTATCTTATATTAAGAGATCTTCTAGGCCAAGTGACTCATGTTTTCATGAAATAATTTGCTTAGATGGGTTATGGCGGAGTCAACTGATGTTTCTCTAGCACCCACGGAGGTTCAAGACTCAAGCTATCTTGGCTTAAAGTTGTAGGCCTATTTGTGCCTTTTCGGCTTATCTTGGATTAAGAGATCTTCTAGGCCAAATGACTCATGTTTTCATGAAATACTTTGCTTAGATGGGTTATGGCGGAGTCAACAGATGTTTCTCTAGCACCCACGGTGGTACAAGACACAAGCTATCTTGGTTTAAAGTTGTAGGCCTATTTGTTCCTTTTCGGTTTATCTTGAATTTAATGAAGTTCTAGGCCAAGTGATTCATGTTTTCATGAAATGCATTCGTTAGATGGGTATGGGGAAGTCAAAGATGATTGTCAAGCACCCACGGAGGTTCAAAACTCAAGCTATCATGGTTAAAAGTTGTAGGTTTATCTGCTCCATTTCGGTTTATCTTAGATTAAATGAAGTTCTAGGCCAAGTGACTCTTGTTTTCGTGAAATGTATTCGTTAGATGGGTTATGGGGAAGTCAACAGATGATTGTCTAGCACCCACGGAGGTTCAAGACTCAAGCTATCTTCGCTTTGTAGGCCTATTTGTTCCTTTTCGGTTTATCTTGGATTTAATGAAGTTCTAGGGCAAGTGATTCATGTTTTCATGAAATGCATTCGTTAGATGGGTTATGGGGAAGTCAACAGATGATTGTCTAGCACCCACGGAGGTTTAAGACTCAAGCTATCTTCGCTTTGTTGGCTTATTTGTTCCATTTCGGTTTATCTTATATTAAGAGATCTTCTAGGCCAAGTGACTCATGTTTTCATGAAATACTTTGCTTAGATGGGTTATGGCGGAGTCAACAGATGTTTCTCTAGCACCCACGGTGGTAGAAGACTCAAGCTATCTTGGTTTAAAGTTGTAGGCTTATTTGTTCCATTTTGGTTTATGTTAGATTAAGAGATCTTCTAGGCCAAGTGACTCATGTTTTCATGAAATACTTTGCTTAGATGGGTTATGGCGGAGTCAACAGATGTTTCTCTAGCACCCACGGTGGTACAAGACTCAAGCTATCTTGGTTTAAAGTTGTAGGCTTATTTGTTCCATTTCGGTTTATCTTAGATTAAGAGATTTTCTTGGCCAAGTGACTCATGTTTTCATGAAATACTTTGCTTAGATGGGTTATGGCGGAGTCAACAGATGATTGTCAAGCACCCACGAAGGTTCAAGACTCAAGCTATCATGGTTTAAAGTTTTAGACTTATTTGTTCCATTTCGGTTTATCTTAGATTAAGAGATCTTCTAGGCCAAGTGACTCGTGTTTTCATGAAATACTTTGCTTAGATGGGTTATGGCGGAGTCAACAGATGATTGTCAAGCACCCACGGAGGTTCAAGACTCAAGCTATCTTGGCTTAAAGTTGTAGGCCTATTTGTTCCTTTTCGGCTTATCTTGGATTAAGAGATCTTCTAGGCCAAGTGACTCATGTTTTCATGAAATACTTTGCTTAGATGGGTTATGGCGGAGTCAACAGATGTTTCTCTAGCACCCACGGTGGTACAAGACTCAAGCTATCTTGGTTTAAAGTTGTAGGCTTATTTGTTCCATTTCGGTTTATCTTAGATTAAGAGATCTTCTAGGCCAAGTGACTCATGTTTTCATGAAATACATTACTTAGATGGGTTATGGTGGAGTCAACAGATGATTGTCAAGCACCCACGGAGGTTCAAGACTCAAGCTATCATGGTTTAAAGTTTTAGACTTATTTGTTCCATTTCGGTTTATCTTAGATTAAGAGATCTTCTAGGCCAAGTGACTCATGTTTTCATGAAATACTTTACTTAGATGGGTTATGGCGGAGTCTACAGATGATTGTCAAGCACCCACGGAGGTTCAAGACTCAAGCTATCATGGTTTAAAGTTTTAGACTTATTTGTTCCATTTCGGTTTATCTTAGATTAAGAGATCTTCTAGGCCAAGTGACTCATGTTTTCATGAAATACTTTGCTTAGATGGGTTATGGCGGAGTCAACAGATGTTTCTCTAGCACCCACGGTGGTACAAGACACAAGCTATCTTGGTTTAAAGTTGTAGGCCTATTTGTTCCTTTTCGGTTTATCTTGGATTTAATGAAGTTCTAGGCCAAGTGATTCATGTTTTCATGAAATACTTTGCTTAGATGGGTTTTGGCGGAGTCAACAGATGTTTCTCTAGCACCCACGGTGGTACAAGACTCAAGCTATCTTGGTTTAAAGTTGTAGGCTTATTTGTTCCATTTTGGTTTATATTAGATTAAGAGATCTTCTAGGCCAAGTGACTCATGTTTTCATGAAATACTTTGCTTAGACGGGTTATGTCGGAGTCAACAGATGTTTCTCTAGCACCCACGGTGGTACAAGACTCAAGCTATCTTGGTTTAAAGTTGTAGGCTTATTTGTTCCATTTCGGTTTATCTTAGATTAAGAGATCTTCTAGGCCAAGTGACTCATGTTTTCATGAAATTCTTTGCTTAGATGGGTTATGGCGGAGTCAACAGATGATTGTCAAACACCCACGGAGGTTCAAGACTCAAGCTATCTTGGGTTAAAGTTGTAGGCCTATTTGGGCCTTTTCGGCATATCTTGGATTAAGAGATCTTCTAGGCCAAATGACTCATGTTTTCATGAAATACTTTGCTTAGATGGGTTATGGCGGAGTCAACAGATGTTTCTCTAGCACCCACGGTGGTACAAGACACAAGCTATCTTGGTTTAAAGTTGTAGGCCTATTTATTCCTTTTCGGTTTATCTTGGATTTAATGAAGTTCTACGCCAAGTGATTCATGTTTTCATGAAATACTTTGCTTAGATGGGTTTTGGCGGAGTCAACAGATGTTTCTCTAGCACCCACGGTGGTACAAGACTCAAGCTATCTTGGTTTAAAGTTGTAGGCTTATTTGTTCCATTTCGGTTTATCTTAGATTAAGAGATCTTCTAGGCCAGGTGACTCATGTTTTCATGAAATTCTTTGCTTAGATGGGTTATGGCGGAGTCAACAGATGATTGTCAAGCACCCACGGAGGTTCAAGACTCAAGCTATCTTGGCTTAAAGTTGTAGGCCTATTTGGGCCTTTTCGGCATATCTTTGATTAAGAGATCTTCTAGGCCAAATGACTCATGTTTTCATGAAATACTTTGCTTAGATGGGTTATGGCGGAGTCAACAGATGTTTCTCTAGCACCCACGGTGGTACAAGACACAAGCTATCTTGGTTTAAAGTTGTAGGCCTATTTGTTCCTTTTCGGTTTATCTTGGATTTAATGAAGTTCTAGGCCAAGTGATTCATGTTTTCATGAAATACTTTGCTTAGATGGGTTTTGGCGGAGTCAACAGATGTTTCTCTAGCACCCACGGTGGTACAAGACTCAAGCTATCTTGGTTCAAAGTTGTAGGCTTATTTGTTCCATTTCGGTTTATCTTAGATTAAGAGATCTTCTAGGCCAAGTGACTCATGTTTTCATGAAATACTTTGCTTAGATGGGTTTTGGCGGAGTCAACAGATGTTTCTCTAGCACCCACGGTGGTACAAGACTCAAGCTATCTTGGTTTAAAGTTGTAGGCTTATTTGTTCCATTTCGGTTTATCTTAGATTAAGAGATCTTCTAGGCCAGGTGACTCATGTTTTCATGAAATTCTTTGCTTAGATGGGTTATGGCGGAGTCAACAGATGTTTCTCTAGCACCCACGGTGGTACAAGACTCAAGCTATCTTGGTTTAAAGTTGTAGGCTTATTTGTTCCATTTCGGTTTATCTTAGATTAAGAGATCTTCTAGGCCAAGTGACTCATGTTTTCATGAAATACTTTACTTAGATGGGTTATGGTGGAGTCAACAGATGATTGTCAAGCACCCACGGAGGTTCAAGACTCAAGCTATCATGGTTTAAAGTTTTAGACTTATTTGTTCCATTTCGGTTTATCTTAGATTAAGAGATCTTCTAGGCCAAGTGACTCATGTTTTCATGAAATACTTTACTTAGATGGGTTATGGCGGAGTCAACAGATGATTGTCAAGCACCCACGGAGGTTCAAGACTCAAGCTATCATGGTTTAAAGTTTTAGACTTATTTGTTCCATTTCGGTTTATCTTAGATTAAGAGATCTTCTAGGCCAAGTGACTCATGTTTTCATGAAATACTTTGCTTAGATGGGTTATGGCGGAGTCAACAGATGATTGTCAAGCACCCACGGAGGTTCAAGACTCAAGCTATCTTGGCTTAAAGTTGTACGCCTATTTGGGCCTTTTCGGCATATCTTGGATTAAGAGATCTTCTAGGCCAAATGACTCATGTTTTCATGAAATACTTTGCTTAGATGGGTTATGGCGGAGTCAACAGATGTTTCTCTAGCACCCACGGTGGTACAAGACACAAGCTATCTTGGTTTAAAGTTGTAGGCCTATTTGTTCCTTTTCGGTTTATCTTGGATTTAATGAAGTTCTAGGCCAAGTGATTCATGTTTTCATGAAATACTTTGCTTAGATGGGTTTTGGCGGAGTCAACAGATGTTTCTCTAGCACCCACGGTGGTACAAGACTCAAGCTATCTTGGTTTAAAGTTGTAGGCTTATTTGTTCCATTTCGGTTTATCTTAGATTAAGAGATCATCTAGGCCAAGTGACTCATGTTTTCATGAAATACTTTGCATAGATGGGTTATGGCGGAGTCAACAGATGATTGTCAAGCACCCACGGAGGTTCAAGACTCAAGCTATCTTGGCTTAAAGTTGTAGGCCTATTTGGGCCTTTTCGGCATATCTTGGATTAAGAGATCTTCTAGGCCAAATGACTCATGTTTTCATGAAATACTTTGCTTAGATGGGTTATGGCGGAGTCAACAGATGTTTCTCTAGCACCCACGGTGGTACAAGACACAAGCTATCTTGGTTTAAAGTTGTAGGCCTATTTGTTCCTTTTCGGTTTATCTTGGATTTAATGAAGTTCTAGGCCAAGTGATTCATGTTTTCATGAAATACTTTGCTTAGATGGGTTTTGGCGGAGTCAACAGATGTTTCTCTAGCACCCACGGTGGTACAAGACTCAAGCTATCTTGGTTTAAAGTTGTAGGCTTATTTGTTCCATTTTGGTTTATATTAGATTAAGAGATCTTCTAGGCCAAGTGACTCATGTTTTCATGAAATACTTTGCTTAGATGGGTTATGTCGGAGTCAACAGATGTTTCTCTAGCACCCACGGTGGTACAAGACTCAAGCTATCTTGGTTTAAAGTTGTAGGCTTATTTGTTCCATTTCGGTTTATCTTAGATTAAGAGATCTTCTAGGCCAAGTGACTCATGTTTTCATGAAATTCTTTGCTTAGATGGGTTATGGCGGAGTCAACAGATGATTGTCAAACACCCACGGAGGTTCAAGACTCAAGCTATCTTGGGTTAAAGTTGTAGGCCTATTTGGGCCTTTTCGGCATATCTTGGATTAAGAGATCTTCTAGGCCAAATGACTCATGTTTTCATGAAATACTTTGCTTAGATGGGTTATGGCGGAGTCAACAGATGTTTCTCTAGCACCCACGGTGGTACAAGACACAAGCTATCTTGGTTTAAAGTTGTAGGCCTATTTATTCCTTTTCGGTTTATCTTGGATTTAATGAAGTTCTACGCCAAGTGATTCATGTTTTCATGAAATACTTTGCTTAGATGGGTTTTGGCGGAGTCAACAGATGTTTCTCTAGCACCCACGGTGGTACAAGACTCAAGCTATCTTGGTTTAAAGTTGTAGGCTTATTTGTTCCATTTCGGTTTATCTTAGATTAAGAGATCTTCTAGGCCAGGTGACTCATGTTTTCATGAAATTCTTTGCTTAGATGGGTTATGGCGGAGTCAACAGATGATTGTCAAGCACCCACGGAGGTTCAAGACTCAAGCTATCTTGGCTTAAAGTTGTAGGCCTATTTGGGCCTTTTCGGCATATCTTTGATTAAGAGATCTTCTAGGCCAAATGACTCATGTTTTCATGAAATACTTTGCTTAGATGGGTTATGGCGGAGTCAACAGATGTTTCTCTAGCACCCACGGTGGTACAAGACACAAGCTATCTTGGTTTAAAGTTGTAGGCCTATTTGTTCCTTTTCGGTTTATCTTGGATTTAATGAAGTTCTAGGCCAAGTGATTCATGTTTTCATGAAATACTTTGCTTAGATGGGTTTTGGCGGAGTCAACAGATGTTTCTCTAGCACCCACGGTGGTACAAGACTCAAGCTATCTTGGTTCAAAGTTGTAGGCTTATTTGTTCCATTTCGGTTTATCTTAGATTAAGAGATCTTCTAGGCCAAGTGACTCATGTTTTCATGAAATACTTTGCTTAGATGGGTTTTGGCGGAGTCAACAGATGTTTCTCTAGCACCCACGGTGGTACAAGACTCAAGCTATCTTGGTTTAAAGTTGTAGGCTTATTTGTTCCATTTCGGTTTATCTTAGATTAAGAGATCTTCTAGGCCAGGTGACTCATGTTTTCATGAAATTCTTTGCTTAGATGGGTTATGGCGGAGTCAACAGATGATTGTCAAGCACCCACGGAGGTTCAAGACTCAAGCTATCTTGGCTTAACGTTGTAGGCCTATTTGGGCCTTTTCGGCATATCTTTGATTAAGAGATCTTCTAGGCCAAATGACTCATGTTTTCATGAAATACTTTGCTTAGATGGGTTATGGCGGAGTCAACAGATGTTTCTCTAGCACCCACGGTGGTACAAGACACAAGCTATCTTGGTTTAAAGTTGTAGGCCTATTTGTTCCTTTTCGGTTTATCTTGGATTTAATGAAGTTCTAGGCCAAGTGATTCATGTTTTCATGAAATACTTTGCTTAGATGGGTTTTGGCGGAGTCAACAGATGTTTCTCTAGCACCCACGGTGGTACAAGACTCAAGCTATCTTGGTTCAAAGTTGTAGGCTTATTTGTTCCATTTCGGTTTATCTTAGATTAAGAGATCTTCTAGGCCAAGTGACTCATGTTTTCATGAAATACTTTGCTTAGATGGGTTATGGCGGAGTCAACAGATGATTGTCAAGCACCCACGGAGGTTCAAGACTCAAGCTATCTTGGCTTAAAGTTGTAGGCCTATTTGTGCCTTTTCGGCTTATCTTGGATTAAGAGATCTTCTAGGCCAAATGACTCATGTTTTCATGAAATACTTTGCTTAGATGGGTTATGGCGGAGTCAACAGATGTTTCTCTAGCACCCACGGTGGTACAAGACACAAGCTATCTTGGTTTAAAGTTGTAGGCCTATTTGTTCCTTTTCGGTTTATCTTGAATTTAATGAAGTTCTAGGCCAAGTGATTCATGTTTTCATGAAATGCATTCGTTAGATGGGTATGGGGCAGTCAACAGATGATTGTCAAGCACCCACGGAGGTTCAAAACTCAAGCTATCATGGTTAAAAGTTGTAGGTTTATCTGTTCCATTTCGGTTTATCTTAGATTAAATGAAGTTCTAGGCCAAGTGACTCTTGTTTTCATGAAATTCATTCGTTAGATGGGTTATGGGGAAGTCAACAGATGATTGTCTAGCACCCACGGAGGTTCAAGACTCAAGCTATCTTCGCTTTGTAGGCCTATTTGTTCCTTTTCGTTTTATCTTGGATTTAATGAAGTTCTAGGGCAAGTGATTCATGTTTTCATGAAATGCATTCGTTACGTGGGTTATGGGGAAGTCAACAGATGATTGTCTAGCACCCGCGGAGGATCAAGACTCAAGCTATCTTGGTTTAAAGTTGTAGGGCTATTTGTTCCTTTTCGGTTTATCTTCGATTAAAAGAAGTTCTAGGCCAAGTGACCCATGTTTTCATGAAATGCATTTGTTAGATGGGTTATGGGGAAGTCAACAGATGATTGTCTAGCACCCAACGAAGTTTAAGACTCAAGTTATCTTGGTTTGAAGTTGTAGGCCTATTTGTTCCTTTTCGGTTTATCTTGGATTAAGTGAAGTTCTAGGCCTAGTGACTCTTGTTTTCATGAAATGCATGTTAGATGGGTTATGGGGTAGTCAACAGATGATTGTCTAGCACCCACGGAGGTTCAAGACTCAAGCTATCTTTGCTTAAAGTTGTAGGCCTATTTGTTCCTTTACGGCTTATCTTGGATTAAAAGATGTTCTAGGCCAAGTGACTCATGTTTTCATGAAATGCATTCGTTAGATAGGTTATGGGGAAGTCAACAGATGATTGTCTTGAATCCACGGAGGTTCAAGACTCAAGCTATCTTGGCTTAAAGTTGTAGGCCTATTAGTTCCTTTTCGGTTTATCTTGGATTAAAAGAAGTTCTAGGCCAAGTGACTCATATTTTCATGAAATGCATTCGTTAGATGGGTTATGGGGAAGTCAACAGATGATTGTCTAGCACCCACGGAGGTTCAAGACTCAAGCTATCTTGGCTCAAAGTTGTAGGCCTATTTGTTCCTTTTCGGTTTATCTTGGATTAAATGAAGTTCTAGGCCAAGAGATTCTTGTTTTCATGAAATGCATCTGTTAGATGGGTTACGGGGAAGTCAACAGATGATTGTCTAGCACCCACGGAGGTTCAAGACTCAAGCTATCTTGGCTTAAAGTTGTAGGTCTATTTGTTCCTTTTCGGCTTATCTTGGATTAAGAGATCTTCTAGGCCAAGTGACTCATGTTTTCATGAAATACTTTGCTTAGATGGGTTATGGCGGAGTCAACAGATGTTTCTCTAGCACCCACGGTGGTACAAGACACAAGCTATCTTGGTTTAAAGTTGTAGGCCTATTTGTTCCTTTTCGGTTTATCTTGGATTTAATGAAGTTCTAGGCCAAGTGATTCATGTTTTCATCAAATGCATTCGTTAGATGGATATGGGGAAGTCAACAGATGATTGTCAAGCACCCACGGAGGTTCAAAACTAATGCTATCATGGTTAAAAGTTGTAGGTTTATCTGTTCCATTTCGGTTTACCTTAGATTAAATGAAGTTTTAGGCCAAGTGACTCTTGTTTTCATGAAATGCATTCGTTAGATGGGTTATGGGGAAGTCAACAGATGATTGTCTAGCACCCACGGAGGTTCAAGACTCAAGCTATCTTCGTTTTGTAGGCCTATTTGTTCCTTTTCGGTTTATCTTGGATTTAATGAAGTTCTAGGCCAAGTGATTCATGTTTTCAGGAAATGCATTCGTTAGATGGGTTATGGGGAAGTCAACAGATGATTGTCTAGCACCCACCGAGGTTCAAGTCTCAAGCTATCTTCGCTTAAAGTTGTAGGCCTATTTGTTCCTTTTCGGTTTATCTTGGATTAAAAGAAGTTCTAGGCCAAGTGACTCATATTTTCATGAAATGCATTCGTTACATGGGTTATGGGGAAGTCAACAGATGATTGTCTAGCACCCACGGAGGTTCAAGACTCAAGCTATCTTGGCTTAAAGTTGTAGGTCTATTTGTTCCTTTTCGGCTTATCTTGGATTAAGAGATCTTCTAGGCCAAGTGACTCATGTATTCATGAAATACTTTGCTTAGATGGGTTATGGCGGAGTCAACAGATGTTTCTCTAGCACCCACGGTGGTACAAGACACAAGCTATCTTGGTTTAAAGTTGTAGGCCTATTTGTTCCTTTTCGGTTTATCTTGTATTTAATGAAGTTCTAGGCCAAGTGATTCATGTTTTCATCAAATGCATTCGTTAGATGGATATGGGGAAGTCAACAGATGATTGTCAAGCACCAACGGAGGTTCAAAACTAATGCTATCATGGTTAAAAGTTGTAGGTTTATCTGTTCCATTTCGGTTTACCTTAGATTAAATGAAGTTTTAGGCCAAGTGACTCTTGTTTTCATGAAATGCATTCGTTAGATGGGTTATGGGGAAGTCAACAGATGATTGTCTAGCACCCACGGAGGTTCAAGACTCAAGCTATCTTCGTTTTGTAGGCCTATTTGTTCCTTTTCGGTTTATCTTGGATTTAATGAAGTTCTAGGCCAAGTGATTCATGTTTTCAGGAAATGCATTCGTTAGATGGGTTATGGGGAAGTCAACAGATGATTGTCTAGCACCCACCGAGGTTCAAGTCTCAAGCTATCTTCGCTTACAGTTGTTGGCCTATTTGTTCCTTTTCGGTTTATCTTGGATTAAAAGAAGTTCTAGGCCAAGTGACAAATATTTTCATGAAATGCATTCGTTACATGGGTTATGGGGAAGTCAACAGATGATTGTCTAGCACCCACCGAAGTTTAAGACTCAAGCTATCTTGGTTTAAAGTTGTAGGCCTATTTGTTCCTTTTCGGTTTATCTTGGATTAAGTGAAGTTCTAGGCCTAGTGACTCTTGTTTTCATGAAATGCATGTTAGATGGGTTATGGGGTAGTCAACAGATGATTGTCTAGCACCCGCGGAGGTTCAAGACTCAAGCTATCTTTGCTTAAAGTTGTAGGCCTATTTGTTCCTTTACGGCTTATCTTGGATTAAAAGATGTTCTAGGCCAAGTGACTCATGTTTTCATGAAATGCATTCGTTAGATGGGTTATGGGGAAGTCAACAGATGATTGTCTAGAATCCACGGAGGTTCAAGACTCAAGCTATCTTGGCTTAAAGTTGTAGGCCTATTTGTTCCTTTTCGGTTTATCTTGGATTAAAAGAAGTTCTAGGCCAAGTGACTCATGTTTTCATGAAATGCATTCGTTAGATGGGTTATGGGGAAGTCAACAGATGATTGTCTAGCACCCACGGAGGTTCAAGACTCAAGCTATCTTGGCTCAAAGTTGTAGGCCTATTTGTTCCTTTTCGGTTTATCTTGGATTAAATGAAGTTCTAGGCCAAGAGATTCTTGTTTTCATGAAATGCATCTGTTAGATGGGTTACGGGGAAGTCAACAGATGATTGTCTAGCACCCACGGAGGTTCAAGACTCAAGCTATCTTGGCTTAAAGTTGTAGGTCTATTTGTTCCTTTTCGGCTTATCTTGGATTAAGAGATCTTCTAGGCCAAGTGACTCATGTTTTCATGAAATACTTTGCTTAGATGGGTTATGGCGGAGTCAACAGATGTTTCTCTAGCACCCACGGTGGTACAAGACACAAGCTATCTTGGTTTAAAGTTGTAGGCCTATTTGTTCCTTTTCGGTTTATCTTGGATTTAATGAAGTTCTAGGCCAAGTGATTCATGTTTTCATCAAATGCATTCGTTAGATGGATATGGGGAAGTCAACAGATGATTGTCAAGCACCCACGGAGGTTCAAAACTAATGCTATCATGGTTAAAAGTTGTAGGTTTATCTGTTCCATTTCGGTTTACCTTAGATTAAATGAAGTTTTAGGCCAAGTGACTCTTGTTTTCATGAAATGCATTCGTTAGATGGGTTATGGGGAAGTCAACAGATGATTGTCTAGCACCCACGGAGGTTCAAGACTCAAGCTATCTTCGTTTTGTAGGCCTATTTGTTCCTTTTCGGTTTATCTTGGATTTAATGAAGTTCTAGGCCAAGTGATTCATGTTTTCAGGAAATGCATTCGTTAGATGGGTTATGGGGAAGTCAACAGATGATTGTCTAGCACCCACCGAGGTTCAAGTCTCAAGCTATCTTCGCTTAAAGTTGTAGGCCTATTTGTTCCTTTTCGGTTTATCTTGGATTAAAAGAAGTTCTAGGCCAAGTGACTCATATTTTCATGAAATGCATTCGTTACATGGGTTATGGGGAAGTCAACAGATGATTGTCTAGCACCCACGGAGGTTCAAGACTCAAGCTATCTTGGCTTAAAGTTGTAGGTCTATTTGTTCCTTTTCGGCTTATCTTGGATTAAGAGATCTTCTAGGCCAAGTGACTCATGTATTCATGAAATACTTTGCTTAGATGGGTTATGGCGGAGTCAACAGATGTTTCTCTAGCACCCACGGTGGTACAAGACACAAGCTATCTTGGTTTAAAGTTGTAGGCCTATTTGTTCCTTTTCGGTTTATCTTGTATTTAATGAAGTTCTAGGCCAAGTGATTCATGTTTTCATCAAATGCATTCGTTAGATGGATATGGGGAAGTCAACAGATGATTGTCAAGCACCAACGGAGGTTCAAAACTAATGCTATCATGGTTAAAAGTTGTAGGTTTATCTGTTCCATTTCGGTTTACCTTAGATTAAATGAAGTTTTAGGCCAAGTGACTCTTGTTTTCATGAAATGCATTCGTTAGATGGGTTATGGGGAAGTCAACAGATGATTGTCTAGCACCCACGGAGGTTCAAGACTCAAGCTATCTTCGTTTTGTAGGCCTATTTGTTCCTTTTCGGTTTATCTTGGATTTAATGAAGTTCTAGGCCAAGTGATTCATGTTTTCAGGAAATGCATTCGTTAGATGGGTTATGGGGAAGTCAACAGATGATTGTCTAGCACCCACCGAGGTTCAAGACTCAAGCTATCTTCGCTTAAAGTTGTAGGCCTATTTGTTCCTTTTCGGTTTATCTTGGATTAAAAGAAGTTCTAGGCCAAGTGACTCATATTTTCATGAAATGCATTCGTTACATGGGTTATGGGGAAGTCAACAGATGATTGTCTAGCACCCACGGAGGATCAAGACTCAAGCTATGTTTGTTTAAATTTGTAGGCCTATTTGTTCCTTTTCGGTTTATCTTCGATTAAAAGAAGTTCTAGGCCAAGTGACTCATGTTTTCATGAAATGCATTCGTTAGATGGGTTATGGGGAAGTCAACAGATGATTGTCTAGTACCCACCGAAGTTTAAGACTCAAGCTATCTTGGTTTAAAGTTGTAGGCCTATTTGTTCCTTTTCGGTTTATCTTGGATTAAGTGAAGTTCTAGGCCTAGTAACTCTTTTTTCATGAAATGCATATGTTAGATGGGTTATGGGGAAGTCAACAGATGATTGTCTAGCACCCACGGAGGTTCAAGACTCAAGCTATCTTTGCTTAAAGTTGTAGGCCTATTTGTTCCTTTTCGGCTTATCTTGGATTAAAAGATGTTCTAGGCCAAGTGACTCATGTTTTCATGAAATGCATTCGTTAGATGGGTTATGGGGAAGTCAACAGATGATTGTCTAGCACCCACGGAGGTTCAAGACTCAGTCTATCTTGGCTCAAAGTTGTAGGCCTATTTGTTCCTTTTCGGTTAATCTTGGATTAAAAGAAGTTCTAGGCCAAGTGACTCATGTTTTCATGAATTGCATTCGTTAGATGGGTTATGAGGAAGTCAACAGATGATTGTCTGGCACCCACGGAGGTTCAAGACTCAAGCTATCATGGTTTAAAGTTGTAGGCTTATTTGTTCCATTTCGGTTTATCTTGGATTAAGAGATCTTCTAGGCCAAGTGAATCATGTTTTCAAGAAATACATTGGTTAGATGGGTTATGGGGAAGTCAACAGATGTTTGTCTAGCACCCACGGTGGTACAAGACTCAAGCTATCACGGTTTAAAGTTGTAGGCCTATTTGTTCCTTTCTGGTTTATCTTTGATTAAATGAAGTTCTAGGCCAAGTGACTCATGTTTTCAGGAAATGCATTCGTTAGATGGGTTATGAGGAAGTCAACAGATGTTTGTCTAGCACCCACGGTGGTACAAGACTCAAGCTATCACGGTTTAAAGTTGTAGGCTTATTTGTTCCTTTTCGGTTTATCTTGGATTAAATGAAGTTCTAGGCCAAGTGACTCTTGTTTTCATGAAATGCATTCGTTAGATGGGTTATGGGGACGTCAACAGATGATTCTCTAGCACCCAGGGAGGTTCAAGACTCAAGCTATCATGGTTTAAAGTTGCAGGCTTATTTGATCCATTTTGGTTTATCTTGGATTAAAAGATCTTCTAGGCCAAGTGATTCATGTTTTCATGAAATACTTTTGTTAGATGGGATATGGGGAAGTCATCAGATGTTTGTGTAGAACCCACGGTGGTACAAGCCTCAAGCTATCATGGTTTAAAGTTGTAGTCCTGTTTGTTCCTTTTTGGTTTATCTTGGATTAAATGAAGTTCTAGGCCAAGTGACTCATATTTTCATGAAATGCATTCGTTAGATGGGTTATGGGGAAGTCAACAGATGATTGTCTAGCACACACAGTGGTTCAAGACTCAAGCTATCATGGTTTAAAGTTGTAGGCTTATTTGTTCCATTTCGGTTTATCTTGGATTAAGAGATCTTCTAGGCCAAGTGAATCATGTTTTCAAGAAATACATTGGTTAGATGGGTTATGGGGAAGTCAACAGATGTTTGTCTGGCACCCACGGTGGTACAAGACTCAAGCTATCACGGTTTAAAGTTGTAGGCCTATTTGTTCCTTTCCGGTTTATCTTGGATTAAATGAAGTTCTAGGCCAAGTGACTCATATTTTCATGAAATGCATTCGTTAGGTGGGTTATGGGGAAGTCAACAGATGATTGTCTAGCACACACAGTGGTTCAAGACTCAAGCTATCATGGCTTAAAGTTGTAGGTTTATCTGTTCCATTTCGGTTTATCTTGGATTATATGAAGTTCTAGGCCAAGTGACTCATGTTTTCATGAAATGCATTCGTTAGATGGGTTATGGGGAAGTCAACAGATGATTGTCTGGCACCCACGGTGGTACAAGACTCAAGCTATCACGGTTTAAAGTTGTAGGCCTATTTGTTCCTTTCCGGTTTATCTTTGATTAAATGAAGTTCTAGGCCAAGTGACTCATGTTTTCATGAAATACTATGGTTAGATGGGTTATGGGGAAGTCAACAGATGTTTGTCTAGCACCCACGAAGGTTCAAGACTCAAGTTATCATGGTTTATAGTTGTAGGCTTATTTGTTCCATTTCGGTTTATCTTGGATTAAGAGATCTTCTAGGCCAAGTGATTCATGTTTTGAAGAAATACATTGGTTAGATGGGTTATGGGGAAGTCAACAGATGTTTGTCTAGCACTCACGGTGGTACAAGACTCAAGGTATCATGGTTTAAAGTTGTAGGCTTCTCTGTTCCATTTCGGTTAATCTTGGATTAAAAGAACTTCTAGGCCAAGTGATTCATGTTTTCATGAAATACATTTCTTAGATGGGTTATGGGGAAGTCATCAGATGTTTGTGTAGAACCCACGGTGGTACAAGACTCAAGCTATCATGGTTTAAAGTTGTAGGCCTATTTGTTCCTTTTCGGTTTATCTTGGATTAAAAGTTCTTCTAGGCCAAGTGATTCATGTTTTCATGAGATACTTTGGTTAGATGGGTTATGGGGAAGTCATCAGATGTTTGTCTAGCACCCACGGAGGTTCAAGACTCACGCTATCTTGGTTTTAAGTTGTAGGCCAATTTGTTCCTTTAAATTTTATCTTGGATAAAATGAAGTTCTAGGCCAAGTGACTCATGTTTTCATGAAATGCATTCGTTAGATGGGTTATAGGGAAGTCATCAGATGCTTGTGTAGAACCCACGGTGGTGCAAGACTCAAGCTGTCACGGTTAAAAGTTGTAGGCCTATTTGTTCCTTTTCGGTTTATCTTGGATTAAATGAAGTTCTAGGCCAAGTGACTCTTGTTTTCATGAAATGCATTCGTTAGATGGGTTATGGGGAAGTCATCAGATGTTTGTGTAGAACCCACGGTGGTAGAAGACTCAAGCTATCACGGTTTAAAGTTGTAGGCCTATTTGTTCCTTTCCGGTTTATCTTTGATTAAATGAAGTTCTAGGCCAAGTGACTCATGTTTTCATGAAATACTATGGTTAGATGAATTATCGGGAAGTCAACAGATGTTTGTCTAGCACCCACGGAGGTTCAAGACTCAAGCTATCATGGTTTAAAGTTGTAGGCTTATTTGTTCCATTTCGGTTTATCTTGGATTAAGAGATCTTCTAGGCCAAGTGAATCATGTTTTCAAGAAATACATTGGTTAGATGGGTTATGGGGAAGTCAACAGATGTTTGTCTAGCACCCACGGTGGTACAAGACTCAAGCTATCATGGTGTAAAGTAGTAGGCTTCTCTGTTCCATTTCGGTTTATCTTGCATTAAAAGAACTTCTAGGCCAAGTGACTCATGTTTTCATGAAATGCATTCGTTAGATGGGTTATGGGAAAGTCAACAGATGTTTGTCTAGCACCCACGGAGGTTCAAGACTCACGCTATCTTGGTTTGAAGTTGTAGGCCAATTTGTTCCTTTAAAGTTTATCTTGGATTAAATGAAGTTCTAGGCCAAGTGACTCGTGCTTTCATGAAATGCATTCGTTAGATGGGTTATGGGGAAGTCATCAGATGTTTGTGTAGAACCCACGGTGGTGCAAGACTCAAGCTATCACGGATTAAAGTTGTAGGCCTATTTGTTCCTTTTCGGTTTATCTTGGATTAAATGAAGTTCTAGGCCAAGTGATTCATGTTTTCATGAAATGCATTCGTTCGATGGGTTATGGGGAAGTCATCAGATGTTTGTGTAGAACCCACGGTGGTACAAGACTAAAGCTATCACGGTTTAAAGTTGTAGGCCTATTTGTTCCTTTTTGGTTTATCTTGGATTGAGATGTTCTAGGCCAAGTGACTCATGTTTTCATGAAATACTATGGTTAGATGGGTTGTGGGGAAGTCAACAGATGTTTGTCTTGCAGCCACGGAAGTTCAAGACTCAAGCTATCATGGTTTAAAGTTCTAGGCTTTTTTGTTCCATTTCGGTTTATCTTGGATTAAGAGATCTTCTAGGCCAAGTGATTCATGTTTTCAAGAAATACATTGGTTAGATGGGTTATGGGGAAGTCAACAGATGTTTGTCTAGCACCCACGGTGGCACAAGACTCAAGCTATCATGGTGTAAAGTTGTAGGCTTCTCTGTTCCATTTCGGTTTATCTTGCATTAAAAGAACATCTAGGCCAAGTAACTCATGTTTTCATGAAATGCATTTGTTAGATGGGTTATGGGGAAGTCATCAGATGTTTGTGTAGAACCCACGGTGGTACAAGACTCAAGCTATCACGGTTTAAAGTTGTAGGCCTATTTGTTCCTTTTCGGTTTATCTTGGATTAAAAGTTCTTCTAGGCCAAGTGATTCATGTTTTCATGAGATACTTTGGTTAGATGGGTTATGGGGAAGTCATCAGATGTTTGTGTAGAACCCACGGTGGTACAAGACTCAAGCTATCTTGGTTTAAAGTTGTAGGCCTATTTGTTCCTTTTTGGTTTATCTAGGATTAAATGAAGTTCTAGGCCAAGTGACTCATATTTTCATGAAATGCATTCGTTAGATGGGTTATGGGGAAGTCAACAGATGATTGTCTAGCACCCACAGTGGTTCAAGACACAAGCTATCACGGTTTAAAGTTGTAGGCTTATTTGTTCTATTTCGGTTTATCGTGGATTAAGAGATCTTCTAGGCCAAGTGATTCATGTTTTCATGAAATATATTTGTTAGATGGGTTATGGGGAAGTCAACCGATGTTTGTCTAGCACCCACGGAGGTTCAAGACTCACGCTATCTTGGTTTAAAGTTGTAGGCCAATTTGTTCCTTTAAAGTTTATCTTGGATTAAATGAAGTTCTAGGCCAACTAACTCATGTTTTCATGAAATGCATTCGTTAGATGGGTTATGGGGAAGTCATCAGATGTTTGTGTAGAACCCACGGTGGTACAAGACTCAAGCTATCTTGGTTTAAAGTTGTAGGCTTCTCTGTTCCATTTTGGTTTATCTTGGATTAAATGAAGTTCTAGGCCAAGTGACTCATGTTTTCATGAAATACTTTTGTTAGATGGGATATGGGGAGGTCATCAGATGTTTGGGTAGAACCCAAGGTGGTACAAGCCTCAAGCTATCTTGGTTTAAAGTTGTAGGCCTATTTGTTCCTTTTTGGTTTATCTTGGATTAAATGAAGTTCTAGGCCAAGTGACTCATGTTTTCATGAAATGCATTCATTAGATGGGTTATGGGGATATCATGGTTTAATGTTGTAGGCTGATCTGTTCCATTTCAGTTTATCATGGATTAAAAGATCTTCTAGGCCAACTGATTCATGTTTTCATGAAATACTTTGGTTAGATGGGTTATGGGGAATTCAACAGATGTTTGTCTAGAACCCACGGTGGTACAGGACTCAAGCTATCATGGTTTAAAGTTGTAGGCATATTTGTTCCTTTTCGGTTTATGTTGGATTAAATGAAGTTCTAGGCCAAGTGACTCATGTTTTCATGAAATGCATTCGTTAGATGGGTTATGGGGAAGTCATCAGATGTTTGTGTAGAACCCAAGGTCGTACAAGACTCAAGCTGTCACGGTTTAAAGTTGTAGGCCTATTTGTTCCTTTTCGGTTTATCATGGATGAAATGAAGTTCTAGGCCAAGTGACTCATGTTTTCATGAAATACTATGGTTAGATGGGTTATGGGGAAGTCAACAGATGTTTGTCTAGCAGCCACGGAGGTTCAAGACTCAAGCTATCACGGTTTAAATTTGTAGGCTTCTCTGTTCCATTTCGGTTTATCTTGGATTAAATGAAGTTCTAGGCCAAGTGACTCATGTTTTCATGAAATGCATTCGTTAGATGGGTTGTGGGGAAGTCAACAGATGTTTGTCTAGCAGCCACGGAGGTTCAAGACTCAAGCAATCACGGTTTAAAGTTGTAGGCTTCTCTGTTCCATTTCGGTTTATCTTGAATTAAATGAAGTTCTAGGCCAAGTGACTCATGTTTTCATGAAATGCATTCGTTAGATGGGTTGTGGGGAAGTCATCAGATGTTTGTGTAGAACCCACGGTGGTACAAGACTCTAGCTATCACGGTTTAAAGTTGTAGGCCTATTTGTTCCTTTTTGGTTTCTCCTGGATTAAATGAAGTTCTAGGCCAAGTGACTCTTGTTTTCAGGAAATGCATTCGTTAGATCGGTTACGGGGAAGTCAACAGATGATTGTCTAGCACCCACGGAGGTTCAAGACTCAAGCTATCATGGTTTAAAGTTGTAGGCCAATTTGTTCCATTTCGGTTTATCTTGGATTAAATGAAGTTCTAGGCCAAGTGACTCATGTTTTCATGAAATGCATTCGTTAGATGGGTTATGGGGAAGTCAACAGATGATTGTCTAGAACCCACGGTGGTACAGGACTCAAGCTATCATGCTTTAAAGTTGTAGGCTTATTTGTTCCTTTTCAGTTTATGTTGGATTAAATGAAGTTCTAGGCCAAGTGACTCTTGTTTTCATGAAATGCATTCGTTAGATGGGTTACGGGGAAGTCAACAGATGATTGTCTAGCACCCACGGAGGTTCAAGACTCAAGCTATCATGGTTTAAAGTTGTAGGCTTATTTGATCCATTTCGGTTTATCTTGGATTAAAAGATTTTCTAGGCCAAGTGATTCATGTTTTCATGAAATACTTTGGTTAGATGGGTTATGGGGAAGTCAACAGATGTTTGTCTAGCACCCACGGAGGTTCAAGACTCAAGCTATCTTGGTTTAAAGTTTTTGGCCTATTTGTTCCTTTGCGGTTTATCTTGGATTAAATGAAGTTCTAGGCCAAGTGACTCATGTTTTCATGAAATACTATGGTTAGATGGGTTATGGGGAAGTCAACAGATGTTTGTCTAGCAGCCACGGAGGTTCAAGACTCAAGCAATCACGGTTTAAAGTTGTAGGCTTCTCTGTTCCATTTCGGTTTATCTTGAATTAAATGAAGTTCTAGGCCAAGTGACTCATGTTTTCATGAAATGCATTCGTTAGATGGGTTGTGGGGAAGTCATCAGATGTTTGTGTAGAACCCACGGTGGTACAAGACTCTAGCTATCACGGTTTAAAGTTGTAGGCCTATTTGTTCCTTTTTGGTTTCTCCTAGATTAAATGATGTTCTAGGCCAAGTGACTCATCTTTTCATGAAATACTTTTCTTAGATGGGATATAGGGAGGTCATCAGATGTTTGGGTAGAACCCAAGGTGGTACAAGCCACAAGCTATCTTGGTTTAAAGTTGTAGGCCTATTTGTTCCTTTTTGGTTTATCTTGGATTAAATGAAGTTCTAGGCTAAGTGACTCATGTTTTCATGAAATGCATTCATTAGATGGGTTATGGGGAAGTCAACAGATGATTGTCTAGCACCCATGGAGGTTCAAGACTCAAGCTATCATGGTTTAAAGTTGTAGGCTTATCTGATCCATTTCAGTTTATCATGGATTAAAAGATCTTCTAGGCCAACTGATTCATGTTTTCATGAAATACTTTGGTTAGATGGGTTATGGGGAATTCAACAGATGTTTGTCTAGAACCCACGGTGGTACAGGACTCAACCTATCATGGTTTAAAGTTGTAGGCTTATTTGTTCCTTTTCGGTTTATGTTGGATTAAATGAAGTTCTAGGCCAAGTGACTCATGTTTTCATGAAATACTATGGTTAGATGGGTTATGGGGAAGTCAACAGATGTTTGTCTAGCAGCCACGGAGGTTCAAGACTCAAGCTATCACGGTTTAAATTTGTAGGCTTCTCTGTTCCATTTCGGTTTATCTTGGATTAAATGAAGTTCTAGGCCAAGTGACTCATGTTTTCATGAAATACTTTTGTTAGATCGGATATGGGGAAGTCATCAGATGTTTGGGTAGAACCCACGGTGGTACAGGACTCAAGCTATCATGGTTTAAAGTTGTAGGCTTATTTGTTCCTTTTCGGTTTATGTTGGATTAAATGAAGTTCTAGGCCAAGTGACTCTTGTTTTCATGAAATACTTTGGTTAGATGGGTTATGGGGAAGTCAACAGATGTTTGTCTAGCACCCACGGAGGTTCAAGACTCAAGCTATCTTGGTTTAAACTTTTAGGCCTATTTGTTCCTTTTCGGTTTATCTTGGATTAAATGAAGTTCTAGGCCAAGTGACTCATATTTTCATGAAATACTATGGTTAGATGGGTTATGGGGAAGTCAACAGATGTTTGTCTAGCACCCACGAGGGTTCAAGACTCAAGCTATCACGGTTTAAAGTTGTAGGCTTCTCTGTTCCATTTCGGTTTATCTTGGATTAAATGAAGTTCTAGGCCAAGTGACTCATGTTTTCTTGAAATGCATTCGATAGATGGGTTATGGGGAAGTCAACAGATGTTTGTCTAGCACCCACGGTGGTACATGACTCAAGCTATCATGGTTTAAAGTTGTAGGCTTATTTGTTCCTTTTCGGTTTATCTTGGATTAAATGAAGTTCTAGGCCAAGTGACTCATGTTTTCATGAAATACTTTTGTTAGATCGGATATGGGGAAGTCATCAGATGTTTGTGTAGAACCCACGGTGGTGCAAGACTCAAGCTATCACGGATTAAAGTTGTAGGCCTATTTGTTCCTTTTCGGTTTATCTTGGATTAAATGAAGTTCTAGGCCAAGTGACTCATGTTTTCATGAAATACTTTTGTTAGATCGGATATGGGGAAGTCATCAGATGTTTGGGTAGAACCCACGGTGGTACAAGCCTCAAGCTATCTTGGTTGAAAGTTGTAGGCCTATTTGTTCCTTTTTGGTTTATCTTGGATTAAATGAAGTTCTAGGCCAAGTGACTCATGTTTTCATGAAATGCATTCGTTAGATGGGTTATGGGGAAGTCAACAGATGATTGTCTAGCACCCACGGAGGTTCAAGACTCAAGCTATCATGGTTTAAAGTTGTAGGCTTATTTGTTCCATTTCGGTTTATCTTGGATTAAGAGATCTTCTAGGCCAAGTGATTCATGTTTTCAAGAAATACATTGGTTAGATGGGTTATGGGGAAGTCAACAGATGATTGTCTAGCACCCACGGAGGTTCAAGACTCAAGCTATCACGGTTTAAAGTTGTAGGCCTATTTGTTCCTTTTCGGTTTATCTTGGATTAAAAGATCTTCCTAGGCCAAGTGATTCATGTTTTCGTGAAATACATTTGTAGATGGGTTATGGGGAAGTCAACAGATGTTTGTCTAGCAGCCACGGAGGTTCAAGACTCAAGCTATCACGGTTTAAAGTTGTAGGCTTCTCTGTTCCATTTCGGTTTATCTTGGATTAAATGAAGTTCTAGGCCAAGTGACTCATGTTTTCATGAAATGCATTCGTTAGATGGGTTGTGGGGAAGTCATCAGATGTTTGTGTAGAACCCACGGTGGTACAAGACTCTAGCTATCACGGTTTAAAGTTGTAGGCCTATTTGTTCCTTTTTGGTTTCTCCTGGATTAAATGATGTTCTAGGCCAAGTGACTCATGTTTTCATGAAATACTTTTCTTAGATGGGATATGGGGAGGTCATCAGATGTTTGGGTTGAACCCATGGTGGTACAAGCCTCAAGCTATCTTGGTTTAAAGTTGTAGGCCTATTTGTTCCTTTTTGGTTTATCTTGGATTAAATGAAGTTCTAGGCTAAGTGACTCATGTTTTCATGAAATGCATTCATTAGATGGGTTATGGGGAAGTCAACAGATGATTGTCTAGCACCCATGGAGGTTCAAGACTCAAGCTATCATGGTTTAAAGTTGTAGGCTTATCTGTTCCATCTCAGTTTATCATGGATTAAAAGATCTTCTAGGCCAACTGATTCATGTTTTCATGAAATACTTTGGTTAGATGGGTTATGGGGAATTCAACAGATGTTTGTCTAGAACCCACGGTGGTACAGGACTCAAGCTATCATGGTTTAAAGTTGTAGGCTTATTTGTTCCTTTTCGGTTTATGTTGGATTAAATGAAGTTCTAGGCCAAGTGACTCTTGTTTTCATGAAATACTTTGGTTAGATGGGTTATGGGGAAGTCAACAGATGTTTGTCTAGCACCCACGGAGGTTCAAGACTCAAGCTATCTTGGTTTAAAGTTTTAGGCCTATTTGTTCCTTTTCGGTTTATCTTGAATTAAATGAAGTTCTAGGCCAAGTGACTCATATTTTCATGAAATACTATGGTTAGATGGGTTATGGGGAAGTCAACAGATGTTTGTCTAGCACCCACGAGGGTTCAAGACTCAAGCTATCACGGTTTAAAGTTGTAGGCTTCTCTGTTCCATTTCGGTTTATCTTGGATTAAATGAAGTTCTAGGCCAAGTGACTCATGTTTTCTTGAAATGCATTCGATAGATGGGTTATGGGGAAGTCAACAGATGTTTGTCTAGCACCCACGGTGGTACAAGACTCAAGCTATCATGGTTTAAAGTTGTAGGCTTATTTGTTCCTTTTCGGTTTATCTTGGATTAAATGAAGTTCTAGGCCAAGTGACTCATGTTTTCATGAAATACTTTTGTTAGATCGGATATGGGGAAGTCATCATATGTTTGTGTAGAACCCACGGTGGTGCAAGACTCAAGCTATCACGGATTAAAGTTGGAGGCCTATTTGTTCCTTTTCGGTTTATCTTGGATTAAGAGATCTTCTAGGCCAAGTGATTCATGTTTTCAAGAAATACATTGGTTAGATGGGTTATGGGGAAGTCAACAGATGATTGTCTAGCACCCACAAAGGTTCAAGACTCAAGCTATCACGCTTTAAAGTTGTAGGCCTATTTGTTCCTTTTCGGTTTATCTTGGATTAAAAGATCTTCGTAGGCCAAGTGATTCATGTTTTCGTGAAATACATTTGTAGATGGGTTATGGGGAAGTCAACAGATGTTTGTCTAGCCCCCACGGAGGTTCAAGACTCACGCTATCTTGGTTTAAAGTTGTAGGCCTATTTGTTCCTTTTCGATTTATCTTGGATTAAATGAAGTTCTAGGCCAAGTGACTCTTGTTTTCAGGAAATGCATTCGTTAGATGGGTTACGGGGAAGTCAACAGATGATTGTCTAGCACCCACGGAGGTTCAAGACTCAAGCTATCATGGTTTAAAGTTGTAGGCCAATTTGTTCCATTTCGGTTTATCTTGGATTAAATGAAGTTCTAGGCCAAGTGACTCATGTTTTCAAGAAATGCATTCGTTAGATGGGCAATGGGGAAGTCAACAGATGTTTGTCTAGCACCCACGGTGGTACAAGACTCAAGCTATCATGGTTTAAAGAAGTTCTTTCAATCCAAGATAAACGGAAAAGGAATAAATAGGCCTACAACTTTAAACCTAGATAGCTTGAGTGTTGAACCTCCGTGGGTGCTAGACACACATCTGTTGACTTCCCCATAATCACTTGGCCTAGAAGTTCTTTCAATCCAAGATAAACGGAAAAGGAATAAATAGGCCTATAACTTTAAACCTAGATAGCTTGAGTCTTGATACTCCGTGGGTGCTAGACACACATCTATTGACTTCCCCATATTCACTTGGCCTAGAAGTTCTTTCAATCCAAGATAAACGGAAAAGGAATAAATAGGCCTACAACTTTAAACCTAGATAGCTTGAGTCTTGAACCTCCGTGGGTGCTAGACAAACATCTGTTGACTTCCCCATAACCCATCTAACCAATGTATTTCCTGAAAACATGAATCACTTGGCCTAGAAGTTCTATTAATCCAAGATAAACTGAAAAGGAACAAATAGGCATATAACTTTTAAACCCTGATAGCTTGAGTCTTGAACCTCCGTGGGTGCTAGACAATCATCTGTTGACTTCCCCATAGCCCATCTAACCATTGGATTTCATGAAAACATGATTCACTTGGCCGAGAAGTTCTATTAATCCAAGATAAACCGAAAAAGAAGAAATAGGCATATAGCTTTTAAACCAAGATAGCTTGAGAAATGAACCTGCGTGGGTGCTTGACCAACATCTGTTGACTCCCACATAAGCCATCTTGCCAAAGTATATGATGAAAACATGAATCACTTGGCCTAGAAGTTCATTTAATCCAAGATAAAACGAAAAGAAACAAATAGGCCTACAACTTTAAACCAAGATAGCTTGAACCTTGAACCTCCGTGGGTGCTAGACAAACATCTGTTGACTTCCCTATAACCCATCTAACCAATGTATTTCTTGAAAACATGAATTACTTGGCCTAGAAGTTCTTTGAATCCCAGATAAACCGAAAGGAACAAATAGGCATATAACTTTTAAACCACGATTGCTTGAGTCTTGCACCTACGTGGTGCTTGACAAACATCTGTTGACCCTCCCACAAGCCATCTAGCCAATGTTTTTCAGGAAAACATGAATCACATGGCCTAGAAGTTCAATTAATCCAAGATAAACCGAAAAGGAACAAATAGGCCAACAACTTTAAACCATGAGAGCTTGAGTCTTGAACCTCCGTGGGTGCTAGACAAACATCTGTCGACTACCACATAACCTATCTAGCCAATTTATTTCACGAAAACATGAATCACTTGGCCTAGAAGATCTTTTAATCCAAGATAAACCGAAATGGAACAAATAGGCCTACAACTTTAAACCGTGATAGCTTGAGTCTTGAACCGCCGTGGGTGCTAGACAATCATCTGTTGATTCTCCCATAACCTATCTAGCCAATGTATTTCATGAAAACATGAATCACATGGCCTAGAAGTTCTATTAATCCAAGATAAACCGAAAAGGAACAAATAGGCCAACAACTTTCAAGCAAGATTGCTTGAGTCTTGAACCTCCGTGGGTGCTAGACAAACATCTGTCAACTACCACATAAGCCATCTAGCCAATTTATTTCACGAAAACATGAATCACTTGGCCTAGAAGATCTTTTAATCCAAGATAAACCGAAATGGAACAAATAGGCCTACAACTTTAAACCATGAGAGCTTGAGTCTTGAACCGCCGTGGGTGCTAGACAATCATCTGTTGATTTCCCCATAACCCATCTAACCAATGTATTTCATGAAAACATGAATCACTTGCCTTAGAAGTTCTATTAATCCAAGATAAACCAAAAAGGAACAAATAGGCATATAAATTTTAAACCAAGATATGTTGAGTCTTGAACCTGCGTGGGTGCTTGAAAACCATCTGTTGACTCCCACATAACCCATCTAACCAATATATTACATGATATGTTGAATCACGTGGCCTAGAAGTTCTTTGAATCCAAGATAAACTGAAAATGATCAAATAGGCCTAAAACTTTAAACCAAGATTGCTTGAGTCTTGAACCTCCGTGGGTGCTAGACAATCATCTATTGACTTCCCCATAACCCATCTAACCAATGTATTTCATGAAAACATGAATCACTTGGCCTAGAAGATCTTTTAATCCAAGATAAACCGAAATGGAACAAATAGGCCTACAACTTTAAATTATTATAGCTTGAGTCTTGAACCTCCGTCGGTGCTAGACAAACATCTGTTCACTTCCCCATAACCCATCTAACCAATGCATTTCATGAAAACATGAGTCACTTGGCCTAGAAGATCTTTGAATCCAAGATAAACCGAAATGGAGCAAATGGGCCTACGAATTTAAACCATGATTGCTTGAGTCTTGAACCTCCGTGGGTGCTAGACAGACATCTGTTGACTTCCACATAACCCATCTAACCAATGAATTTGATGAAAACATGAATCACTTAGCCTAGAAGATCTTTGAATCCAAGATAAACCGAATGGAACAAATAGGCATATAACTTTTAAACCAAGATAGCTTGAGTCTTGAACCTACGTGGGTGCTTGACAAACATCTGTTGATTCTCCCATAAGCCATCTAGCCAATGTATTTCATGAAAACATGAATCACATGGCCTAGAAGTTCTATTAATCCAAGATAAACCGAAAAGCAACAAATAGGCCAACAACTTTAAACCAAGAGAGCTTGAGTCTTCAACCTCCGTGGGTGCTAGACAATCATCTGTTCACTTCACCATAACCCATCAAACCAATTTATTTCATGAAAACATGAATCACTTGGCCTAGAAGTTCTATTAATCCAAGATTTACCGAAAAGGAACAAAAAAGCATATAACTTTTAAACCAAGATAGGTTGAGTCTTGAACCTGCGTGGGTGCTTGACAAACATCTGTTGACTCCAACATAACCCATCTAACCAATATATTTCATGAAAACTTGAATCACATGACCTAGAACTTCTTTGAATCCAAGATAAACCGAAAAGAACAAACAGGCCTAAAAATTTAAACCAAGATAGCTTAAGTCTTGAACCTCCGTGGGTGCTAGACAATCATCTGTTAACTTCACCATAGCCCATCTAACCAATGTGTTTCATGAAAAGTTAAATCACGTGGCCTAGTAGTTCTCTTAATCCAAGATAAACCGAAAAGGAACAAATAGGCCTACAACTTTGAACCTAGATTGCTTGAGTCTTGAACCTCTGTAGGTGCAAGACAATCATCTGTTGACTTCCCTGTAACCCATCTTAGCAATGTAATTCATGAAAACAAGAATCACTTGACCGAGAAGATCTTTTAAGCCAAGATAAACCGAAATGGAACAAATATGCCTACAACTTAAAACCATGATAGCATGAGTCTTGAACCTCCGTGGATGCGAGACAATCATCTGTTGACATCCCCATAACCCATCTAACCAATGTATTTCATGAAAACATGAATCACTTGGCCTACAAATTCTATTAATCCAAGTTAAACCGAAAAGGAACTAATAGGCATATAACTTTTAAACCAAGATAGCTTGAGTTTTGAACCTGCGTGGGTGCAAGACAAACATCTGTTGACTCCCACATAAGCCATCTATGCAATGTATTTCATGAGAACATGAATCACATGGCCTTGAAGTTCTATCAATCCAAGATAAACGGAAAAGGAACAAATAGGCATATAACTTTTAAACCAAGATAGCTTGAGTCTTGAACCTGAGTGGGTATTTGACAAACATCTGTTGACTCCCACATAAGCCATCTAGCCAATGTATATCATGAAAACATGAATCACTTGGCCTAGAAGTTCTATTAATCCAAGATAAACCGAAAAGGAACAAATAGCCATATAACATTTAAACCAAGATAGGTTGAGTGTTGAACCTGCGTGGGTGCTTGACAAACATCTATTGACTTCCTCCTAACCCATCTAGCCAATGTGTTTCATGAAAATATGAATCACTTGGCCTAGAAGTTCTTTCAATCCAAGATAAACGGAAAAGGAATAAATAGGCCTACAACTTTAAACCTAGAAAGTTTGAGTCTTGAACCTCCGTGGGTGCTAGACAAACATCTGTTGACTTCCCCATAACCCATCTAACCAATGTATTTCCTGAAAACATGAATCACTTGGCCTAGAAGTTCTATTAATCCAAGATAAACTGAAATGGAACAAATAGGCCTACAACTTTAGACCATGATAGCTTGAGCCTTGAACCTCCGTGGGTACTAGACAATCATCTGCTGACTTCCTCATAACCCATCCAGCCAATGTATTTCATGAAAACATGAATCACTTGGCCTAAAAGTTCGTTTAATCCATGATAAACCGAAAAGGAACAAATAGGCCTACAACTTTAAACCAAGATATCTTGACTCTTGAACCTCCGTGGGTGCTACACAAACATCCGTTGACTTCCCCATAACCCATCTAACCAATGTATTTCATGAAAACATGAATTACGTGGCCTAGAAGTTCTATTAATCCAAGATAAACCGAAAAGGAACAAATAGGCAAATAACTTTAAACCAAGATAGGTTGAGTCATGAACCTGTGTGGGTGCTTGACAAACAGCTGTTGACTCCCGCATAACCGATCTATCCAATATATTTCTTGAAAACTTGAATCAGTTGGCCTAGATGTTCTTTGAATTCCAGAGAAACAGAAAAGGAACAAATAGGCCTAAAACTTTAAATCAAGATTGCTTGAGTCTTGAACCTCCGTGGGTGCTGGACAATCATCTTTTGACTTCCCTATAACCCATCTAACAAATGTATTTCATTAAACATGAATCACTGGGCCTAGAAGTTCATTTAATCCAAGATAAACTGAAAAGGAACAAATAGACCTACAACTTTAAAACAAGATAGCTTGAGTCTTGAACCTCCGTGGGTGCTACACAAACATCTGTTGACTTTCCTATAACCCATCTAGCCAATGTATTTCATGAAAACATGAATCACAAGGCCTAGAGGTTCTATTAATCCAAGATAAATCAAAAAGGAACAAATAGGCCTACAACTTTAAACCATCATTGTTTTAGTCTTGAACCTCCGTGGTTGGTAGACAATCATCTGTTCACTTCCCCATAACCCATCTAACCAATGTATTTAGCGAAAACATGAATCACTTGGCCTAGAGGTTTTATTAATCCAAGATAAACCGAAAAGGAACAAATAGGCATATAACTTTTAAACCAAGATAGGTTAAGTCTTGAACCTGCGTGGGTGCTTGACAAACATCTGGTGACTCCCACGTAACCCATCTAGCCAATGTATTTCATGAGAACATGAATCACATGGCCTTGAAGTTCTATCAATCCAAGATAAACAGAAAAGGAACAAATAGGCCTATAAATTTAAACCATGATAGCTTGAGTCTTGAACCTCCGTGGGTGCTAAACAATCATCTGTTGACTTCCACCTAACCCATCTAACCAATGTATTTCATGAAAACATGAAACACTTCACCTAGAAGATCTTTTAATCCATGATAAACCGAAATGGAACAAATAGACCTACAACTTTAAACCACGATAGCTTGAGTCTTGAACCTCCGTGGGTGCTAGACAATCATCTGTTGACATCCCCATAACCCATGTAACCAATGATTTTCAGAAAAACGTGAATCACTTGGCCTAGAAGATCTTTTAAACCAAGACAAACCGAAATGGAACAAATAGGCCTACAACTTTAAACCATGATAGCTTGAGTCTTGAACCTTCGTGGGTGCTAGACAATCATCTGTTGACATCCCCATAACCCATCTAACCAATGCATTTCATGAAAACATGAGTCACTTAGCATAGAAGATCTTTTAATCCAAGATAAACCGAAAAGGAACAAATAGGCCTACAACTTTAATCCATGATAGCTTGAGTCTTGAACCTCCGTGGGTGCAAGACAATCATCTTTTGACTTCCACATAACCCATCTAACCAATGTATTTCAAGAAAACACGAATCACTTAGCCTAGAAGATATTTTAATCCATGATAAACCGAAAAGGAACAAATAGGCCTACAACTTTAAACCAAGATTTCTTGAGTCTTGAACCTCCGTGGGTGATAGACAATCATCTGTTGACTTCCCCATAACCCATGTAACCAATGTTTTTCAGAAAAACGTGAATCACTTGGCCTAGAAGATCTTTTAATCCAAGAAAAACCGAAATGGAACAAATAGGCCTACAACTTTAAACCATGATAGCTTGAGTCTTGAACCTTCGTGGGTGCTAGACAATCATCTGTTGACATCCCCATAACCCATCTAACCAATGCATTTCATGAAAACATGAGTCACTCAGCATAGAAGATCTTTTAATCCAAGATAAACCGAAAAGGAACAAATAGGCCTACAACTTTAATCCATGATAGCTTGAGTCTTGAACCTCCGTGGGTGCAAGACAATCATCATTTGACTTCCGCATAACCCATCTAACCAATGTATTTCAAGAAAACACGAATCACTTCGCCTAGAAGTTCTATTAATCCAAGATAAACCGAAAAGGAACAAATAGGCCTACAACTTTAAACCAAGATAGCTTGAATCTTGACCCTTCGTGGGTGCTACACAAACATCTGTTGACTTCCCCATAACCCATTTTACCAATGTATTTCATGAAAACATGAATCACTTAGCCTAGAAGATCTTTTAATCCAAGATAAACCGAAATGGAACAAATAGGGCTACAAATTAAAACCAAGACAGCTTCAGTCTTCAACCTCCGTGGGTCCTTGACAAACATATGTTGACTTCCCCATAAGCCATCTAACCAATGTATTTCATGAAAACATGAGTCACTTGGTCTAGAAGTTCTTTTAATCCTAGATAAACTAAGTAGGAGCAAATAGGCCTATAAATTTCAACCATAGCTTGAGTCATGAACCTCCGTGGGTGCTAGACAATCATCTGTTGACTTCCCCATAACTCATCTAACCAATGTATTTCATGAAAACATGAATCACTTAGCCTAGAAGATCTTTTAATCTAAGATAAACTGAGAAGGAACAAATAGGCCTATAAATTTTAAACCAAGATAGGTCGAGTCTTCAACCTCCGTGGGTGCTAGACAAACATCTGTTGACTTCCCCATAACCCATCTAACCAATGTATTTCATGAAACATGAGTCACTTAGCCTAGAAGATCTTTTAATCCAAGATAAACCGAAAAGGAACAAATATGCCTACAATTTGAAACGATGATAGCTTGAGTGTTGAACCTCCGTGGGTGCGAGACAATCATCTGTTGACTTCCCCATAACCCATCTAACAAATATATTTCATGAAAACATGAGTCACTTGCCCTAGAAGTTCTATTAATCCATGATAAACTGAAAAGGAACAAATAGGCCTACAACTTTAAACCATGATAGGTTGAGTCTTCAACCTCCGTGGGTGCTAGACAAACATCTGTTGACTTCCCCATAACCCATCTAACCAATGTATTTCATGAAAACATGAATCACTTAGCCTAGAAGATCCTTTAATCCATGATAAACCGAAATGGAACAAATAGGCCTACAACTTTAAACCAAGATAGCTTGAGTCTTGAACCTCTGTCGGTGATAGACAATCATCTGTTGACTTCCCCATAACCCATCTAACCAATGTATTTCATGAAAACATGAATCACTTGGCCTTGAAGTTCTATTAATCCAAGATAAACCGAAAAGGAACAAATAGGCCAACAACTTTAAACCCAGATAGCTTGAGTCTTGAACTTGCATGGGTGCTTGACAAACATCTGTTGACTCCCACATAAGCCATCTAGCCAATGTATTTCATGAAAACTTGAATTACTTGGCCCAGAACTTCATTTAATCCAAGATAATCCGAAAAGGAACAAATAGGCCAACAACTTTAAACTTAGATAGCTTGAGTCTTCAACCTTCGTTGGTGCTACACAAACATCTGTTGACTTATACACAACCCATGTAACCAGGTATTTCATGCAAACATGAATCACGTGGCGTAGAAGATCTTTTAATTGAAGATAAACTGAGAAGGAACAAATAAGCCTATAAATTTAAACCATGATAACTTGAGTCTTGAACCTCCGTGAGTGCTAGACAATAATCAGTTGACTTCCCCATAACCCATTTAACCAATGTATTTCATGAAAACAAGAATCACTTAGCCTAGAAGATCTTTTAATCCAAGATAAACCGAAATGGAACAAATAGTGCTACAAATTAAAACCAAGACAGCTTGAGTCTTCAACCCTGTGGGTCCTTGACAAACATATGTTGACTTCCCCACAAGCCATCTAACCAATGTATTTCATGAAAACATGATTCACTTAGCCTAGAAGATCTTTTAATCCATGATAAACCGAAATGGAACAAATAGGCCTACAACTTTAAACCAAGATAGCTTGAGTCTTGAACCTCCGTGGGTGCTAGACAATCATCTGTTGACTTCCCCATAACCCATGTAACCAATGTTTTTCTGAAAAACGTGAATCACTTGGCCTAGAAGATCTTTTAATCCAAGAAAAACCGAAATGGAACAAATAGGCCTACAACTTTAAACCAAGATAGCTTGAGTCTTGAACCTCCGAGGGTGCTAGACAATCATCTGTTGACTTCCCCATAACCCATCTAACCAATGTATTTCATGAAAACATGAATCACTTGGCCTTGAAGTTCTATTAATCCAAGATAAACCGAAAAGGAACAAATAGGCCAACAACTTTAAACCCAGATAGCTTGAGTCTTGAACTTGCATAGGTGCTTGACAAACATCTGTTGACTCCCACATAAGACATCTAGCCAATGTATTTCATGAAAACTTGAATTACTTGGCCTAGAACTTCATTTAATCCAAGATAATCCAAAAAGGAACAAATAGGCCTACAACTTTAAACTAAGATAGCTTGAGTCTTCAACCTTCGTTGGTGCTACACAAACATCTGTTGACTTATACACAACCCATGTAAGCAAGGTATTTCATGCAAACATGAATCACGTGGCCTAGAAGTTCTTTTAATTCAAGATAAACTGAGAAGGAACAAATAGGCCTATAAATTTAAACCATGATAGCTTGACTCTTGAACCTCCGTGGGTGCTAGACAATAATCTGTTGACTTCCTCATAACCCATCTAACCAATGTATTTCATGAAAACATGAATAACTTAGCCCAGAAGATCTTTTAATCTAAGATAAACTGAGAAGGAACAAATAGGCCACTAAATTTTAAACCAAGATAGGTTGAGTCTTCAACCTCCGTGGGTGCTAGACAAACATCTGTTGACTTCCCCATAACCCATCTAACCAATGTATTTCATGAAAACATGAATCATTTGGCCTAGAAGTTCTATTAATCCAAGATAAACCGAAAAGGAACAAATAGGCCTACAACTTTAAACCAAGTTATCCTGTGGCTTGAACCTTCGTGGGTGCTACACTAACATCTGTTGACTTCTACATAACCCATCTAACCAATGTATTTCACGAAAACATGAATCACGTGGCCTAGAAGGTCTTTTAATCTAAGATAAACTGAGAAGGAACTAAGACGCATATAACTTTTAAACCAAGATAGCTTGAGTCTTGAACCTTCGTGAGTGCTAGACAATCATCTGTTGACTTCCCCATAACCCATCTAACCAATGAATTTCATGAAAACAAGAATCACTTAGCCTAGAAGATCTTTTAATCTAAGATAAACCGAAATGGAACAAATAGGGCTACAAAATAAAACCAAGACAGCGTGAGTCTTCAACCTCCGTGGGTCCTTGACAAACATATGTTGACTTCCCCACAAGCCATCTAACCAATGTAGTTCAGGAAAACATGAATCACTTGGCCTAGAAGTTCATGTAATGCAAGATAAACCGAAAAGGAACAAATAGGCCAACAACTTTAAACCAAGATAGCTTGAGTCTTGAACCTGCGTTGGTGCTTGACAAACATCTGGTGACTCCCACGTAACCCATCTAGCCAATGTATTTCATGAGAACATGAATCACATGGCCTAGAAGTTCTATCAATCCAAGATAAACAGAAAAGGAACAAATAGGCCTATAAATTTAAACCATGATAGCTTGAGTCTTGAACCTCCGTGGGTGCTAGACAATCATCTGTTGACTTCCACCTAACCCATCTAACCAATGTATTTCATGAAAACATGAAACACTTCGCCTAGAAGATCTTTTAATCCATGATAAACCGAAATGGAACAAATAGACCTACAACTTTAAACCACGATAGCTTGAGTCTTGAACCTCCGTGGGTGCTAGACAATCATCTGTTGACTTCCCCATAACCCATGTAACCAATGTTTTTCAGAAAAACGTGAATCACTTGGCCTAGAAGATCTTTTAATCCAAGACAAACCGAAATGGAACAAATAGGCCTACAACTTTAAACCATGATAGCTTGAGTCTTGAACCTTCGTGGGTGCTAGACAATCATCTGTTGACATCCCCATAACCCATCTAACCAATGCATTTCATGAAAACATGAGTCACTTAGCATAGAAGATCTTTTAATCCAAGATAAACCGAAAAGGAACAAATAGGCCTACAACTTTAATCCATGATAGCTTGAGTCTTGAACCTCCGTGGGTGCAAGACAATCATCTTTTGACTTCCACATAACCCATCTAACCAATGTATTTCAAGAAAACACGAATCACTTAGCCTAGAAGATCTTTTAATCCATGATAAACCGAAATGGAACAAATAGACCTACAACTTTAAACCACGATAGCTTGAGTCTTGAACCTCCGTGGGTGCTAGACAATCATCTGTTGACTTCCCCATAACCCATGTAACCAATGTTTTTCAGAAAAACGTGAATCACTTGGCCTAAAAGATCTTTTAATCCAAGACAAACCGAAATGGAGCAAATAGGCCTACAACTTTAAACCATGATAGCTTGAGTCTTGAACCTTCGTGGGTGCTAGACAATCATCTGTTGACATCCCCATAACCCATCTAACCATTGCATTTCATGAAAACATGAGTCACTTAGCATAGAAGATCTTTTAATCCAAGATAAACCGAAAAGGAACAAATAGGCCTACAACTTTAATCCATGATAGCTTGAGTCTTGAACCTCCGTGGGTGCAAGACAATCATCTTTTGACTTCCACATAACCCATCTAACCAATGTATTTCAAGAAAACACGAATCACTTCGCCTAGAAGTTCTATTAATCCAAGATAAATCGAAAAGGAACAAATAGGCCAACAACTTTAAACCTAGATAGCTTGAGTCTTGAACCTGCATGGGTGCTTGACAAACATCTGTTGACTCCCACATAAGCCATCTAGCCAATGTATTTCATGAAAACATGAATTACTTGGCCCAGAACTTCATTTAATCCGAGATAAACCGAAAAGGAACAAATAGGCCTACAACTTTAAACCAAGATAGCTTGAGTCTTGACCCTTCGTGGGTGCTACACAAACATCTGTTGACTTCCCCATAACCCATTTAACCAATGTATTTCATGAAAACATGAATCACTTAGCCTAGAAGATCTTTTAATCCAAGATAAACCGAAATGGAACAAATAGGGTTACAAATTAAAACCAAGACAGCTTGAGTCTTTAAACTCCGTGGGTCCTTGACAAACATATGTTAACTTCCCCATAAGCCATCTAACCAATGTATTTCATGAAAACATGAGTCACTTGGTCTAGAAGTTCTTTTAATCCTAGATAAACTAAGTAGGAACAAATAGGCCTATAAATTTAAACCATAGCTTGAGTCTTGAACCTCCGTGGGTGCTAGACAATCATCTGTTGACTTCCCCATAACCCATCTAACCAATGTATTTCATGAAAACATGAATCACTTAGCCTAGAAGATCTTTTAATCTAAGATAAACTGAGAAGGAACAAATTGGCCTATAAATTTTAAACCAAGATAGGTCGAGTCTTCAACCTCCGTGGGTGCTAGACAAACATCTGTTGACTTCCCCATAACCCATCTAACCAATGCATTTCATGAAACATGAGTCACTTAGCCTAGAAGATCTTTTAATCCAAGATAAACCGAAAAGGAACAAATATACCTACAATTTTAAACGATGATAGCTTGAATCTTGAACCTCCGTGGGTGCGAGACAATCATCTGTTGATTTCCCCATAACCCATCTAACAAATATATTTCATGAAAACATGAGTCACTTGCCCTAGAAGTTTTAATAATCCATGATAAACTGAAAAGGAACAAATAGGCCTACAACTTTAAACCATGATAGGTTGAGTCTTCAACCTCCGTGGGTGCTAGACAAACATCTGTTGACTTCCCCATAACCCATCTAACCAATGTATTTCATGAAAACATGAATCACTTAGCCTAGAAGATCCTTTAATCCATGATAAACCGAAATGGAACAAATAGGCCTACAACTTTAAACCAAGATAGCTTGAGTCTTGAACCTCCGTGGGTGCTAGACAATCATCTGTTGACTTCCCCATAACCCATCTAACCAATGTATTTCATGAAAACATGAATCACTTGGCCTTGAAGTTCTATTAATCCAAGATAAACCGAAAAGGAACAAATAGGCCAACAACTTTAAACCCAGATAGCTTGAGTCTTGAACTTGCATGGGTGCTTGACAAACATCTGTTGACTCCCACATAAGCCATCTAGCCAATGTATTTCATGAAAACTTGAATTACTTGGCCCAGAACTTCATTTAATCCAAGATAATCCGAAAAGGAACAAATAGGCCTACAACTTTAAACTAAGATAGCTTGAGTCTTCAACCTTCGTTGGTGCTACACAAACATCTGTTGACTTATACACAACCCATGTAAGCAAGGTATTTCATGCAAACATGAATCACGTGGCCTAGAAGTTCTTTTAATCCAAGATAAACCGAAAAGGAACAAATAGGCCTACAACTTTAATCCATGATAGCTTGAGTCTTGAACCTCCGTGGGTGCTAGACAATCATCAGTTGACTTCCCCATAACCCATCTAACCAATGTATTTCAAGAAAACACGAATCACTTAGCCTAGAAGATCTTTTAATCCATGATAAACCGAAATGGAACAAATAGGCCTACAACTTTAAACAAAGATTTCTTGAGTCTTGAACCTCCGTGGGTGCTAGACAATCATCTGTTGACTTCCCCATAACCCATGTAACCAATGTTTTTCAGAAAAACGTGAATCACTTGGCCTAGAAGATCTTTTAATCCAAGACAAACCGAAATGGGGAAAATAGGCCTACAACTTTAAACCATGATAGCTTGAGTCTTGAACCTTCGTGGGTGCTAGACAATCATCTGTTGACATCCCCATAACCCATCTAACCATTGCATTTCATGAAAACATGAGTCACTTAGCATAGAAGATCTTTTAATCCAAGATAAACCGAAAAGGAACAAATAGGCCTACAACTTTAATCCATGATAGCTTGAGTCTTGAACCTCCGTGGGTGCAAAACAATCATCTTTTGACTTCCACATAACCCATCTAACCAATGTATTTCAAGAAAACACGAATCACTTCGCCTAGAAGTTCTATTACTCCAAGATAAATCGAAAAGGAACAAATAGGCCAACAACTTTAAACCTAGATAGCTTGAGTCTTGAATCTGCATGGGTGCTTGGCAAACATCTGTTGACTCCCACATAAGCCATCTAGCCAATGTATTTCATGAAAACATGAATTACTTGGCCCAGAACTTCATTTAATCCGAGATAAACCGAAAAGGAACAAATAGGCCTACAACTTTAAACCAAGATAGCTTGAGTCTTGACCCTTCGTGGGTGCTACACAAACATCTGTTGACTTCCCCATAACCCATTTAACCAATGTATTTCATGAAAACATGAATCACTTAGCCTAGAAGATCTTTTAATCCAAGATAAACCGAAATGGAACAAATAGGGCTTCAAATTAAAACCAAGACAGCTTGAGTCTTTAAACTCCGTGGGTCCTTGACAAACATATGTTGACTTCCCCATAAGCCATCTAACCAATGTATTTCATGAAAACATGAGTCACTTGGTCTAGAAGTTCTTTTAATCCTAGATAAACTAAGTAGGAACAAATAGGCCTATAATTTTAAACCATAGCTTGAGTCTTGAACCTCCGTGGGTGCTAGACAATCATCTGTTGACTTCCCCATAACCCATCTAACCAATGTATTTCATGAAAACATGAATCACTTAGCCTAGAAGATCTTTTAATCTAAGATAAACTGAGAAGGAACAAACAGGCCTATAAATTTTAAACCAAGATAGGTCGAGTCTTCAACCTCCGTGGGTGCTAGACAAACATCTGTTGACTTCCCCATAACCCATCTAACCAATGCATTTCATGAAACATGAGTCACTTAGCCTAGAAGATCTTTTAATCCAAGATAAACCGAAAAGGAACAAATATACCTACAATTTTAAACGATGATAGCTTGAGTCTTGAACCTCCGTGGGTGCGAGACAATCTTCTGTTGACTTCCCCATAACCCATCTAACAAATATATTTCATGAAAACATGAGTCACTTGCCCTAGAAGTTCTATTAATCCATGATAAACTGAAAAGGAACAAATAGGCCTACAACTTTAAACCATGATAGGTTGAGTCTTCAACCTCCATGGGTGCTAGACAAACATCTGTTGACTTCCCCATAACCCATCTAACCAATGTATTTCATGAAAACATGAATCACTTAGCCTAGAAGATCTTTTAATCCATGATAAACCGAAATGGAACAAATAGGCCTACAACTTTAAACCAAGATAGCTTGAGTCTTGAACCTCCGTGGGTGCTAGACAATCATCTGCTGACTTCCCCATAACCCATCTAACCAATGTATTTCATGAAAACATGAATCACTTGGCCTTGAAGTTCTATTAATCCAAGATAAACCGAAAAGGAACAAATAGGCCAACAACTATAAACCCAGATAGCTTGAGTCTTGAACTTGCATGGGTGCTTGACAAACATCTGTTGACTCCCACATAAGCCATCTAGCCAATGTATTTCATGAAAACTTGAATTACTTGGCCCAGAACTTCATTTAATCCAAGATAATCCGAAAAGGAACAAATAGGCCTACAACTTTAAACTAAGATAGCTTGAGTCTTCAACCTTCGTTGGTGCTACACAAACATCTGTTGACTTATACACAACCCATGTAAGCAAGGTATTTCATGCAAACATGAATCACGTGGCCTAGAAGTTCTTTTAATTCAAGATAAACTGAGAAGGAACAAATAAGCCTTTAAATTTAAACCATGATAACTTGAGTCTTGAACCTCCGTGAGTGCTAGACAATAATCAGTTGACTTCCCCATAACCCATTTAACCAATGTATTTCATGAAAACAAGAATCACTTAGCCTAGAAGATCTTTTAATCCAAGATAAACCGAAATGGAAGAAATAGGGCTACAAATTAAAACCAAGACAGCTTGAGTCTTCAACCTCTGTGGGTCCTTGACAAACATATGTTGACTTCCCTACAAGCCATCTAACCAATGTATTTCATGAAAACATGAATCACTTAGCCCAGAAGATATTTTAATCCATGATAAACCGAAATGGAACAAATAGGCCTACAACTTTAAACCAAGATAGCTTGAGTCTTGAACCTCCGTGGGTGCTAGACAATCATCTGTTGACTTCCCCATAACCCATCTAACCAATGTATTTCATGAAAACATGAATCACTTGGCCTACAAGTTCAATTAATCCAAGATAAACCGAAAAGGAACAAATAGGCCTACAACTTTAAACCAAGATAGCCTGTGTCTTGAACCTTCGTGGGTGCTACATTAACATCTGTTGACTTCTACATAACCCATCTAACCAATGTATTTCATGAAAACATGAATCACGTGGCCTAGAAGTTCTTTTAATCCAAGATAAACTGAGAAGGAACTAAGACGCATATAACTTTTAAACCAAGATAGCTTGAGTCTTGAACCTTCGTGAGTGCTAGACAATCATCTGTTGACTTCCCCATAACCCATCTAACCAATGTATTTCATGAAAACAAGAATCACTTAGCCTAGAAGATCTTTTAATCTAAGATAAACCGAAATGGAACAAATAGGGCTACAAAATAAAACCAAGACAGCGTGAGTCTTCAACCTCCGTGGGTCCTCGACAAACATATGTTCACTTCCCCACAAGCCATCTAACCAATGTAGTTCAGGAAAACATGAATCACTTGGACTAGAAGTTCATGTAATGCAAGATAAACCGAAAAGGAACAAATAGGCCAACAACTTTAAACCAAGATAGCTTGAGTCTTGAACCTGCTTGGGTGCCTGACAAACATCTGTTGACTCCCACATAAGCCATCTAGCCAATGTATTTCATGAAAACATGAATTACGTGGCCCAGAACTTCAATTAATCCGAGATAAACCGAAAAGGAAGAAATAGGCCTACAACTTTAAACCAAGATAGCTTGAGTCTTGAACCTTAGTGGGTGCTACACAAACATCTGTTGACTTCTACATAACCCATCTAACCAAGGTATTTCATGAAAACCAAGACAGCTTGAGTCTTCAACCTCCGTGGGTCCTTGACAAACATATGTTGACTTCCCCACAAGCCATCTAACCAATGTATTTCATGAAAACATGAGTCACTTGGTCTAGAAGTTCTTTTAATCCTAGATAAAATAAGAAGGAACAGATATACCTATAAATTTAAACCATGATAGCTGGAGTCATGAACCTCCGTGGGTGATAGACAATCATCTGTTGACTTCCCCAAAACCCATCTAACCAATGCATTTCATGAAAACATAAGTCACTTAGCCTAGAAGATCTTTTAATCCAAGATAAACCGAAAAGTAACAAATAGGCCTACAACTTTAAACCATGATAGCTTGAGTCGTGAACCTCCGTGGGTGCTAGACCATCATCTGTTGACTTGCACATAACCCATCTAACCAATGTATTTCATGAAAACATGAATCACTTTTAGCCCAGTAGATCTTTTAATCCATGATAAACCGAAATGAAACAAACAGGCCTACAACTTTTAACCAAAATAGCTTGGGTCTTGAACCTCCGTGGGTGCTAGACAATCATCTGTTGACTTCCCCATAACCCATCTAACCAATGTATATCATGAAAACATGGATCACTTTGCCTAGAAGATCTTTTAATCTAAGATAAACTGAGAAGGAACAAATAGGGCTATAAATTTTAAACCAAGATAGGTTGAATCTTCAACCTTCGTGGGTGTCAGACAAACATCTGTTGACTTCCCCATAACCCATCTAACCAATGCATTTCATGAAAACATGAGTCACTTAGCCTAGAAGATCTTTTAATCCAAGATAAACCGAAAAGGAACAAATAGGCCTACAACTTTAAACCATGATAGCTTGAGTCTTGAACCTCCGTGGGTGCTAGATAATCATTTGTTGACTTCCCCATAACCCATCTAACCAATATATTTCATGAAAACATGAGTCACTTGGCCTAGAAGTTCTATTAATCCATGATAAACTGAAAAGGAACAAATAGGGCTACAACTTTAGACCATGATAGGTTGAGTCTTCAACCTCCGTGGGTGCTAGACAAACATCTGTTGACTTCCCCATAACCCATCTAACCAATGTATTTCATGAGAACATGAATCACTTAGCCTAGAAGATCTTTTAAGCCATGATAAACCGAAATGGAACAAATAGGCCTACAACTTTAAACCAAGATAGCTTGAGTCTTGAACCTCCATGGGTGCTAGACAATCATCTATTGACTTCCCCAAAACCCATCTAACCAATGTATTTCATGAAAACATGAATCACTTGGCCTAGAAGTTCTATTAATCCAAGATAAACCGAAAAGGAACAAATAGGCCAACAACTTTAAACCATGATAGCTTGAGTCTTGAACCTGCATGGGTGCTTGACAAACATCTGTTGACTCCCACATAAGCCATCTAGCCAATGTATTTCATGAAAACTTGAATTACTTGGCCCAGAACTTCATTTAATCCAAGATAAACCGAAAAGGAACAAATAGGCCTACAACTTTAAACCAAGATAGCTTGAGTCTTCAACCTTCGTTGGTGCTACACAAACATCTGTTGACTTCTACACAACCCGTGTAACCAAGGTATTTCATGCAAACATGAATCACGTGGCCTAGAAGTCCTTTTAATTCAAGATAAACTGAAAAGGAAAATATAAGCCTATAAATTTAAACCATGATAACTTGAGTCTTGAACCTCCGTGAGTGCTAGACAATCATCTGTTGACTTCCCCATAACCCATTTAACCAATGTATTTCATGAAATCAAGATTCACTTAGCCTAGAAGATCTTTTAATCCAAGATAAACCGAAATGGAACAAATAGGGCTACAAATTTAAACCATGAGAGCATGAGTCTTGAACCTCCGTGGGTGCTAGACAATCATCTGTTGACTTCCCCATAACCCATCTAACCAATGTATTTCTTGAAAACATGAATCACTTAGCCTAGAAGATCTTTTAATCTAAGATAAACTGAGAAGGAAGAAATAGGCCTATAAATTTTAAACCAAGATAGGTTGAGTCTTCAACCTCGTGGGTGCTAGACAAACATCTGTTGATTGCCCTTAACCCATCTAACCAATGTATGTCATGAAAACATGAATCACTTGGCCTAGAAGTTTTATTAATCCAAGATAAACCGAAAAGGAACAAATAGGCCTACAACTTTAAACCAAGATAGCCTGAGTCTTGAACCTTCGTGGGTGCTACACAAACATCTGTTGACTTCTACATAACCCATCTAACCAATGTATTTGATGAAAACATGAATCACGTGGCCTAGAAGTTCTTTTAATCTAAGATAAACTGAGAAGGAACTAAGACGCATATAACTTTTAAACCAAGATAGCTTGAGTCTTGAACCTTAGTGAGTGCTAGACAATCATCTGTTGACTTCCCCATAACCCATCTAACCAATGTATTTCATGAAAACAAGAATCACTTAGCCTAGAAGATCTTTTAATCCAAGATAAACCGAAATGGAACAAATAGGTCTACAAAATAAAACCAAGACAGCTTGAGTCTTCAACCTCCGTGGGTCCTTGACAAACATATGTTGACTTCCCCACAAGCAATCTAACCAATGTATTTCATGAAAACATGAGTCACTTGGCCTAGAAGTTCATTTAATGCAAGATAAACCGAAAAGGAACAAATAGACCTACAACTTTAAACCAAGATAGCTTTAGTCTTGAACCTCCATGGGTGCTAGACAAACATCTGTTGACTTCCCCATAACCCATCTAATCAATGTATTTCGTGAAAACATAAATCACTTGGCCTAGAAGTTATTTGAATCCAAGATAAACCGAAAGGAACAAATAGGCATATAACTTTTAAACCAAGATAGCTTGAGTCTTGAACCTGCGTGGGTGCTAGATAGACATCTGTTGACTTCCCCATAACCCATCTAACCAAAGTATTTCATGAAAACATGAATCGCTTGGCCTAGAAGATCCTTTAATTCATGATAAACCGAAATGGAACAAATAGGCCTACAACTTTAAACCATGATAGCTTGAGTCTTGAACCTCCGTGGGTGCTAGACAATCATCTGTTGACTTCCCCATAACCCATCTAACCAATGTATTTCATGAGAACATGAATCACTTAGCCTAGAAGATCTTTTAAGCCATGATAAACCGAAATGGAACAAATAGGCCTACAACTTTAAACCAAGATAGCTTGAGTCTTGAACCTCCATAGGTGCTAGACAATCATCTATTGACTTCCCCAAAACCCATCTAACCAATGTATTTCATGAAAACATGAATCACTTGGCCTAGAAGTTCTATTAATCCAAGATAAACCGAAAAGGAACAAATAGGCCAACAACTTTAAACCATGATAGCTTGAGTCTTGAACCTGCATGGGTGCTTGACAATCATCTGTTGACTTCCTCATAACCCATCTAACCAATGTATTTCATGGAAACATGAATCACTTGGCCTAGAAGTTCATTTTATCTAAGGTAAACCGAAACGGAAGAAATAGACCTACAACTATAAACCAAGATAGCTTGAGCCTTGAACCGCCGTGGGTGCTTGACATACATCTGTTGACTTCCCCATAACCCATCTAAACAAAGTATTTCATTAATACATGAATCACTTGGCCTAGAAGTTCTTTCAATCCACGATAAACTGAAATGGAACAAATAGGCCTACAACTTTAAACCATGATATCTAGAGTCTTGAACCTCCGTGGGTGCAACACAAACATCTGTTCAGTCTCTCATAACCCATCTAGCAAATGTATTTCATGAAAACATGAATCACTTGGCCTTGAAGTTCATTTCATCCAAGATAAACCGAAATGGAACAAATAGGCTTGCAACTTTAAACCAAGATAGCTTGAGTCTTAAACATCCGTGGGTGCTACACAAACATCTGTTGACTCTTCCATAACCCATCTAACCAATGTATTTCATGAAAACATGAATCACATGGCCTAGAAGTTCTATTAGTCCAAGATAAACCGAAAAGGAACAAATAGGCCTACAACTTTAAACCAAGATAGCTTGAGTCTTGAACCACCGTGGGTGCTTGAAAAACATCTACTGACTTCCCCATAACCCATCAAACCAATGCATTTCATGAAAACATGAGTCACTTGACCTAGAACTTCATTTAATCCCTGATAAACAGAAAAGGAACAAATAGGCCTACCACTTTAAACCAAGTTCGCTTGAGTTTTGAACCTCCGTGGGTGCTACACACACATCTATTGAGTCTCCCATAACCCATCTAGCCAATGTATTTCTTGAAAAAAAGTATCACATGACCTAGAAGTTCTACTAATACAAGATAAACCGAAAAGGAACTTATAGGCCTACAACTTTAAACCATGATATCTTGAGTCTTGAACATCCGTGGGAGCTAGACAATCATCTGTTGACTTCCCCCTAACCCATCTAACCAATGTATTTCAAGAAAACATGAATCACTTGGCCTTGAAGATCATTTAATCCAAGATAAATCGAAAAGGAACAAAAAGACCTACAACATTAAACCAAGACAGCTTGAGTCTTGAACCTGCGTGGGTGCTTGACAAACATCTGTTGACTCCCACATAAGCCATCAAACCAAAGTATTTGATGAAAACATGAATCACTTGGCCTAGAAGATCTTTTAATCCAAGATAAACCGAAATGGAACAAATAGGCCTACAACTTTAAACAAAGATAGCTTTAGCGTTGAACCTCCGTGGGTGCTACACAAACATCTGTTGACTCTCCCATAACCCATCTAGCCAATGTATTTCATGAAAACATGAATCACATGGCCTAGAAATTCATTTAATCCAAGATAAACCGAAATGGAACAAATACTCCTACAACCTTAAAACAAGATAGCTTGAGTCTTGAACCTCCGTGGGTGCTACAAAAAATTTACTGACTTCCCCATAACCCATCTAACCAATGCATTTCATGAAAACATGAGTCACTTGGCTTAGAACTTCATTTAATCCAAGATAAACTGAAAAGGAACAAATAGTCCTACAACTTTAAACCAAGATAGCTTGAGTTTTGAACCTCCGTGGGTGCTACACAAACATCTATTGACTCTCCCATAATCGATCTAACCAATGCATTTCATGAAAACATAAGTCACTTGGCCCAGAACTTCATTTAATCCATGATAAACCGAAAAGGAACAAATAGGCCAACAACTTTAAACCAAGAAAACTTGAGTCTTCACTCTCCGTGGTTACGAGACGAACATCTGTCGACTTCCCCATAACCCATCTAACCAATGCATTTCATGGAAACATGAATCACTTGGCTTAGAAGTTCATTTAACCCAAGATAAACCGAAAAGGAACAAACATGCCTACGACCTTAAAACAAGATAGCTTGAGTCTAGAACCTCCGTGGGTACAACAAAAACATCTACTGATTTCCCCATAACCCATCTAACCAATGCATTTCATGAAAACATGTGTCATTTGGCCCAGAACTTCATTTAATCCAGGATAAACCGAAAAGGAACACATAGGCCAACAACTTTAAACCAAGATAGCTTGAGTCTTGAACCTCCGTGGGTGCAAGACGAACATCTGTTGACTTCTCCATAACCCATCTAACCAATGCATTTCATGAAAACATGAATCAGTTGGCCGAGAAGTTCATTTAATCAAAGATAAACCGAAATGGAACAAATACACCTACAACCTTAAAACAAGATAGCTTGAGTCTTGAACCTCCGTGGGTGCTACAAAAACATTTACTGACTTCCCCATAACCCATCTAACCAATGCATTTCATGAAAACATGAGGCACTTGGCCTAGAACTTCATTTAATCCAAGATAAACCGAAAAGGAACAAATAGGCCTACAACTTTAAACCAAGATAGCTTGAGTTTTGAACCTCCGTGGGTGCTACACAAACTCCTATTGACTCTCCCATAACCCATCTAACCAATGCATTTCATGAAAACATGAGTCACTTGGCCCAGAACATCATTTAATCCAAGATAAAACTATAAGGAACAAATAGGCCAACAACTTTAAACCAAGATAGCTTGAGTCTTGAATCTCCGTGGGTGCGAGACGAACATCTGTTGACTTCCCCATAACCCATCTAACCAATGCATTTCATGAAAACATGAGTCACTTGGCCCAGAACATCATTTAACCCAAGATAAAACTAAAAGGAACAAATATGCCTACAACCTTAAAACAAGATAGCTTGAGTCTTGAACCTCCATGGGTGCAACAAAAACATTTACTGACTTCCCCATAACCCATCTAACCAATGCATTTCAGGAAAACATGAGTCACTTGGCCTAGAACTTCATTTAATCCAAGTTAAACCGAAAAGGAACAAGTAGGCCTGCAACTTTAAACCAAGATAGCTTGAGTTTTAAACCTCCGTGGGTGCTACACAAACATCTGTTGAGTCTCGCATCACCCATCTAGCCAATGTATTTCATGAAAACAAGAATCACATGGCCTAAACGTTCTATTAATCCAAGTTAAACCGAAAAAGAACAAATAGGCAAATAACTTTTAAACCAATATTGGTTGAGTCTTGAACCTGCGTGAGTGCTTGACAAACATCTATTGACTCTCAAATAACCACTCTAACCAATATATTTCATGAAAACTTGAATCACGTGGCCTAGAAGTTCTTTGAATCCAAGATAAACCGAAAAGGATCAAATAGGCCAACAACTTTAAACCAAGATAGCTTGAGTCTTCAACCTCCATGGGTGCGAGACGAACATCTGTTGACTTCCCCATAACCCATCTAACCAATGCATTTCATGAAAACATGAATCAGTTGGCCTAGAAGTTCATTTAATCCAAGATAAACCGAAAAGTAACAAATACGCCTACAACCTTAAAAGAAGATAGCTTGAGTCTTGAACCTCCGTGGGTGCAAGAAAAACATCTTCTGACTTCTCCATTACCCATCTAACCAATATATTTCTGGAAAACATGAGTCACTTGGCCTAGAACTTCATTTAATCCATGATAAACCGAAAAGGAACAAATAGCCCTATAACTTTAAACCAAGTTCGCTTGAGTTTTGAACCTTCGTGGGTGCTACACAAACATCAGATGAGTCTCCCATAACCCATCTAGCCAATATATTTCATGAAAACAAGAATCACATGGCCTAGAAGTTCTATTAATCCAAGATAAAATGAAAAGGAACAAATAGGCCTAAAACTTTAAACCATGATATCTTGAGTCTTGAACCACCGTGGGTGCTAGACAATCATCTGTTGATTTCCCCCTAACCCATCTAACCAATGTATTTCATGAAAACATGAATCACTTGGCCTAGAAGATCATTTAATCCAAGATAAATCGAAAAGGAACAAATAGACCTACAACATTAAACCAAGACAGCTTGAGTCTTGAACCTGCGTGGGTGCTTGACAAACATCTGTTGACTCCCACATAAGCCATCAAACCAAAGTATTTGATGAAAACATGAATCACTTGGCCTAGAAGATCTTTTAATCGAAGATAAACCGAAATGGAACAAATAGGCCTCCAACTTTAAACAAAGATAGCTTTAGTGTTGAACCTCCGTGGGTGCTACAAAAACATCTGTTGACTCTCCCATAACCCATCTAGCCAATGTATTTCATGAAAACATGAATCACATGGCCTAGAAATTCATTTAATCCAAGATAAACCGAAATGGAACAAATACGCCTACAACCTTAAACAAAGAGAGATTGAGTCTTGAACCTCCGTGGGTGCTACACAAACATCTGCTGACTCTCCCATAAGCCATCAAACCAAAGTATTTGATGAAAACATGAATCACTTGGCCTAGAAGATCTTTTAATCCAAGATAAACGGAAATGGAACAAAGAGGCCTACAGCTTTAAACAAAGACAGATTGAGTCTTGAACCTCCGTGGGTGCTACACAAACATCTGTTGACTCTCCCATAACCCATCTAACCAATGTATTTCATGAAAACAAGAATAACATGGCCTACAAGTTCAATTAATCCAAGATAAACCAAAAAGGAAGAAATAGGCCTACAACTTTAAACCAAGATAACTTCAGTCTTGAACCTCCGTGGGTGCTAGAAAAATATCTTCTGACTACCCCATAACCCATCTAACCAATGCATTTCAGGAAAACATGAGTCACTTGGCCTAGAACTTCATTTAAGCCAAGATAAACCGAAAAGGAACAAATAGGCGTACAACTTTAAACCAAGATAGCTTGAGTTTTGAACCTCCGTGGGTGGTACACAAACATCTATTGACTCTCCCATAACCCATCTAACCAATGCATTTCAAGAAAACATGAGTCACTTGGCCCAGAACTTAATTTAATCCAAGATAAACCGAAACGGAACAAATAGGCCAACAACTTTAAACCAAGATAGCTTGAGTCTTGAATCTCCGTGGGTGCGAGACGAACATCTGTTGACTTCCCCATAACCCATCTAACCCAAGTATATCATGAAAACACGAATCACATGGACTGGAACTTCATTTAATCCAAGATAAACCGAAATGGAACAAATACGCTTACAACCTTAAAACAAGATAGCTTGAGTCTTGAACCACCGTGGGTGCTAGAAAAACATCTTCTGACTTCCCCATAACCCATCTAACCAATGCATTTCATGAAAACATGAATCCCTTGGCCTAGAAGTTCATTTAATCCAAGATAAACCGAAAATGAACAAATACGCCTACAACCTTAAAACAAGATAGCTTCGGTCTTGAACCTCCATGGGTGCAACAAAAATATCTACTGACTCCCCCATAACCCATCTAACCATTGCATTTCATGAAAACATGAGTCACTTGGCCCAGAACTTCATTTAATCGAAGATAAACCGAAAAGGAACAAGAAGGCCTACAACTTTAAACAAAGATTGCTTGAGTTTTGACCCTCCGTGGGTGCTACATAAACATCTGTTGAGTCTTCCATAACCCATCTAGCCAATGTATTTCATGAAAACAAGAATCACATGGCCTAGAAGTTCTATTCATTCAAGATAAACCGAAAAGGAACAAATAGGCCTACAACTTTAAACCTATACAGGTTGAGTCTTAAACCTTCGTGGTTGCTACACAAACATCTGTTGACTCTCCCATAACCCATGTAGCCAATGTATTTCATGAAAACTTGAATCACATGGCCTAGAAGTTCCATTAATCCAAGATAAACCGAAAACGAACAAATAGGCCTACAACTTTAACCCAAGACAGCTTAAGTCTTGAACCAACGTGGGTGCTAGACATACATCTGTTGACTTCCCCATTACCCCATCTAACCAAAGTATTTCATGAAAACATGAATCACTTGGCCTAGAAGATCTTTCAATCCAATATAAACCGAAATGGAACAAATAGGCCTACAACTTTAAACCAAGACAGCTTGAGTCTTGAACCAACGTGGGTGCTAGACATACATCTGTTGACTTCCCCATTACCCCATCTATCCAAAGTATTTCATGAAAATATGAATCACGTGGCCTAGAAGTTCTTTGAATCCAAGATAAACCGAAAAGGAACAAATAGGCCTACAACTTTAAACCAAGATAGCTTGAGTCTTGAACCTCCGTGGGTGCTAGACAAACATCTGTTGACTTCCCCATAACTCATCTAACCAATGTATTTCATGAAAATATAAATCACTGGGACTAGAAGTTCTATTAATCCAAGTTAAACCAAAAAGGAACAAATAGGCCGACAACTTTAAACCAAGATAGCTTGAGTCTTGAACCTCCGTGGGTGCTAGACAAACATCTGTTCACTTCCCCATAACCCATCTAACCAATGCATTTCATGAAAACATGAGTCACTTGGCCTAGAACTTCATTTAATCCAAGATAAAGCGAAAAGGAACAAGTAGGCCTACAACATTAAACCAAGATAGCTTGTGTCTTCAACCTGCGTGGGTGTTTGACAAATATCTGTTGACTCCCACATAAGCCATTTAGCCAATGTATTTCTTGAAAACATTAATCACTTAGCCAAGAAGTTGATTTAATCCAAGATAAACCGAAAAGAAACAAATAGACCTACAACTTTAAACGAATATATCTTGATTCTTGAACTTGCGAAAGTGCTTGACAAACATCTGTTGACTCCCACATATCCCCTCTCACCAATATGTTTCATGAAAACTTGAATCACGTGGCCTAGAAGTTCGTTGAATCCAAGATAAACAGAAAAGGAACAAACAGGCCTATAACTTTAAACCAAGATAGCTTGAGTCTCGAACCTCCGTGGGTGCAAGACAAACATCTGTTGACTTCCCCATAACCCATCTAACCAATGTACTTCATGAAAACATGAATCACTTGGCCTAGAAGATCTTTTAATCCAAGATAAACCGAAAAGGAACAAATAGGCCTACAACTTTAAACCAATATAGCTTGAGTCTTGAACCTCCGTGGGTGTTAGACATACATCTCTTCACTTCCCCATAACCCATCTAACCAATGCATTTCATGAAAACATGAGTCACTTGGCCTAGAACTTCATTTAATCCAAGATAAAACGAAAAGGAACAAATAGGCCTACAACTTTAAACCAAGGCAGCTTGAGTCTTAAACCTCCGTGGTTGCTACACAAACACCTGTTGACTCTCCCATAACCCATCTAGCCAATGTATTTCATGAAAACTTGAATCACATGGCCTAGAAGTTCCATTAATCCAAGATAAACCGAAAACGAACAAATAGGCCTACAACTTTAACCCAAGACAGCTTGGGTCTTGAACCAACGTGGGTGCTAGACATACATCTGTTGACTTCCCCATTACCCCATCTAACCAAAGTATTTCATGAAAACATGAATCACTTGGCCTAGAAGATGTTTCAATCCAAGATAAACCGAAATGGAACAAATAGGCCAACAACTTTAAACCAAGATAGCTTGAGTCTTGAACCTCCGTGGGTGCTAGACATACATCTCTTCACTTCCCCATAACCCATCTAACCAATGCATTTCATGAAAACATGAGTCACTTGGCCTAGAACTTCATTTAATCCAAGATAAAACAAAAAGGAACAAGTAGGCCTAGAACATTAAACCAAGATAGCTTGAGTCTTGAACCTGTGTGGGTGTTTGACAAACATCTGTTGACTCCCACATAAGCCATCTAGCCAATGTATTTCATGAAAACATTAATCACTTAGCCTAGAAGTTGATTTAATCCAAGATAAACCGAAAAGAAACAAATAGACCAACAACTTTAAACAAAGATAGCTTGAGTCTTGAACCTCCGTGGGTGGTAGACAAACATCTCTTCACTTCCCCATAATCCATATAGCCAATGTATTTCATGAAAACATGAATCACATGGCCTAGAAGTTCTATTAATCCAAGCTAAACCGAAAAGGAACAAATAGGACTATAATTTTAAACCCAGATAGCTTGAGTCTTGAACCACCGTGGGTGGTAGACAAACATCTGTTGACTTCCCCATAACCCATCTAACCAAATTATTTCGTGAAAACATGAATCACTTGGCCTAGAAGATCTTTCAATCCAAGATAAACCGAAATGGAACAAATAGGCCTACAACTTTAAACCAAGATAGCTTGAGTCTTGAACCTTCGTGGGTGCTACACAAACATCTGTTGACTCTCCCATAACCCATCTAACCAATGTATTTCATGATAACAAGAATCACATGCCCTAGAAGTTCTATTAATCCAAGATAATCCGAAAACGAACAAATAGGCCTACAACTTTAAACCAAGACAGCTTGAGTCTTGAACCTTCGTGGGTGCTAGACAAACATCAGCTGACTTCCCCATAACCCATCTAACCAATGTACTTCATGAAAACATGAATCACTTGGCCTAGAAGATCTTTTAATCCAAGATAAACCGAAATGGAACAAATAGGCCTACAACTTTAAACCATGATAACTTGAGTCTTGAACCTCTGTGGGTACTAGACAATCATCTGTTGACTTCCCCATAACTCATCTAACCAATGTATTTCATGAAAACATGAATCACTTGGCCTAGAAGTTCTATTAATCCAAGATAAACCGAAAAGGAACAAATAGGCTTATAACTTTTAAACCAATATAGGTTGAGTCTTGAACCTGCGTGAGTGCTAGGCAAACATCTGTTGACTACCACATAACCCCCCTAACCAATATATTTCATGAAAACTTGAATCACGTGGCCTAGAAGTTCTTTGAGTCCAAGATAAACCGAAAAGGAACAAATAGGCCTACAACTTTAAACCAAGATAGCTTGAGTCTTGAACCTCTGTGGGTGCTAGACAAACATCTGTTGACTTCCCCATAACTCATCTAACCAATGTATTTGATGAAAACATGAATCACTGGGCCTAGCAGTTCTATTAATCCAAGTTAAACCGAAAAGGAACAAATAGGCATATAACTTTTAAACCAATATAGGTTGAGTCTTCACCCTGCGTGAGTGCTTGACAAACATCTGTTGACTACCACATAACCCCCCTAACCAATATATTTCATGAAAACTTGAATCACGTGGCCTAGAAGTTCTTTGAGTCCAAGATAAACCGAAAAGGAACAAATAGGCCTACAACTTTAAACCAAGATAGCTTGAGTCTTGAACCTCCGTGGGTGCTACACAAACATCTGTTGACTCTCCCATAACCCATATACCCAATGTATTTCATGAAAACATGAATCACTTGGCCTAGAAGTTCTATTAATCCAATCTAAAACGAAAAGGAACAAATAGGACTTCAATTTTAATCTAAGATAGCTTGAGTCTTGAACCACCGTAGGTGGTAGACAAACATCTGTTGACTTCCCCATAACCCATCTAACCAAATTATTTCGTGAAAACATGAATCACTTGGCCTAGAGGATCTTTCAATCCAAGATAAACCGAAATGGAACAAATAGGCCTACAACTTTAAACCAAGATAGCTTGAGTCTTTAACCTTCGTGGGTGCTACACAAACATCTGTTGACTCTCCCATAACCCATCTAACCAATGTATTTCATGATAACAAGAATCACATGCCCTAGAAGTTCTATTAATCCAAGATAATCCGAAAACGAACAAATAGGCCTACAACTTTAAACCAAGACAGCTTGAGTCTTGAACCTTCGTGGGTGCTAGACAAACATCTGCTGACTTCCCCATAACCCATCTAACCAATGTACTTCATGAAAACATGAATCACTTGGCCTAGAAGATCTTTTAATCCAAGATAAACCGAAATGGAACAAATAGGCCTACAACTTTAAACCATGATAGCTTGAGTCTTGAACCTTTGTGGGTGCTAGACAATCATCTGTTGACTTCCCCATAACTCATCTAGCCAATGTATTTCATGAAAACATGAATCACATGGCCTAGAAGTTCTATTAATCCAAGATATTCTGAAAACGAATAAATAGGTGACAAGAGGTTGTCGAGACCTATCAAATAAAATAACCGGTTCACAAACTAATTTGTAGTATAGAGAATGAACCGAATCGTCTCTCAAGGATCCAAAAACAAAGATTTAATTAGATCAAGATAATTAGAAAAGGGGGGGTTTTGTTGTTGATTAACAAGATTAATAAAAGTGGAAGATTCAAAGTTGTAAATTAATCTAAAGAAACAACCAATCCAAGGAAATTTACCGATCTTGAGTTTAACTCATCATTGATCACAAAGAATTCACTTAATTGCTAACCATGTTCTTGGCCTTAGATCACATCAAGAAGCCCTAACATGATCCAAGAATTCTTTACTAGATAAGCATCTAGGATTTGATTAACCAAGGTTAGATAAAGTAAGCACCATCCAACATAGATTAACTTAAGATCTAGAATTTAACCAAGCTAAACAATCTATCAAAAAGCTTTAATATATTGTTTAATCTTTATGATCCTCTTTGAATACATGATAATAAAGCTATTACCACATCAACATGTAAATCAAATTAAGCAATTTAATCTAGATAAAAATCAAAAGAGGAAGAAGAGAAACTTGAATAACAATTAAGCAATATGAACAAGCAAAACAATATCTCCAAATTAAACAACAAGATGGCTAATCCCTTGGATTGATTATGAGAGCCTAGCCTTCCATGGATGGGAAGGAAGAACTCAGAATTTAAAGAACAAAAACGAAATTGCAAAGAGAATGGAGAAGAAGAGAAAGAAAACTCTCACAAATACTTAAACTTTCTTGAAACTTACTTCTAAATTGAATGCCTCTAATACAAAGAGGTTGGGTCTATTTATACTAATCCTAGAAGCCAATTTGTACATGTACATAATCTGAATACAAGCTATAAGAATCTGAAATTTGTCAAAAATGGAAGCTTGATGCATGGTTGGTGGGTTGGTGCATGGTAGGTGGGTTGGTGTATGGTTGGTGGCTTTTAGTCAACAACTCTTATCCGACTTCTGGCTTCAAATTCATCACCTAGACGGTGCATTTTGGCTTGGATGTCTTCATCAAAGTTGTAGCCAGTTGTCTCCTTGAAAATCTCCAATTTGAATCATGTCATTTGGACTTTTAGAACTCCAGAAATGCCAAAAACACTTCACCTACCTCAAGTTAGGTTGGAAGAACGTGTTTCCAAATTCAGACCAACTTGTAGCTTCTGAAGCATGCCTAAAACGACATCTATTGACAAAATGTTCTTCATTGAAGTTGGAGATATGGGTCTTATCTTTCAAGTGACCAAGTTTCAGCCCAAGAGGAGGCCTATAACCCACTATATAGTCCAATATGTGCATACTGCCCAGATGGTTCTGTAACAGCAAACCCACTCTGCATTGCAGGGATATTTTGGACCCTTAGCATTCCGATCCAGCTCTTGAGTTCTTCATGAAACTTGTATAGCATTGTCTTAGCTTTCCAAAGACACCAAGATCACCTCAATTGGATCACCGAGTCCCAAGTTATGACCTAATCAAGGAAGAAAGGTCAAAATGCATCAAAATCCGAAAATTATTCAATATTTGCATTAAAGCCCAATGAAGCCCAACAACATTAAACTCATCTAAAGTACTAATATTGGGCACAATAAACATCTAATAATGCCTAATACAAAGCTAACATAAGTGTCTCAAATTGATTGATCAAATTCCCCCACACTTAAGCTTTTGTACTCCTGGGCAAAACACATAATAACGAAACTAAAGAAAAACAAGAAACATCATATTATTAAACTAAAAACATAAAAACTGATTGTACCTAATCTAATCCACTTCCGTAGGAAAACACGATGGCACTTAGCATGTGCCACAAGCCTTTAAACCCCTAGGTGTCCCTAGTGGACGAGTTATAGTCTCGTGGGGGTTTACCAGGATGATACCCACAAACATGTAATATTTTATTTAATCAATTCAACTAATTTTTAAATACAAGCATTGTATCAAATATAAACCATAATTAATAAGTCAAGTATGCTTAACAAAGAATAGTTGAATCAAATCAATTGAGAATATAGTATAGCATAATCATGCTTTAATCAGAAATAGGCATGTTCAGATTGAGTAAAATTCTTCACAAGTGTCACTCAAATCACACAAGGTGTTTAGGTTAACTGTTTACGCTCAACTCAGTCAAATTATGAAAGTATTTTACCATAGGCTTGCATATACATCAATTCTTCACTACTTAGATCAAATAAATTGCAAAAATCAAGAGGTCTTTCAAAAAGGTTGTAATGGAACTTATAAGGTGAAGGAAGGGAAACAATATAGATAATAGCAGGTTAAAACCAAAGAGAATAAAAGAGCATTGAGGAGTAATTCAAGTAGAAAGAATAAATTTTTTACCCAAAACCATAAAATGCTCATTCTCTTCACACATTCCTTCCTTTTTCTATTCTTTTTTTTTCTTTCATTTTTTTTTGTTTTTTTTTTTTTTGTTTTTTTTTTGTACCAAGCATTTCGTATCAGCACACCAATTCCCCCACACTTAAATCATTGCAAGCAAAAGAATTCCTCCAATAAAAAAATCAATGCTCTCTCATTCCCTAAGGTAAGGTAAAACATGGTTTTTCACTCAAAGCTTGTAATGAGCTAAGAACAAAGAATAGGCAAATAGGTTTAGAGGGAGTTAATAATTGGATAAATGCAAGGTAGGTTTATTTGGCCAAAGCAGCTAAGTCAAGAAAAAATGCCTCTGTCATTTTCATGCAACATACAGACCAATGTAATCTCAAATTGATTCAATGCAAGTTCTAGAAAATAAATTCATAATTGACATCACTCATGAAAGAAAATAACCAAGTGTAAGTATCAAACTTGGAAAAGCCCAAAACTCACAAAGGTATGAAACATTCACTCAATTCAACCATGCCTTCTTCCTAATATCCACAATCATATACACATGTATATCATGAAAATGATTCAATCAGAACTGCTTTTGCATACTTTTATCATCAATTAAGCTCAGTTCAAGACATGCTTGTATCAAAATCAATTGAAAAGATCAAAATTGTGTGTGTGTGTGTGTGTGTTTTTTTTTTTTTTAATATATATACAAGAACAAAGATGATTTAAGACCTATTATGAAATGCAAGTTAAGATGCGTCTCAAGAGCAAAACTACTCCTTACTCTGCCATCATACATCTAAAAAGTTAGTAACAATAAAGATTAGCTTTTTTTTTTAACTAAACTATGTACATGGTAATGTCAACTATCCCTCCCCCCAACTAATTAAAGACATTGTCCCCAATGTCAAAATAAAGATAGGTAGAGTGTAGAAGGTCTTACCGAGAAAAGCGCAAATCGGGCTCGAAATAAGAAAAATTACAAAAACTAAAACCATAAGAGAAAAAAAAAATTCACAAAGACAAAGTCAAATCAAGTTTTATCTTTTTGATCCTGATGCCTTGTTCCCAATTCAGTGGAGCCATTGCTGGATCACGTTGTGGTACAAATGCATTGAGTTGATCGAGCAATTGTTCAGGAGTTGCAGCAGTTACAAGACTTTGACGTGTCGCTTGTGAGATGAACCTTTTTCTACAAAGATGATCAAGAAAACAAAACAAACTGTCATAAAAACCATTAACATTTAAAATACCTATGGGTTTTTGGTGAAAGTTCTGCTGTGACCAGGATGTAATTTGAAAGAGTTCTTCCAAAGTTTCAAAACCACCAGGTAGGGCAATAAAGGCATCAGCATTTTCTATCATAATGTTCATGCGTTGGTGCATGCAAAATACCATTACTTCATCCCCTAATGTTTTTCCAATGGGCTTGCTGGTAGATAAAGGACTGGGAATGACACCAAGGACTTTGCCACCTCCTAAATGTGCAGCAGTGGCTACACAACCCATTAACCCAAGACTACCTCCTCCATAAACTAAATGGATTTCTCTCTCAGCGAGCACTCGACCAAGATGGTGTGCAATATTTACAAACTCTTTATCTTTCCCAGGATTAGATCTACAAAAGACACAAACACTCTTGATCCGACGAACTGAAGTGGCTTCCATTTTTTTTTTCTTTGTTTTTTTTTTGTACTCTCACCTTATCAATGATCTGAAGAGAGCAAAGTGCATTATTTAAAGGCATCAAAACTCAAAGGTAATAATTACACCTATAAAGGAGGGGTAGATCTGCGTGTCAGATAAGTTTGAAAAATAAACACAGAAATGATAATAGCTATATGACAAAGATAAAAGGCTAATCTATATGTGTCAGAAGAAGTTTGAAAATATGCAACACATATTTCAAAAAAATACGGCTAATTTTTTTTTTTTTTTAATTTGAAATTTTTTTTTTGAATTTTTTTTTAATAAACAAGAAAAACAAATAAAAAATAAAAAAATACTTACAGGAGGTGTGATTGTGGCTCACATTTTCCTCTGGTTTTACGTCCAGTAACGTCTTGAAGCTCTCTATGGGCCGATGGTCGGCTTCCCATCCAATTTTCTTAAAAATTGGCAAACAGGGTCTTTTTGAGTCAGATTCCCGAGACTATAACGTTCATGTTCATCTTGGAATATTGGCCATAAATCGAGAAGTACTCTCTGCACATCTCCACTAGGATGCGTCTCAAGAGTCAATAGAATGTTATCTAAAGACTCCTTACTCATGCCATCCTTTATGAAGTTAATTTTATCATCTCGGTTTATAGACGTCATTCCAATTGATTTGCATTTTGTGTTACAGGTCCATCTTGCACATTTATAGCAGACCCGTAACCTTTTTGCTCTTCTCTTCTTTGCATATGAACTTTTGCCTAGCCCTGGCATATATGAAACAAGAGCGTCAGAAAATTCACCTCTGAGTCGGACCTTTGCTTCGATCAACCAGCGTATATCCGCAGGAATGCCTTTGTGCATAAGCATCCTTAATCTCTCAAACCTTGCACAATAAATGTTAGTTAAAGCATTTTGAGGGAGAGAAGGGAATTGCTTGCGGAGATTAAAAAGCTGATTATCCATTTCGAAAGAAAGAAGAAAGAGAGAGAAAAAAAATTGAGTAAAATTATGTACAGATTTCAGTGTTTGTGGGTAACTGAAGGGACCGAAAAAGATTTTCACGGAGTACCGTTATCCGCCATTTAACCGGTGAAAAATCATCTGTCAACGAAAAATAAACAAAATTAAGACAGAAAAATCAAACCCTGATAGATTTTCTCGCTTGGCACCAAGTTTCTGTCTCGATTCCTGTGATTGAAAATAAGTCAAAGTTGAAAGATGAAAGAGTTAGAAAGCTTGGGTTGCCTCCCAAGAAGCGCTACTTTTAATGTCCTTAGCCAGCGTGATTGAAGATTTTGCACGAGCGATGGGTCCTCCCCAATAATGATTCAATCTCTGGCAATTGACATTAATCGTGGCTTTTTTTTTTTTCAACACAGTAGTGATCAATCATGGTAGAGGGCATCTTGCAGTTGAACTTCCTCCACGAGGTTCTCTTGAGCTCCTTCATAAAATTTTTTGAGGCGGTGACCATTAACTTTGAACACTTTGTTGGTGGCTTCACTCTTAATTTCCACTGCACCATGAGGAAAAATGTTAGTGACAACAAACGGACCGTCCCACCTAGACCTTAATTTACCAGGCATCAACTTAAGGCGAGAATTAAACAAGAGAACTTTTTGCCCAACTGAAAACTCCTTCCGAAGAATAAACTTATCATGGAAGGCTTTAGTCTTTTCTTTGTAGAGTCGGGAGCTCTCATAGGCATCTAGGCGGATCTCTTCCAATTCCTGTAACTGCAACTTCCGCTCTATGCCAGCTTCGGCCAAATTCATGTTGCATTGCTTCACAGCCCAATATGCTTTGTGCTCAATTTCTCGGCAAGTGGCATGCCTTACCATAGACTATCCGATATGGAGACATCCCGATTGGAGTTTTGTAAGCGATCGGTAAGCCCAAAGAGCATCCTCAAGCCTCATGCTCCAATCCTTCCGATTAGGTTGGACTGCTTTTTCAAGTATGCGCTTGATCTCTCTATTGGAGACCTCGGCTTGACCATTAGTCCTGGGATGGTAAGGTGTAGAAACTTTATGCAACACGCCATATTTCCTCATCAATCCCTCCATGCTCGATTACGAGAAATGGGTGCCTTGATCACCGATGATAGCTCTTGGGATTCCAAACCTGCAGTAAAATGCTGTGATCTAACAAAATCCACAACAACTTTGGAATCATCGATCTGAGTGGCTTTAGCCTCCACCCATTTTGATACATAATCAACGGCTAGCAAAATGTAAACATAACCAAAGGAAACAGGAAAAGGTCCCATGAAATCAATACCCCATACGTCAAAGATTTCACAATACAAGATGAGGTTCTTTGGGGCATCTCATTCCTGCGAGAAATGTTCCCTGTTCTCGACACAGCTCACAAGACTTACGTAACAAATATGCATCATGAAACAAGGTAGGCCAATATAAACCGTAGTCTAAAACTTTCCTAGGTATGCGTTGAGGCCCAAAATGTCCACCACATGCAAATGTATGACAAAAAGCTAAGAACAGAATGAAACTCTTGATTAGGCACACATCGCCTAATAATTTGGTCACTACAAAATCGCCACGAGATATGGATCATCCCACACATAATATTTTGATTCACTCTTAAGTTTATAAATTTGTGCACGAGTGAAATGTGAGGGAAAAAGCGTAGCAACCAAGAAATTCACCATATCGGCCAAACCAAGGGAAGGTGTTCTTACCTTGCAAACCGCATTAGTCGCTCATCACGGGAAGGAGTCCCGTACAGGAAGGGATCTGAAGCCCTTTCAATGCGGCTCAAATGATCTGCCACTAGGTTCTCTCGCTCCACTCTTGTCACGGATCTCTATGTGAAACTCTTGGAGCAAAGAGCATCCATCTTATTAGTCGGGGCTTTGCATCCTGGCTTCTTCAAAAGGAACTTCGTGAGCCGCATGATCGATAAACACAACAACATTATAACCAAGAAAATATGATATAAAATTATACAAAGCAAAAACAATGGCTAAAATTTCTTTTTCGGTTGTGGTATAGTTGGCCTGAGCAAAGATCTAGAGTTCTGGAAGCATAGTATATCACATGAGAAGCTTTCCCCACTCTCTGTGCCAAGACTGCTCCTACTGCATAGTTAGAAGCATCACACATTAACTCAAATGGCAATGTCCAGTCAGGTGGCTGGATGATAGGGGTACTAGTCAAGGCCTGCTTCAAGTGGTTGAAAGCTGCCTTGCACTTGTCATCAAAATTGAACTCCACATCTTTCTGCAGTAACTGGGAAAGTGGAAGAGCAATCTTACTGAAGTTGGCAATGAAGCGCCTATAGAAACCTGCATGACCAAGAAAAGAACGCACTTCCCGCACGCATGTGGGGTAAGATAGACAAGTAATTACATCAATCTTGGCAGGATCTACCTCAATGCCCTTACTGGATACTACATGGCCTAAAACTATACCCTGTTCTACCATAAAATGGCATTTCTCAAAATTTAGCACAAGGTTAGTCTCAATGCATCTTTGCGAGACTCTAGATAAGTTTGGCTAAACATGAATCAAAAGAAGAACCATAGACAGTAAAGTCATCCATAAATACCTCCATGCACTCCTCTAAGAAATCGTAAAATATGCTCACCATGCACCGGGAAGGTACCGTGGGCATTGCAGGCCGAAGGGCATCCGTCTGTAAGCAAAGGTGCCGAAGGGACAAGTAAATGTGGTCTTCTCCGATCCTCCGGTGCAATGTGGATTTGGAAGTATCCAAATGTAGCCATCTAAAAGCGTAATGGGACTTACCGACCAACCGTTCCAAAGATCTCGATCAATGAACGGAAGGGGTAATGATCTTTCCGAGTGGCTTGGTTGAGACGTCGTAGTCAATGCGCACTCTCCGGCTATTCTCGCACTCGGGTTGGAATGAGCTCATTCTTACGGTTGGCCACAACAGTCACCGGATTTCTTTGGAACTACTTGCACCGGCTCACCCACTTGCTTTGTCGTAGATGGGATAGATAATGCCACTGCGGCAGAGCTTGGTCACTTCTTTTTCACCACATCTAGAATGAGAGGATTCAGTCTCCTGCAGGGTTGTCTCACGGGTTTAGTTTCCTCCTCAAGTAATATCCTGTGCATGCATGTGGAGGGGTTAATACCAGTGATGTCTGCAAGTGTCCAACCAATTGCTCTTTTGTGTTGCTTCAAGACTTCCAATAATACGGTTTCTTGCTCGTGTTGGAGGTGTTTGGCCATTATCCTTTGGGTGCTTCTCATCCTCCTCCAAGAATGCATACTTCAAATGTTCGGGTAAGGGCTTAAGTTTAATGGAGGGTGGTTGCTGGATTGACGGTACTAGTTTTGGAACCAAAACTAAATCTGCCAAATTCTCAGCAGTTGCACCTGTACGTGCAAGTTGTGCACAATCTTGCAAAACAACATCATCATATCCTATGGAATCAAAAGAATCACACTTAGCAGCAGGATGAATGACAACATCATTAATAATAACATCATTGCCATTAATAACGTAATCATCAATGTCGTGAGAATTAACAACAAGACATGACAAGTAAGTAGAAATCTCAAGACAGTGCACACATTGCATTGGGTTTACAACCGAGAAAGTCCAAGCAAGCGTAACAAGTATCACAAGCTATGCTATCGAGTGTATCCTACAATTTCAGAAACTCGCCAACATATCGCATGCATATCATCAACTAGTAAATCAATGACATCAAAATGAAAAGCAGAATGATCCTCTCTACAGGGTATTTTATGGCATCAAAAATGTTAAATCGAATGATATCATCACCAAATTCCATGGAAAGGGTACTGCATGCACATCAATCTTAGTTTTAGCAAGTTTTCAAAAATGGCCTACCTAAGATCAATGGGGGTGGGGAAGAGGCGATTCATCTTCCATATTCAACACATAAAAATCACCGGGAATATTAAATTATGTACCCGAACTGAACGTCCTCCAACACTCCCGCAGTTGTGCGGTGCTCGGTTTGCTAATCGAATGACAATGCTTCGGTGGGCTTTAGCTCTCCCATATGCAAGGAAGTGTAAACTGACTTTGGCATTACATTGATGGAGGCTCCCAAGTCTAGCAAGGCATGAGTGAACTGTTGGTGCCCTATGGTGCAAGGGATGGTAAAAGTGCCTGGATCCTTGCATTTGGGAGGCAGGTTGGGCTGAATCAAAGCAGAGACATTTCTCCCCATACTCACTTTTTCAGTGCCCTTTAGCTTCCTCTTATGGGTGCACATCTCTTTCAAGAACTTGGCATACTTGGGGATTTGTTTAATTGCCTCCAAGAGAGGTATATTCACTTCAACCTTCTGAAAAGTCTCCATAATTTCCTTATCCAAGTTAGTTTCAACCATATGCCTCGGCTGTATCATTCGGTTGGGAAAAGGAAGAGGAATGTTGGAACCTGACTTTTTTGGATGTTCACTTTTCTGCTGTACTGAATTTTCTGTCAACTGCTGATTTGATCCGGTTTTCTGCTTGGCTGTTGTAGGATCATTTGCTGCTGAATTTGCTACAGCATCTGAATTAGCTGCAGAACTTGAAGTTGCTGTAGAATCTTGTTTCTCTGGGCCAAGGGTAGAATCTGGAAGTATCTGTTGCACTGGTCCATTGATTTGCTTACCACTGCGTAAAGCTATAGCACTAACATTGCCTCTAGGGTTTGGAGTGGTTTGAGAGGGTAATTGGCCAGAACCCTGTGACTTTAATTCATGAATTGATGTGGCAAGTTGACCAATTTGAGTCTCCAAGTTCTGAATGGTGGTTTCAGTTCTCTGTTGAAACTGGATGTTATTGGTGGCCAACTGTTTCACCAAATCCTCCAATGAGGGCTCAGATTTTGTGGCTACAGGACCTTCTTCTTTGGAATGGTGGTCTACTTGGTCCAAAGATGTGGTCGAAACCGATTTGTCCTTACTTGTTCTTTGGAATGGTGGTCTATCTTGGTTTGGTGGTTGCGATTTGATGCATTCCCATATCTCAGTATTGGGATGGTCCCTCCAAATGAGGGTTGTAAGTGTTGGAGAATGGATCATATTTCGTTGTTCTTCTTGATGGAATTGTGGCTTCCCAGAAATATACCAAGCCACAGATTGGTCTTGAAACTCGTAATCATCTTGCAATGTGGGGCACGAATCAGAGGGATGAGAGGAACTAGAACATATGCTACAAACTCTTGCGGGGTTTGCACACGTGGTTCGTGTTGTCCTATTGCCATTTGTCTAACCAAAGAAGTGAGCTCATCCAATCTATGTTCCACCCTTTGTTGATCGGCATGTGAAGAGGTATTAACTTCATTGACTACTCACGGTTGCGGCACCCATTCGAGTACCAAATTGCCGAGAATTTGCCGCCATGTTTGCAATTAAGTTTCTAGCAAAGGTGGAGTTTTATCTACCAATGCTCCACCACTTGCATCAATCATACTCCTTTCCATTGGCATCAATCCTTCATAGAAGTATTGGATTAGCAGCTGATCACTAATTTGATGGTGTGGGCGGCTGAGCACAATTTCTTGAATCTCTCCCAATACTCATGGAGAGTTTCACCACCGATTTGCCTTATGCCACAAATATCTTTCCTTATTGCAACAGTTCTTGATGCAGAAAGAACTTCTCCGTAAATAATCTTTTCATGTCATTCCAAGAAGTGATGGCGGCAGTTGTAAGTAATACAACCAATCCTTAGCAAAGACCATCCAAAGAGAAAGGAAAGGCCCTTAGCTTGATGTGATCTTCACTACTCTATGAGGTTTCATGGTGGAGCAAACAACATGGAACTCCTTCAAATGCTTATGTGGATCTTCACCTGCAAGACCATGAAACTTGGGTAGCAAGTGTATCAATCCAGATTTCAACTCAAAATCAACATTAAGTTCAGGATATTGAATGCACAAAGGTTGATAATTCACATCAGTAAACCAATTCCTTAAGGGTCCTATTGTTATAGTCGACCATAGTAAAATCAACGGACTCAGATCGCATTAATCGAAGTACTAACAGCAGACTCAACAGGATTAAAAGAGTCAACAAGATTAGGTGCAATGTCAAGTTCAAGTCCAATTCCAGAAGTAATTCTATTAGCTCTATGAATGCTACTACTAGTCCTATGAATTCTATGAAGTGTATGAAATGTTCTATCAATTTCAGAATCAAATGAATGCAAGGTACCAGGATCAGATCTAGTCATACAGCATACAGTTCATAAGAAGGTATTAGAAAAGCAATAACAACTAAAACACTAAAAATTTCTAAAACAAATACTCCAAAAAATTAAACAAAAATAAAAAACAGTATCAAATGAATTTTAAAAATTATGGTACCACCACAGGATAAAATCTACACAAAAATGCTATCCAAAAAAATAATAAAAAATTGAAAAAGTGGTCTAAACGATGGAATTTGGCAAAACTAAGGGTGACCTCACTATTAACAGTGAGCCTTTCTCAGAATAATATTTTCCATTTGTGTACCAAAATTCAGATCAATCTGAGATTCCCGAACCAAAATTCTTGACACAACACCCTTTATCCAATTTCAGCCGAATCCCACTTGAAAAAGCTTCAAAAACAAAACAAACACATTTGTTAGAGTTAGATGGGATCTTGAAATGATCAAATAGTTGCCTTGGATCCCCGGCAACGGCGCCAAATTTGACAAGAGGTTGTCGAGACCTATCAAATAAAATAACCGGTTCACAAACTAATTTGTAGTATAGAGAATGAACCGAATCGTCTCTCAAGGATCCAAAAACAAAGATTTAATTAGATCAAGATAATTAGAAAAGGGGGGGTTTTGTTGTTGATTAACAAGATTAATAAAAGTGGAAGATTCAAAGTTGTAAATAAATCTAAAGAAACAACCAATCCAAGGAAATTTACCGATCTTGAGTTTAACTCATCATTGATCACAAAGAATTCACTTAATTGCTAACCATGTTCTTGGCCTTAGATCACATCAAGAAGCCCTAACATGATCCAAGAATTCTTTACTAGATAAGCATCTAGGATTTGATTAACCAAGGTTAGATAAAGTAAGCACCATCCAACATAGATTAACTTAAGATCTAGAATTTAACCAAGCTAAACAATCTATCAAAAAGCTTTAATATATTGTTTAATCTTTATGATCCTCTTTGAATACATGATAATAAAGCTATTACCACATCAACATGTAAATCAAATTAAGCAATTTAATCTAGATAAAAATCAAAAGAGGAAGAAGAGAAACTTGAATAACAATTAAGCAATATGAACAAGCAAAACAAGATCTCCAAATTAAACAACAAGATGGCTAATCCCTTGGATTGATTATGAGAGCCTAGCCTTCCATGGATGGGAAGGAAGAACTCAGAATTTAAAGAACAAAAATGAAATTGCAAAGAGAATGGAGAAGAAGAGAAAGAAAACTCTCACAAATACTTAAACTTTCTTGAAACTTACTTCTAAATTGAATGCCTCTAATACAAAGAGGTTGGGTCTATTTATACTAATCCTAGAAGCCAATTTGTACATGTACATAATCTGAATACAAGCTATAAGAATCTGTAATTTGTCAAAAATGGAAGCTTGATGCATGGTTGGTGGGTTGGTGCATGGTAGGTGGGTTGGTGTATGGTTGGTGGCTTTTAGTCAACAACTCTTATCCGACTTCTGGCTTCAAATTCATCACCTAGACGGTACATTTTGGCTTGGATGTCTTCATCAAAGTTGTAGCCAGTTGTCTCCTTGAAAATCTCCAATTTGAATCATGTCATTTGGACTTTTAGAACTCCAGAAATGCCAAAAACACTTCACCTACCTCAAGTTAGGTTGGAAGAACGTATTTCCAAATTCAGACCAACTTGTAGCTTCTGAAGCATGCCTAAAACGACATCTATTGACAAAATGGTCTTCATTGAAGTTGGAGACATGGGTCTTATCTTTCAAGTGACCAAGTTTCAGCCCAAGAGGAGGCCTATAACCCACTATATAGTCCAATATGTGCATACTGCCCAGATGGTTCTGTGACAGCAAACCCACTCTGCATTGCAGGGATATTTTGGACCCTTACCATTCCGATCCAGCTCTTGAGTTCTTCATGAAACTTGTAGACCATTGTCTTAGATTTCCAAAGACACCAAGATCACCTCAATTGGATCACCGAGTCCCAAGTTATGACCTAACCAAGGAAGAAAGGTCAAAATGCATCAAAATCCGAAAATTATTCAATATTTGCATTAAAGCCCAATGAAGCCCAACAACATTAAACTCATCTAAAGTACTAATATTGGGCACAATAAACATCTAATAATGCCTAATACAAAGCTAACATAAGTGTCTCAAATTGATTGATCAATAGGCCTACAACTTTAAACCAAGACAGCTTGAGTCTTGAACCTTCGTGGGTGCTAGACAAACATCTGCTGACTTCCCCATAACCCATCTAACCAATGTACTTCATGAAAACATGAATCACTTGGCCTAGAAGATCTTTTAATTCAAGATAAACCGAAATGGAACAAATAGGCCTACAACTTTAAACCATGATAGCTTGAGTCTTGAACCTCTGTGGGTGCTAGACAATCATCTGTTGACTTCCCCATAACTCATCTAACCAATGTATTTCATGAAAACATGAATCACTTGGCCTAGAAGTTCTATTAATCCAAGATAAACCGAAAAGGAACAAATAGGCTTATAACTTTTAAAGCAATATAGGTTGAGTCTTGAACCTGCGTGAGTGCTTGACAAACATCTGTTGACTACCACATAACCCCCCTAACCAATATATTTCATGAAAACTTGAATCACGTGGCCTAGAAGTTCTTTGAGTCCAAGATAAACCGAAAAGGAACAAATAGGCCTACAACTTTAAACCAAGATAGCTTGAGTCTTGAACCTCTGTGGGTGCTAGACAAACATCTGTTGACTTCCCCATAACTCATCTAACCAATGTATTTGATGAAAACATGAATCACTGGGCCTAGCAGTTCTATTAATCCAAGTTAAACCGAAAAGGAACAAATAGGCATATAACTTTTAAACCAATATAGTTTGAGTCTTGAACCTGCGTGAGTGCTTGACAAACATCTGTTGACTACCACATAACCCCCATAACCAATATATTTCATGAAAACTTCAATCACGTGGCCTAGAAGTTCTTTGAATCCAAGATACACCGAAAAGGAACAAATAGGCCTACAACTTTAAACCAAGATAGGTTTAGTCTTGAACCTCCGTGGGTGCTAGACAAACATCTGTTGACTTCCCCATAACTCATCTAACCAATGTATTTCATGAAAACATAAATCACTGGGCCTTGAAGTTCTATTAATCCAAGTTAAACCGAAAAGGAACAAATAGGCATATAACTTTTAAACCAATATAGGTTCAGTCTTGAACCTGCGTGAGTGCTTGACAAACATCTGTTGACTCCCACATAACCCCTCTAACCAATATATTTCATGAAATCTTGAATCACATGGCCTAGAAGTTCTTTGAATCCAAGATAAACCGAAAAGGAACAAACAGGCCTACAACTTTAAACCAAGATAGCTTGAGTCTCGAACCTCCGTGGCTGCAAGACAAACATCTGTTGACTTCCCCATAACCCATCTAACCAATGTACTTCATGAAAACATGAATCACTTGGCCTAGAATATCTTTTAATCCAAGATAAACTGAAATGGAACAAATAGCCATCCAACTTTAAACCAAGATAGCTTGAGTCTTGAACCTCCGTGGGTGCTAGACAAACAGCTGTTCACTTCCCCACAACCCATCTAACCAATGCATTTCATAAAAACATGAGTCACTTGGCCTACAACTTCAGTTAATCCAAGATAAACCGAAAAGGAACAAGTAGGCCCACAACATTAAACCAAGATAGCTTGAGTCTTGAACCTGCGTCGATGTTTGACAAACATCTGATGACTCCGACGTAAGCCATCTAGCCAATGTATTTCATGAAAACATTAATCACTTAGCCTCGAAGTTGATTTAATCCAAGATAAACCGAAAAGAAACCGAAAGACCTACAACTTTAAACCAATATATCTTGAGTCTTGAACATCCGTGGGTGCTAGACAACCATCTGTTCACTTCCCCATAACCCATCTAACCAATGTATTTCATGAAAACTTGAATCACATGGCCTAGAAGTTCTTTGAATCCAAGATAAACCAAAAAGGAACAAATAGGCCAACAACTTTAAACCAAGATAGCATGAGTCTTGAACCTCCGTGGGTGCTAGACAAACATCTGTTGACTTCCCCATAACTCATCTAACTAATGTATTTCTTGAAAACATGGATCACTTGGCCTAGAAGTTCTATTAATCCAAGATAAACCGAAAAGGAACAAATAGGCATGTAACATTTAAACCAATATAGGTTCAGTCTTGAACCTGCGTGAGTGCTTTACAAACATCTGTTGACTCCCACATAACCCCTCTAACCAAGATATTTCATGAAATCTTGAATCACATGGCCTAGAAGTTCTTTGAATCCAAGATAAACCGAAAAGGAACAAACAGACCTACAACTTTAAACCAAGATAGCTTGAGTCTCGAACCTCCGTGGCTGCAAGACAAACATCTGTTGACTTCCCCATAACCCATCTAACCAATGTACTTCATGAAAACATGAATCACTTGGCCTAGAAGATCTTTTAATCCAAGATAAACTGAAATGGAACAAATCGCCATCCAACTTTAAACCAAGATAGCTTGAGTCTTGAACCTCCGTGGGTGCTAGACAAACAGCTGTTCACTTCCCCACAACCCATCTAACCAATGCATTTCATAAAAACATGAGTCACTTGGCCTACAACTTCAGTTAATCCAAGATAAACCGAAAAGGAACAAGTAGGCCCACAACATTAAACCAAGATAGCTTGAGTCTTGAACCTGCGTCGATGTTTGACAAACATCTGATGACTCCGACGTAAGCCATCTAGCCAATGTATTTCATGAAAACATTAATCACTTAGCCTCGAAGTTGATTTAATCCAAGATAAACCGAAAAGAAACCGAAAGACCTACAACTTTAAACCAATATATCTTGAGTCTTGAACATCCGTGGGTGCTAGACAACCATCTGTTCACTTCCCCATAACCCATCTAACCAATGTATTTCATGAAAACTTGAATCACATGGCCTAGAAGTTCTTTGAATCCAAGATAAACCAAAAAGGAACAAATAGGCCAACAACTTTAAACCAAGATAGCATGAGTCTTGAACCTCCGTGGGTGCTAGACAAACATCTGTTGACTTCCCCATAACTCATCTAACTAATGTATTTCTTGAAAACATGGATCACTTGGCCTAGAAGTTCTATTAATCCAAGATAAACCGAAAAGGAACAAATAGGCATATAACTTTTAAACCAATATAGGTTCAGTCTTGAACCTGCGTGAGTGCTTTACAAACATCTGTTGACTCCCACATAACCCCTCTAACCAATATATTTCATGAAATCTTGAATCACGTGGCCTAGAAGTTCTTTGAATCCAAGATAAACCGAAAAGGAACAAACAGGCCTACAACTTTAAACCAAGATAGCTTGAGTCTCGAACCTCCGTGGGTGCAAGACAAATATCTGTTGACTTCCCCATAACCCATCTAACCAATGTACTTCATGAAAACATGAATCACTTGGCCTAGAAGATCTTTTAATCCAAGATAAACTGAAATGGAACAAATAGGCCTACAACTTTAAACCATGATAGCTTGAGTCTTGAACCTCCGTGGGTGCTAGACAAACAGCTGTTCACTTCCCCACAACCCATCTAACCAATGCATTTCATGAAAACATGAGTCACTTGGCCTACAACTTCATTTAATCCAAGATAAACCGAAAAGGAACAAGTAGGCCCACAACATTAAACCAAGATAGATTGAGTCTTGAACCTGCGTGGATGTTTGACAAACATCTGTTGACTCCCACATAAGCCATCTAACCAAAGTATTTCATGAAAACATGAATCACTTGGCCTAGAAGATCTTTCAATCCAAGATAAACCGAAATGGAACAAATAGGCCTACAACTTTAAACCAAGATAGCTTGACTCTTGAACCTTCGTGGGTGCTACATAAACATCTGTTGACTCTCCCATAACCCATCTAGGCAATGTATTTAATGAAAACATGAATCACATGGCCTAGAAGTTCTATTTATCCAAGATAATCCGAAAACGAACAAATAGGCCTACAACTTTAAACCAACACAGCTTGAGTCTTGAACCTTCGTGGGTGCTAGACAAACATCTGTTGACTTCCGCATAACCCATCTAACCAATGTACTTCATGCAAACTTGAATCACTTGGCCTAGAAGATCTTTTAATCCAAGATAAACCGAAAAGGAACAAATAGGCCTACAACTTTAAACCAAGATAGCTTGATTCTTGAACCTTCGTGGGTGCTATACAAACATCTGCTGACTCTCCCATAACCCATCTAGCCAATGTATTTAATGAAAACATGAATCACATGGCCTAGAAGTTCTATTAATCCAAGATAATCCGAAAACGAACAAATAGGCCTACAACTTTAAACCAACATAGCTTGAGTCTTGAACCTTCGTGGGTGCTAGACAATCATCTGTTGACTTCCCCATAACTCATCTAACCAATGTATTTCATGAAAACATTAATCACTTTGCCTAGAAGTTCTGTTGATCCAAGATAAACCGAAAAGGAATAAATAGGCATATAACTTTTAAACGAATATAGGTTGAGTCTTGAACCTGCGTGAGTACTTGACAAACATCTGTTGACTACCACATAACCCCCCTAACCAATATATTTCATGAAAACTTGAATCACGTGGCCTAGACGTTCTTTAAATCCAAGATAAACTGAAAAGGAACAGATAGGCCTACAACTTTAAACCAAGATAGCTAGAGTCTTGAACCTCTGTGGGTGCTAGAAAAACATCTGTTGACTTCCCCATAATTCATCTAACCCATGTATTTCATGAAAAAATGAATCACTAGGCCTAGAAGTTCTATTAATCCAAGTTAAACCGAAAAGGAACAAATAGGCATATAACTTTTAAAATAATATAGGTTGAGTCTTGAACCTCGGTGGGTGCTCGACAAACATCTGTTCACTACCCCATAACCCATCTAACCAATGCATTTCATGAAAACATGAATCACTTGGCCTAGAAATTATTTGAATCCAAGATAAACCGAAAGGAACAAATAGGCATATAACTTTTAAACCAAGATAGCTTGAGTCTTGAACCTGCGTGGGTGCTTGACAAACATCTGTTCACTACCCCATAACCCATCTAACCAATGTATTTCATGAAAACATGAATCACTTGGCCTAGAAGTTCATTTAATCCTAGATAAACCGAAAAGGAACAAATAGGCCTACAACTTTAAACAAAGATAGCTTGAGTATTCAACCTCCGTGGGTGCTACACAAACATCTGTTGACTCTCCCATAACCCATGTAGCCAATGTATTTCATGAAAACATGAATCACATGGCCTAGAAGTTCTATTAATCCAAGCTAAACCGAAAAGGAACAAATAGGACTACAATTTTAAACCAAGATAGCTTTGAGTCTTGAACCACCGTGGGTGCTAGACAAACATCTGTTGACTTCCCCATAACCCATCTCACCAAAGTATTTCATGAAAACATGAATCACTTGGCCTAGAAGATCTTTCAATCCAAGATAAACTGAAATGGAACAAATAGACCTACAACTTTAAACCAAGATAGCTTGAGTCTTGAACCTCCGTGGGTGCTACACAAACATCTGTTGACTCTCCCATTACCCATCTAGCCAATGTATTTCATGAAACATGAATCGCATGGCCTAGAAATTCTATTAATCCAAGCTAAACCGAAAAGGAACAAATAGGACTACAATTTTAAACCAAGATAGCTTTGAGTCTTGAACCACCGTGGGTGCTAGACAAACATCTGTTGACTCCCCCATTACCCATCTAACCAAAGTGTTTCATGAAAACATGAATCATTTGGCCTAGAAGAACTTTCAATCCAAGATAAACAGAAATGGAACAAATAGGACTACAACTTTAAACCAAGATAGCTTGAGTCTTGAACCTTCGTGGGTGCTACACAAACATCTGTTGACTCTCCCATAACCCATCTAGCCACTGTATTTCATGAAAACATGAATCACATGGCCTAGAAGTTCTATTAATCCAAGATGAACCAGAAAGGAACAAATAGGCCAACAACTTTGAACCAAGACTTGAGTCACTTGGCCTAGAACTTCATTTAATCTAAGATAAACCGACAAAGGAAGAAGTAGGCCTACAACATTAAACCAAGATAGCTTGAGTCTTGAACCTGCGTGGGTGTTTGACGAACATCTGTTGACTCCCACATTAGCCAACTAGCCAATGTATTTCGTGAAAACATTAATCACTTAGCCTAGAAGTTGATTAAATCCATGATAAACCGAAAAGAAACAAATAGACCTTCAACTTTAAACCAATATATCTTGAGTCTTGAACCTCCGTGGGTGGCAGAGAAACATCTGTTTACTTCCCCATAACCCATCTAACCAATGCATTTCATGAAAACATGAGTCAGTTGGCCTAGAACTTCATTTAATCCAAGATAAACCGAAAAGGAACAAATAGGCCTACACCTTTAAACCAAGATAGCTTGAGTCTTGAACCACCGTGGGTGCTAGACAAACATCTGTTGACTTCCCCGTAACCCATCTAACCAAAAGTATTTCATGAAAACATGAATCACTTGGCCAAGAAGTACTTTCAATCCAAGATAAACCGAAATGGAACAAATAGGACTACAACTTTAAATCAAGATAGCTTGAGTCTTGAACCTTCGTGGGTGCTACACAAACATCAGTTGACTCTCCCATAACCCATCTAGCCACTGTATTTCATGAAAACATGAATCACATGGCCTAGAAGTTCTATTAATCCAAGATGAACCAGAAAGGAACAAATAGGCCAACAACTTTAAACCAAGACTTGAGTCTTGAACCTCTGTGGGTGCTAGACAATCATCAGTTGACTTCCCTATAACTCATCTAACTAATGTATTTCTAGAAAATATGGATCATTTGGCCTAGAAGTTCTATTAATCCAAGATAAACCGAAAAGGAACAAATATGCATATAACTTTTAAAGCAATATAGGTTGAGTCTTGAACCTGCGTGAGTGCTTTACAAACATCTGTTGACTCCCACATAACCCCCCTAACCAATATATTTCATGAAAACTTGAATCACGTGGCCTAGAAGTTCTTTGAATCCAAGATAAACCGAAAAGTAACAAATAGGCCTACAACTTTAAACCAAGATAGCTTGAGTCTTGAACCACCGTGGGTGGTAGACAAACATCTGTTGACTTCCCCGTAACCCATCTAACCACAAGTATTTCATGAAAACATGAATCACTTGGCCAAGAAGTACTTTCAATCCAAGATAAACCGAAATGGAACAAATAGGACTACAACTTTAAATCAAGATAGCTTGAGTCTTGAACCTTCGTGGGTGCTACACAAACATCAGTTGACTCTCCCATAACCCATCTAGCCACTGTATTTCATGAAAACATGAATCACATGGCCTAGAACTTCTATTAATCCAAGATGAATCAGAAAGGAACAAATAGGACAACAACTTTAAACCAAGACTTGAGTCTTGAACCTCTGTGGGTGCTAGACAATCATCAGTTGACTTCCCTATAACTCATCTAACTAATGTATTTCTAGAAAATATGGATCATTTGGCCTAGAAGTTCTATTAATCCAAGATAAACCGAAAAGGAACAAATATGCATATAACTTTTAAAGCAATATAGGTTGAGTCTTGAACCTGCGTGAGTGCTTTACAAACATCTGTTGACTCCCACATAACCCCCCTAACCAATATATTTCATGAAAACTTGAATCACGTGGCCTAGAAGTTCTTTGAATCCAAGATAAACCGAAAAGTAACAAATAGGCCTACAACTTTAAACCAAGATAGCTTGAGTCTTGAACCTCCGTGGGTGCTAGACAAACATCTGTTGACTTCCCCATAACTCATCTAACTAATGTATTTCTTGAAAACATGGATCACTTGGCCTAGAAGTTCTATTAATCCAAGATAAACCGAAAAGGAACAAATAGGCATATAACTTTTAAACCAATATAGGTTGAGTCTTGAACCTGCGTGAGTGCTTTACAAACATCTGTTGACTCCCACATAACCCCTCTAACCAATATATTTCATGAAAACTTGAATCACGTGGCCTAGAAGTTCTTTGAATCCAAGATAAACCGAAAAGTAACAAATAGGCCTACAACTTTAAACCAAGATAGCTTGAGTCTTGAACCTCCGTGGGTGCTAGACAAACATCTGTTGACTTCCCCATAACCCACCTAACCAATGTACTTCATGAAAACATGAATCACTTGGCCTAGAAGATCTTTTAATCGAAGATAAACCGAAATCGAACAAATAGGCCTACAACTTTAATCCGTGATAGCTTGAGTCTTGAACCACCGTGGGTGCTAGACAAACATCTGTTGAGTTCCCCATAACCCATCTAACCAAAGTATTTCATCAAAACATGAATCACTTGGCCCAGAAGAACTTTCAATCGAAGATAAACCGAAATGGAACAAATAGGACTACAACTTTAAACCAAGATAGCTTGAGTCTTGAACCTTCGTTGGTGCTAGACAAACATCTGTTTACTTCCCCATATCCCATCTAACCAATGTATTTCATGAAAACATGAATCACTTGGCCTAGATGATCTTTTAATCCAAGATAAACCGAAATGGAACCAATAGGCGTACAACTTTAAACCAAGACAGCTTGAGTCTTCAACCTCCGTGGGTTCTAGACAATCATCTGTTGACTTCCCCATAACCCATCTAACCAAAGTATATGAAGAAAACACGAATAACATGGTCTAGAAGATCTTTTAATCCAAGATAAACCGAAATGGAACAAATAGGCCCACAACTTTATACCAAGTTTGCTTAAGTCATAAACATCCATGGGTGCTTGTCAAACATCTGTTGACTCCCCCATAAGACATCTAACCAATGCATCACATGAAAACATGAGTCACTTGGCCTAGAACTTCATTTAATCCAAGATAAACCGAAAAGGAACAAATAGGCCTACACCTTTAAACCAAGATAGCTTGAGTCTTGAACCACCGTGGGTGCTAGACAAACATCTGTTGACTTCCCCGTAACCCATCTAACCAAAAGTATTTCATGAAAACATGAATCACTTGGCCAAGAAGTACTTTCAATCCAAGATAAACCGAAATGGAACAAATAGGACTACAACTTTAAACCAAGATAGCTTGAGTCTTGAACCTTCGTGGGTGCTACACAAACATCAGTTGACTCTCCCATAACCCATCTAGCCACTGTATTTCATGAAAACATGAATCACATGGCCTAGAAGTTCTATTAATCCAAGATGAACCAGAAAGGAACAAATAGGCCAACAACTTTAAACCAAGATAGCATGAGTCTTGAACCTCTGTGGGTGCTAGACAATCATCAGTTGACTTCCCTATAACTCATCTAACTAATGTATTTCTAGAAAATATGGATCATTTGGCCTAGAAGTTCTATTAATCCAAGATAAACCGAAAAGGAACAAATATGCATATAACTTTTAAAGCAATATAGGTTGAGTCTTGAACCTGCGTGAGTGCTTTACAAACATCTGTTGACTCCCACATAACCCCCCTAACCAATATATTTCATGAAAACTTGAATCACGTGGCCTAGAAGTTCTTTGAATCCAAGATAAACCGAAAAGTAACAAATAGGCCTACAACTTTAAACCAAGATAGCTTGAGTCTTGAACCTCCGTGGGTGCTAGACAAACATCTGTTGACTTCCCCATAACTCATCTAACTAATGTATTTCTTGAAAACATGGATCACTTGGCCTAGAAGTTCTATTAATCCAAGATAAACCGAAAAGGAACAAATAGGCATATAACTTTTAAACCAATATAGGTTGAGTCTTGAACCTGCGTGAGTGCTTTACAAACATCTGTTGACTCCCACATAACCCCTCTAACCAATATATTTCATGAAAACTTGAATCACGTGGCCTAGAAGTTCTTTGAATCCAAGATAAACCGAAAAGTAACAAATAGGCCTACAACTTTAAACCAAGATAGCTTGAGTCTTGAACCTCCGTGGGTGCTAGACAAACATCTGTTGACTTCCCCATAACCCACCTAACCAATGTACTTCATGAAAACATGAATCACTTGGCCTAGAAGATCTTTTAATCGAAGATAAACCGAAATCGAACAAATAGGCCTACAACTTTAATCCGTGATAGCTTGAGTCTTGAACCACCGTGGGTGCTAGACAAACATCTGTTGAGTTCCCCATAACCCATCTAACCAAAGTATTTCATCAAAACATGAATCACTTGGCCCAGAAGAACTTTCAATCGAAGATAAACCGAAATGGAACAAATAGGACTACAACTTTAAACCAAGATAGCTTGAGTCTTGAACCTTCGTTGGTGCTAGACAAACATCTGTTTACTTCCCCATATCCCATCTAACCAATGTATTTCATGAAAACATGAATCACTTGGCCTAGATGATCTTTTAATCCAAGATAAACCGAAATGGAACCAATAGGCGTACAACTTTAAACCAAGACAGCTTGAGTCTTCAACCTCCGTGGGTTCTAGACAATCATCTGTTGACTTCCCCATAACCCATCTAACCAAAGTATATGAAGAAAACACGAATAACATGGTCTAGAAGATCTTTTAATCCAAGATAAACCGAAATGGAACAAATAGGCCCACAACTTTATACCAAGTTTGCTTAAGTCATAAACATCCATGGGTGCTTGTCAAACATCTGTTGACTCCCCCATAAGACATCTAACCAATGCATCACATGAAAACATGAGTCACTTGGCCTAGAACTTCATTTAATCCAAGATAAACCGAAAAGGAACAAATAGGCCTACACCTTTAAACCAAGATAGCTTGAGTCTTGAACCACCGTGGGTGCTAGACAATCATCAGTTGACTTCCCCGTAACCCATCTAACCAAAAGTATTTCATGAAAACATGAATCACTTGGCCAAGAAGTACTTTCAATCCAAGATAAACCGAAATGGAACAAATAGGACTACAACTTTAAACCAAGATAGCTTGAGTCTTGAACCTTCGTGGGTGCTACACAAACATCTGTGACTCTCCCATAACCCATCTAGCCACTGTATTTCATGAAAACATGAATCACATGGCCTAGAAGTTCTATTAATCCAAGATGAACCAGAAAGGAACAAATAGGCCAACAACTTTAAACCAAGATAGCATGAGTCTTGAACCTCTGTGGGTGCTAGACAATCATCAGTTGACTTCCCTATAACTCATCTAACTAATGTATTTCTAGAAAATATGGATCATTTGGCCTAGAAGTTCTATTAATCCAAGATAAACCGAAAAGGAACAAATATGCATATAACTTTTAAAGCAATATAGGTTGAGTCTTGAACCTGCGTGAGTGCTTTACAAACATCTGTTGACTCCCACATAACCCCCCTAACCAATATATTTCATGAAAACTTGAATCACGTGGCCTAGAAGTTCTTTGAATCCAAGATAAACCGAAAAGTAACAAATAGGCCTACAACTTTAAACCAAGATAGCTTGAGTCTTGAACCTCCGTGGGTGCTAGACAAACATCTGTTGACTTCCCCATAACTCATCTAACTAATGTATTTCTTGAAAACATGGATCACTTGGCCTAGAAGTTCTATTAATCCAAGATAAACCGAAATGGAACAAATAGGACTACAACTTTAAACCAACATAGCTTGAGTCTTGAACCACCGTGGGTGGTAGACAAACATCTGTTGACTTCCCCGTAACCCATCTAACCACAAGTATTTCATGAAAACATGAATCACTTGGCCTAGAAGTACTTTCAATCCATGATAAACCGAAATGGAACAAATAGGACTACAACTTTAAACCAAGATAGCTTGAGTCTTGAACCTTCGTGGGTGCTACACAAACATCTGTTGACTCTCCCATAACCCATCTAGCCACTGTATTTCATGTAAACATGAATCACATGGCCTAGAAGTTCTATTAATCCAAGATGAACCCGAAAGGAACAAAGAGGCCAACAACTTTGAACCAAGATAGCTTGAGTCTTGAACATCCGTGGGTGCTAGACAACCATCTGTTCACTTCCCCATTACCCATCTAGCCAATGTATTTCATGAAAACATGAATCGCATGGCCTAGAAATTCTATTAATCCAAGATAAACCGAAAAGGAACAAATAGGCCTACAACTTTAAACCAACATAGCTTGAGTCTTGAACCACCGTGGGTGCTAGACAAACATCTGTTGACTTCCCCGTAACCCATCTAACCACAAGTATTTCATGAAAACATGAATCACTTGGCCTAGAAGTACTTTCAATCCAAGATAAACCGAAATGGAACAAATTGGACTACAACTTTAAACCAAGATAGCTTGAGTCTTGAACCTTCGTGGGTGCTACACAAACATCTGTTGACTCTCCCATAACCCATCTAGCCACTGTATTTCATGTAAACATGAATCACATGGCCTACAAGTTCTATTAATCCAAGATGAACCCGAAAGGAACAAAGAGGCCAACAACTTTGAACCAAGATAGCTTGAGTCTTGAACATCCGTGGGTGCTAGACAACCATCTGTTCACTTCCCCATAACCCATCTAACCAATGTATTTCATGAAAACTTGAATCACATGGCCTAGAAGTTCTTTGAATCCAAGATAAACCAAAAAGGAACAAATATGCTAACAACTTTAAACCAAGATAGCATGAGTCTTGAACCTCCGTGGGTGCTAGACAAACATCTGTTGACTTCCCCATAACTCATCTAACTAATGTATTTCTTGAAAACATGGATCACTTGGCCTTGAAGTTCTATTAATCCAAGATAAACCGAAATGGAACAAATAGGACTACAACTTTAAACCAACATAGCTTGAGTCTTGAACCACCGTGGGTGGTAGACAAACATCTGTTGACTTCCCCGTAACCCATCTAACCACAAGTATTTCATGAAAACATGAATCACTTGGCCTAGAAGTACTTTCAATCCATGATAAACCGAAATGGAACAAATAGGACTACAACTTTAAACCAAGATAGCTTGAGTCTTGAACCTTCGTGGGTGCTACACAAACATCTGTTGACTCTCCCATAACCCATCTAGCCACTGTATTTCATGTAAACATGAATCACATGGCCTAGAAGTTCTATTAATCCAAGATGAACCCGAAAGGAACAAAGAGGCCAACAACTTTGAACCAAGATAGCTTGAGTCTTGAACATCCGTGGGTGCTAGACAACCATCTGTTCACTTCCCCATTACCCATCTAGCCAATGTATTTCATGAAAACATGAATCGCATGGCCTAGAAATTCTATTAATCCAAGATAAACCGAAAAGGAACAAATAGGCCTACAACTTTAAACCAACATAGCTTGAGTCTTGAACCACCGTGGGTGCTAGACAAACATCTGTTGACTTCCCCGTAACCCATCTAACCACAAGTATTTCATGAAAACATGAATCACTTGGCCTAGAAGTACTTTCAATCCAAGATAAACCGAAATGGAACAAATTGGACTACAACTTTAAACCAAGATAGCTTGAGTCTTGAACCTTCGTGGGTGCTACACAAACATCTGTTGACTCTCCCATAACCCATCTAGCCACTGTATTTCATGTAAACATGAATCACATGGCCTACAAGTTCTATTAATCCAAGATGAACCCGAAAGGAACAAAGAGGCCAACAACTTTGAACCAAGATAGCTTGAGTCTTGAACATCCGTGGGTGCTAGACAACCATCTGTTCACTTCCCCATAACCCATCTAACCAATGTATTTCATGAAAACTTGAATCACATGGCCTAGAAGTTCTTTGAATCCAAGATAAACCAAAAAGGAACAAATATGCTAACAACTTTAAACCAAGATAGCATGAGTCTTGAACCTCCGTGGGTGCTAGACAAACATCTGTTGACTTCCCCATAACTCATCTAACTAATGTATTTCTTGAAAACATGGATCACTTGGCCTAAAAGTTCTATTAATCCAAGATAAACCGAAAAGGAACAAATAGGCATATAACTTTTAAACCAATATTGGTTGAGTCTTGAACCTGCGTGAGTGCTTTACAAACATCTGTTGACTCCCACATAACCCCTCTAACCAATATATTTCATGAAAACTTGAATCACCTGGCCTAGAAGTTCTTTGAATCGAAGATAAACCGACATGGAATAAATAGGCCTACAACTTTAAACCATGATAGCTTGAGTCTTGTTCCTCTGTGGGTGCTAGACAATCATCAGTTGACTTCCCCATAACTCATCTAACTAATGTATTTCTTGAAAACATGGATCACTTGGCCTAGAAGTTCAATTAATCCAAGATAAACCGAAAAGGAACAAATAGGCATATAACTTTTAAACCAATATAGGTTGAGTCTTGAACCTGCGTAAGTGCTTTACAAACATCTGTTGACTCCCACATAACCCCTCTAACCAATATATTTCATGAAAACTTGAATCACGTGGCCTAGAAGTTCTTTGAATCCAAGATAAACCGAAAAGTAACAAATAGGCCTACAACTTTAAACCAAGATAGCTTGAGTCTTGAACCTCCGTGGGTGCTAGACAAACATCTGTTGACTTCCCCATAACCCACCTAACCAATGTACTTCATGAAAACATGAATCACTTGGCCTAGAAGATCTTTTAATCGAAGATAAACCGAAATCGAACAAATAGGCCTACAACTTTAATCCGTGATAGCTTGAGTCTTGAACCACCGTGGGTGCTAGACAAACATCTGTTGACTTCCCCATAACCCATCTAACCAAAGTATTTCATCAAAACATGAATCACTTGGCCCTGAAGAACTTTCAATCCAAGATAAACCGAAATGGAACAAATAGGACTACAACTTTAAACCAAGATAGCTTGAGTCTTGAACCTTCGTTGGTGCTAGACAAACATCTGTTTACTTCCCCATATCCCATCTAACCAATGTATTTCATGAAAACATGAATCACTTGGCCTAGATGATCTTTTAATCCAAGATAAACCGAAATGGAACCAATAGGCGTACAACTTTAAACCAAGACAACTTGAGTCTTCAACCTCCGTGGGTTCTAGACAATCATCTGTTGACTTCCCCATAACCCATCTAACCAAAGTATATGAAGAAAACACGAATAACATGGTCTAGAAGATCTTTTAATCCAAGATAAACCGAAATGGAACAAATAGGCCCACAACTTTATACCAAGTTTGCTTGAGTCATAAACATCCATGGGTGCTTGTCAAACATCTGTTGACTCCCCCATAAGACATCTAACCAATGCATCTCATGAAAACATGAGTCACTTGGCCTAGAAGTTGATTTAATCCAAGATAAACCGAAAAGGAACAAATAGGCCTACAACTTTAAACCAAGATATCTTGAGTCTTGGACCTCCGTGGGTGCTAGACAATCATCTGTTGACTTCCCCATAACCCATCTAACCAATGTATTTCATGAAAACTTGAATCACATGGCCTAGAAGTTCTATTAATCCAAAATAAACCAAAAAGGAACAAATAGGCCAACAACTTTAAACCAGGATAGCATGAGTCTTGAGCCTCCGTGGGTGCTAAACAAACATCTGTTGACTTCCCCATAACCCATCTAACCAACGCATTTCATGAAAACATGAGTCACTTGGCCAAGAACTTCATTTCATCCAAGATAAACCGGAATGGAACAAATAGGCCTACAACTTTAATCCGGGATAGCTTGAGTCTTGAACCTCCATGGGTGCTAGGCAAATATTTGTTGACTTCCCCATAACCCATCTAACCAAAGTATATCATGGAAACACGAATCACTTGGCCTTGAAGATCTTTCAATCCAAGATAAACCGAAATGGAACAAATAGGCCCACAACTTTAAACCAAGATTGCTTGAGTCTTGAACATACATGGGTGCTTGTCAAACATCTGTTGACTCCCCCATAAGACATCTAACCAATGCATTTCATGAAAACGTGAATCACTTGGCCTAGAAGTTCTATTAATCCAAGATAAACCGAAAAGGAACAAATAAGCATATAACTTTTAAACCAAGATAGGTTGAGTCTTGAACCTACGTGGGTGCTTGTCAAACTTCTGTTGACTCCCACATAACCCATCTAACCAATATATTTCATCAAAACATGAATCACTTGGCCTAGACGTTGATTTAGTCCAAGATAAACCGCAAAGGAACAAATAGACCTACAACTTTATACCAAGATATCTTGAGTCTTGAACCTCCATGGGTGCTAGAGAAACATTGGTTGACTTCCCCATAACCCATCTAACCAATGTATTTCATCAAAACATGAATCACTTGGCCTAGAAGTTCTATTAATCCAAGATAAACCGAAAAGGAACAAATAGGCCTACAACTTTCAACCATGATAGCTTGAGTCTTGAACCTCCGTGGGAGCTAGACAATCATCTGTTGACTTCCCCATAACACATCTAACCAATGTATTTCATGAAAACATGAATCACTTGGCCTAGAAGTTCCTTGAATCCAAGATAATCCGAAAGGAACAAATAGGCATATAACTTTTAAACCATGATAGCTTGAGTCTTGAACATACGTGGGTGCTAGACAAACATCTGTTTACTCCCACATAAGCCATCTAGCCAATGTATTTCAGGAAAACAGGAATCACTTGGCCTAGAAGTTCATTTCATCCAAGATAAACCGAGAACGAACAAATAGGCCCACAACTTTTAAACCAAGATTGCTTGAGTCTTGAACCTCCCTGGGTGCTGGTCAAACATCTCTTGACTTCCCCATAACCCATCTAACCAATGTATTTCATGAAAACATGAATCACTTGGCCTAGAAGTTCATTAAATACAAGATAAACCGAAAAGGAACAAATAGGACTACAACTTTAATCCAAGATAGCTTGAGTCTTGAACCTTCATGGGGGCTAGGCAAACACCTGTTGACTTCCCCATAACCCATCTAACCAAAGTATATCATGAAAACATGAATCACTTGGCCTAGAAGTTCTATTAATCCAAGATAAACCGAAAAGGAACAAATAGGCATATAACTTTTAAACCAAGAAAGCTTGAGTCTTGAACCTCTGTGCGTGTTAGACAATCATCTGTTCACTTCCCCATAACCCATCTAACCAATGCATTTCATGAAAACATGAGTCACATGGCCTTGAAGATCTTTTAATCCAAGATAAACCGAAATGGAACAAATAGGCCTACAACATTAAACCATGATTGCTTTAGTCTTGAACCTCCGTGGGTGCTAGACAATCATCTGTTGACTTGCCCATAACCTATCTAACCAATGTATTTCATTAAAACATGAATCACATGGCCTAGAAGTTCTATTAATCCAAGATAAACCAAAAAGGATCAAATAGGCCAACAACTTTAAACCAAGATAACATGAGTCTTGAACCTTGCTGGGTCCTAGACAAACATCTGTTGACTTCCCCATAACCCATCTAACCAATGCATTTCATGAAAACATGAGTCACTTGGCCTAGAACTTCATTTCATCCAAGATAAACCGAAATGGAACAAATAGACCTACAACTTTGAACCAAGATAGCTTGACTCTTGAACCACCGTGGGTGCTAGACAAACATCTGTTGACTTCCCCATAACCCATCTAACCAAAGTATATCAAGAAAACACGAATCACTTGGCCTAGAAGATCTTTTAATCCAAGGTAAACCGAAATGGAACAAATAGGCCAACAACTTTAAACCAAGATTGCTTGAGTCTTCAACATCCATGGGTGCTTGTCAAACATCTGTTGACTCCCCCATAAGACATCTAACCAATGTATTTCATGAAAACGTGAATCAATTGGCCTAGAAGTTCTATTAATCCAAGATAAACCGAAAAGGAACAAATAGGCATATAACTTTTAAACCAAGATAGGTTGAGTCTTGAACCTGCGTGGGTGCTTGACAAACATCTGTTGACTCCCACAAAACCCATCTAACCAATATATTTCATCAAAACATGAATCACTTGGCCTAGAAGTTGATTTAATCCAAGATAAACCGAAAAGGAACAAATAGACCTACAACTTTAAACCAAGATATCTTGAGTCTTGAACCTCCGTGGGTGCTAGACAATCATCTGTTGACTTCCCCATAACCCATCTAACCAATGTATTTCATGAAAACTTGAATCACATGGCCTAGAAGTTCTATTAATCAAAAATAAACCAAAAAGGAACAAATAGGCCAACAACTTTAAACCAGGATAGCATGAGTCTTGAGCCTCCGTGGGTGCTAAACAAACATCTGTTGACTTCCCCATAACCCATCTAACCAACGCATTTCATGAAAACATGAGTCACTTGGCCAAGAACTTCATTTCATCCAAGATAAACCGGAATGGAACAAATAGGCCAACAACTTTAATCCGGGATAGCTTGAGTCTTGAACCTCCATGGGTGCTAGACAAACATTTGTTGACTTCCCCATAACCCATCTAACCCAAGTATATCATGGAAACACGAATCACTTGGCCTTGAAGATCTTTCAATCCAAGATAAACCGAAATGGAACAAATAGGCCCACAACATTAAACCAAGATTGCTTGAGTCTTGAACATACATGGGTGCTTGTCAAACATCTGTTGACTCCCCCATAAGACATCTAACCAATGCATTTCATGAAAACGTGAATCACTTGGCCTAGAAGTTCTATTCATCCAAGATAAACCGAAAAGGAACAAATAGGCATATAACTTTTAAACCAAGATAGGTTGAGTCTTGAACCTACGTGGGTGCTTGACAAACATCTGTTGACTCCCACATAACCCATCTAACCAATATATTTCATCAAAACATGAATCACTTGGCCTAGACGTTGATTTAATCCAAGATAAACCGCAAAGGAACAAATAGACCTACAACTTTATACCAAGATATCTTGAGTCTTGAACCTCCATGGGTGCTAGAGAAACATCGGTTGACTTCCCCATAACCCATCTAACCAATGTATTTCATCAAAACATGAATCACTTGGCCTAGAAGTTCTATTAATCCAAGATAAACCGAAAAGGAACAAATAGGCCTACAACTTTAAACCATGATAGCTTGAGTCTTGAACCTCCGTGCGAGCTAGACAATCATCTGTTGACTTCCCCATAACACATCTAACCAATGTATTTCATGAAAACATGAATCACTTGGCCTAGAAGTTCCTTGAATCCAAGATAATCCGAAAGGAACAAATAGGCATATAACTTTTAAACCAAGATAGCTTGAGTCTTGAACATACGTGGGTGCTTGACAAACATCTGTTTACTCCCACATAAGCCATCTAGCCAATGTATTGCAGGAAAACAGGAATCACTTGGCCTAGAAGTTCATTTCATCCAAGATAAACCGAGAACGAACAAATAGGCCCACAACTTTTAAACCAAGATTGCTTGAGTCTTGAACCTCCCTGGGTGCTGGTCAAACATCTCTTGACTTCCCCATAACCCATCTAACCAATGTATTTCATGAAAACATGAATCACTTGGCCTAGAAGTTCATTAAATACAAGATAAACCGAAAAGGAACAAATAGGACTACAACTTTAATCCAAGATAGCTTGAGTCTTGAACCTTCGTGGGGGCTAGGCAAACACCTGTTGACTTCCCCATAACCCATCTAACCAAAGTAAATCATGAAAACATGAATCACTTGGCCTAGAAGTTCTATTAATCCAAGATAAACCGAAAAGGAACAAATAGGCATAAAACTTTTAAACCAAGAAAGCTTGAGTCTTGAACCTGCGTGGGTGCTTGACAAACATCTGTTGACTCCCACATAAGCCATCTAGCCAATGTATTTCATGAAAACATGAATCACATGGCCTAGAAGTTCATTTAATCCAAGATAAACTGAAAAGGAACAAATAGACCTACAAATTTAAACCAAGATAGCTTGATCCTTGAACCTCCGTGGGTGCTAGACAAACATCTGTTGACTTCCCCATAACCCATCTAACCAATGTATTTCATGAAAACATGAATCACATGGCCTAGAAGTTCTTTGAATCCAAGATAAACCGAATGGAACAAATAGGCATATAACTTTTAAACCAAGATAGTTTGATTCTTCAACCTGCGTGGGTGCTTAACAAACATCTGTTGACTCCCACATAAGCCATCTAGCCAATGTATTTCATGAAAACTTGAATCTCGTGGCCTAGAAGTTCTTTGAATCCAAGATAAACCGAAAAGGAACAAATAGGCCTACAACTTTAAACCAAGATAGCTTGAGTCTTGAACCTCCGTGGGTGCTAGTCAATCATCTGTTGACTTCCGCATAACCCATCTAACCAATGTATTTCATTAAAACATGATTCACATGGCCGAGAAGTTCTTTGAATCCAAGATAAACCGAAAGGAACAAATAGGCATAAAACTTTTAAACCAAGATAGCTTGAGTCTTGAACCTGCGTGCGTGCTTGACAAACATCTGTTGACTCCCAAAAAAGCCATCTTGCCAATGTATTTCATGAAAACAGGAATTACTTGGCCTAGAAGTTCATTTTATCCAAGATAAACCGAGAACGAACAAATAGGCCCACAACTTTAAACCAAGATTGCTTGAGTCTTGAACCTCCCTGGGTGCTGGTCAAACATCTCTTGACTTCCCCATAACCCATCTAACCAATGTATTTCATGAAAACATGAATCACTTGGCCTAGAAGTTCATTAAATACAAGATAAACCGAAAAGGAACAAATAGGACTACAACTTTAATCCAAGATAGCTTGAGTCTTGAACCTTCGTGGGGCTAGGCAAAGACCTGTTGACTTCCCCATAACCCATCTAACCAAAGTATATCATGAAAACATGAATCACTTGGCCTAGAAGTTCTATTAATCCAAGATAAACCGAAAAGGAACAAATAGGCATATAACTTTTAAACCAAGATAGCTTGAGTCTTGAACCTGCATGGGTGCTTGACAAACATCTGTCGACTCCCACATAAGCCATCTAGCCAATGAATTTCATGAAAACATGAATCACATGGCCTAGAAGTTCATTTAATCCAAGATAAACTTAAAAGGAACAAATAGACCTACAAATTTAAACCAAGATAGCTTGATCCTTGAACCTCCGTGGGTGCTAGACAAACATCTGTTGACTTCCCCATAACTATCTAACCAATGTATCTCACGAAAACATGAATCACATGGCCTAGAAGTTCTTTGAATCCAAGATAAACCGAAAAGGAACAAATAGGCATAAAACTTTTAAACCAAGAAAGCTTGAGTCTTGAACCTGCGTGGGTGCTTGACAAACATCTGTTGACTCCCACATAAGCCATCTAGCCAATGTATTTCATGAAAACATGAATCACATGGCCTAGAAGTTCATTTAATCCAAGATAAACTGAAAAGGAACAAATAGACCTACAAATTTAAACCAAGATAGCTTGATCCTTGAACCTCCGTGGGTGCTAGACAAACATCTGTTAACTTCCCCATAACCCATCTAACCAATGTATTTCATGAAAACATGAATCACATGGCCTAGAAGTTCTTTGAATCCAAGATAAACCGAATGGAACAAATAGGCATATAACTTTTAAACCAAGATAGTTTGATTCTTCAACCTGCGTGGGTGCTTAACAAACATCTGTTGACTCCCACATAAGCCATCTAGCCAATGTATTTCATGAAAACTTGAATCTCGTGGCCTAGAAGTTCTTTGAATCCAAGATAAACCGAAAAGGAACAAATAGGCCTACAACTTTAAACCAAGATAGCTTGAGTCTTGAACCTCCGTGGGTGCTAGTCAATCATCTGTTGACTTCCGCATAACCCATCTAACCAATGTATTTCATTAAAACATGATTCACATGGCCGAGAAGTTCTTTGAATCCAAGATAAACCGAAAGGAACAAATAGGCATAAAACTTTTAAACCAAGATAGCTTGAGTCTTGAACCTGCGTGCGTGCTTGACAAACATCTGTTGACTCCCAAAAAAGCCATCTTGCCAATGTATTTCATGAAAACAGGAATTACTTGGCCTAGAAGTTCATTTTATCAAGATAAACCGAGAACGAACAAATAGGCCCACAACTTTAAACCAAGATTGCTTGAGTCTTGAACCTCCCTGGGTGCTGGTCAAACATCTCTTGACTTCCCCATAACCCATCTAACCAATGTATTTCATGAAAACATGAATCACTTGGCCTAGAAGTTCATTAAATACAAGATAAACCGAAAAGGAACAAATAGGACTACAACTTTAATCCAAGATAGCTTGAGTCTTGAACCTTCGTGGGGCTAGGCAAAGACCTGTTGACTTCCCCATAACCCATCTAACCAAAGTATATCATGAAAACATGAATCACTTGGCCTAGAAGTTCTATTAATCCAAGATAAACCGAAAAGGAACAAATAGGCATATAACTTTTAAACCAAGATAGCTTGAGTCTTGAACCTGCATGGGTGCTTGACAAACATCTGTCGACTCCCACATAAGCCATCTAGCCAATGAATTTCATGAAAACATGAATCACATGGCCTAGAAGTTCATTTAATCCAAGATAAACTGAAAAGGAACAAATAGACCTACAAATTTAAACCAAGATAGCTTGATCCTTGAACCTCCGTGGGTGCTAGACAAACATCTGTTGACTTCCCCATAACTATCTAACCAATGTATCTCACGAAAACATGAATCACATGGCCTAGAAGTTCTTTGAATCCAAGATAAACCGAATGGAACAAATAGGCATATAACTTTTAAACCAAGATAGTTTGATTCTTCAACCTGCGTGGGTGCTTAACAAACATCTGTTGACTCTCACATAAGCCATCTAGCCAATGTATTTCATGAAAACTTGAATCTCGTGGCCTAGAAGTTCTTTGAATCCAAGATAAACCGAAAAGGAACAAATAGGCCTACAACTTTAAACCAAGATAGCTTGAGTCTTGAACCTCCGTGGGTGCTAGTCAATCATCTGTTGACTTCCCCATAACCCATCTAACCAATGAATTTCATGAAAATGTGAAGCACTTGGCCTAGAAGTTCATTAAATCCATGATAATCCGAAAAGGAACAAATAGGCCTACAACTTTAAACCAAGATAGCTTGAGTCTTGAACCTGCGTGGGTGCTTGACAAACATCTGTTCACTTCCCCATAACCCATCTAACCAATGCATTTCATGGAAACATGAGTCACTTGGCCTTGAAGTTCTTTGAATCCAAGATAAACCGAAAGGAGCAAATAGGCATATAACTTTTAAACCAAGATAGTTTGATTCTTCAACCTGCGTGGGTGCTTAACAAACATCTGTTGACTCCCACATAAGCCATGTAGCCAATGTATTTCATGAAAACTTGAACCACTTGGCCTAGAAGATCTTTTAATCCAAGATACACCGAAAAGGAACAAATAGGCAAACCACTTTAAACCGAGATAGCTTGAGTCTTGAACCTCCGTGGGTGGTAGCCAAACATCTGTTGACTTCCCCACAACCCATCTAGCCAATGTATTTCATGAAAACATGTATCACATGGCCTAAAAGTTCAATTAATGCAAGATAAACCGAAATGGAACAAATAGGCCAACAACTTTAAACCAAGATAGCTTGTGTGTTGAACCTCCGTGGGTGGTAGACAAACATCTGTTGACTTCCACATAACCCATCTAACCAATGTATTTCATGAAAACATGAACCACTTGGCCTAGAAGATCATTTAATCCAAGATAAACCGAAAAGGAACAAATAGACCTACAAATTTAAACCAAGATAGCTTGAGTCTTGAACCTCCGTGGGTGCTAGACAATCATCTGTTGACTTCCCCATAACCCATCTAACCAATGTATTTCACGAAAACATGAATCACTCTGCCTAGAAGTTCATTTAATCCAAGATAAACCGAAAAGGAACAAATAGACCTACAACTTTAAACCAAGATAGCTTGAGTCTAGGACCACCGTGGGTGCTAGACAAACATCTGTTGACTGCCCCATTACCCATCTAACCAAAGTAGTTCTTGAAAACATGAATCACATGGCTGAGAAGTTCTTTGAATCCAAGATAAACCGAAAGGAACAAATAGGCATAAAACTTTTAAACCGAGATAGCTTGAGTCTTGAACCTGCGTGCGTGCTTGACAAACATCTGTTGACTCCCAAAAAAGCCATCTTGCCAATGTATTTCATGAAGACAGGAATTACTTGGCCTAGAAGTTCATTTAATCCAAGATAAACCGAAATGGAACAAATAGACCTACAAATTTAAACAAAGATAGCTTGATCCTTGAACCGCCGTGGGTGCTAGACAAACAACTGTTGACTTCCCCATAACCCATCTAACCAATGTATTTCATGAAAACATGAATCACTTGGCCTAGATGTTCTTTGAATCCAATATAAACCGAAAGGAACAAATAGGCATATAACTTTTAAACCCAGATAGGTGGAGTCTTGAACCTGCATGGGTGTTTGACAAACATCTGTTGACTCCCACATAACCCATCTAACCCATATATTTCATGAAATCTTGAATCACGTGCCTTGAAGAACTTTTTATCAAAGATAATCCGAAATGGAACAAATAGTCCTACAACTTTAAACCATGATAGCCTGAGTCTTGAACCTCCGTGTGTGCTAGGCAATCATCTGTTGACTTCCCCATAACCCATCTAACCAATGAATTTCATGAAAATGTGAAGCACTTGGCCTAGAAGTTCATTAAATCCATGATAAACCGAAAAGGAACAAATAGGCCTACAACTTTAAACCAAGATAGCTTGAGTCTTGAACCTGCGTGGGTGCTTGACAAACATCTGTTCACTTCCCCATAACCCATCTAACCAATGCATTTCATGGAAACATGAGTCACTTGGCCTTGAAATTCTTTGAATCCAAGATAAACCGAAAGGAGCAAATAGGCATATAACTTTTAAACCAAGATAGTTTGATTCTTCAACCTGCGTGGGTGCTTAACAAACATCTGTTGACTCTCACATAAGCCATCTAGCCAATGTATTTCATGAAAACTTGAATCTCGTGGCCTAGAAGTTCTTTGAATCCAAGATAAACCGAAAAGGAACAAATAGGCCTACAACTTTAAACCAAGATAGCTTGAGTCTTGAACCTCCGTGGGTGCTAGTCAATCATCTGTTGACTTCCCCATAACCCATCTAACCAATGAATTTCATGAAAATGTGAAGCACTTGGCCTAGAAGTTCATTAAATCCATGATAAACCGAAAAGGAACAAATAGGCCTACAACTTTAAACCAAGATAGCTTGAGTCTTGAACCTGCGTGGGTGCTTGACAAACATCTGTTCACTTCCCCATAACCCATCTAACCAATGCATTTCATGGAAACATGAGTCACTTGGCCTTGAAGTTCTTTGAATCCAAGATAAACCGAAAGGAGCAAATAGGCATATAACTTTTAAACCAAGATAGTTTGATTCTTCAACTGCAAGGTGGGTGCTTAACAAACATCTGTTGACTCCCACATAAGCCATGTAGCCAATGTATTTCATTAAAACTTGAACCACTTGGCCTAGAAGATCTTTTAATCCAAGATACACCGAAAAGGAACAAATAGGCAAACCACTTTAAACCGAGATAGCTTGAGTCTTGAACCTCCGTGGGTGGTAGACAAACATCTGTTGACTTCCCCACAACCCATCTAGCCAATGTATTTCATGAAAACATGTATCACATGGCCTAAAAGTTCAATTAATGCAAGATAAACCGAAATGGAACAAACAGGCCAACAACTTTAAACCAAGATAGCTTGTGTGTTGAACCTCCGTGGGTGGTAGACAAACATCTGTTGACTTCCGCATAACCCATCTAACCAATGTATTTCATGAAAACATGAACCACTTGGCCTAGAAGATCAATTAATCCAAGATAAACCGAAAAGGAACAAATAGACCTCAAATTTAAACCAAGATAGCTTGAGTCTTGAACCTCCGTGGGTGCTAGACAATCATCTGTTGACTTCCCCATAACCCATCTAACCAATGTATTTCACGAAAACATGAATCACTCTGCCTAGAAGTTCATTTAATCCAAGATAAACCGAAAAGGAACAAATAGACCTACAACTTTAAACCAAGATAGCTTGAGTCTTGGACCACCGTGGGTGCTAGACAAACATCTGTTGACTGCCCCATTACCCATCTAACCAAAGTAGTTCTTGAAAACATGAATCACATGGCCGAGAAGTTCTTTGAATCCAAGATAAACCGAAAGGAACAAATAGGCATAAAACTTTTAAACCGAGATAGCTTGAGTCTTGAACCTGCGTGCGTGCTTGACAAACATCTGTTGACTCCTAAAAAAGCCATCTTGCCAATGTATTTCATGAAAACAGGAATTACTTGGCCTAGAAGTTCATTTAATCCAAGATAAACCGAAATGGAACAAATAGACCTACAAATTTAAACAAAGATAGCTTGATCCTTGAACCGTCGTGGGTGCTAGACAAACAACTGTTGACTTCCCCATAACCCATCTAACCAATGTATTTCATGAAAACATGAATCACTTGGCCTAGATGTTCTTTGAATCCAATATAAACCGAAAGGAACAAATAGGCATATAACTTTTAAACCCAGATAGGTGGAGTCTTGAACCTGCATGGGTGTTTGACAAACATCTGTTGACTCCCACATAACCCATCTAACCCATATATTTCATGAAATCTTGAATCACGTGCCTTGAAGAACTTTTTATCAAAGATAATCCGAAATGGAACAAATAGTCCTACAACTTTAAACCATGATAGCCTGAGTCTTGAACCTCCGTGTGTGCTAGGCAATCATCTGTTGACTTCCCCATAACCCATCTAACCAATGAATTTCATGAAAATGTGAAGCACTTGGCCTAGAAGTTCATTAAATCCATGATAAACCGAAAAGGAACAAATAGGCCTACAACTTTAAACCAAGATAGCTTGAGTCTTGAACCTGCGTGGGTGCTTGACAAACATCTGTTCACTTCCCCATAACCCATCTAACCAATGCATTTCATGGAAACATGAGTCACTTGGCCTTGAAATTCTTTGAATCCAAGATAAACCGAAAGGAGCAAATAGGCATATAACTTTTAAACCAAGATAGTTTGATTCTTCAACCTGCGTGGGTGCTTAACAAACATCTGTTGACTCTCACATAAGCCATCTAGCCAATGTATTTCATGAAAACTTGAATCTCGTGGCCTAGAAGTTCTTTGAATCCAAGATAAACCGAAAAGGAACAAATAGGCCTACAACTTTAAACCAAGATAGCTTGAGTCTTGAACCTCCGTGGGTGCTAGTCAATCATCTGTTGACTTCCCCATAACCCATCTAACCAATGAATTTCATGAAAATGTGAAGCACTTGGCCTAGAAGTTCATTAAATCCATGATAAACCGAAAAGGAACAAATAGGCCTACAACTTTAAACCAAGATAGCTTGAGTCTTGAACCTGCGTGGGTGCTTGACAAACATCTGTTCACTTCCCCATAACCCATCTAACCAATGCATTTCATGGAAACATGAGTCACTTGGCCTTGAAGTTCTTTGAATCCAAGATAAACCGAAAGGAGCAAATAGGCATATAACTTTTAAACCAAGATAGTTTGATTCTTCAACCTGCGTGGGTGCTTAACAAACATCTGTTGACTCCCACATAAGCCATGTAGCCAATGTATTTCATTAAAACTTGAACCACTTGGCCTAGAAGATCTTTTAATCCAAGATACACCGAAAAGGAACAAATAGGCAAACCACTTTAAACCGAGATAGCTTGAGTCTTGAACCTCCGTGGGTGGTAGACAAACATCTGTTGACTTCCCCACAACCCATCTAGCCAATGTATTTCATGAAAACATGTATCACATGGCCTAAAAGTTCAATTAATGCAAGATAAACCGAAATGGAACAAACAGGCCAACAACTTTAAACCAAGATAGCTTGTGTGTTGAACCTCCGTGGGTGGTAGACAAACATCTGTTGACTTCCGCATAACCCATCTAACCAATGTATTTCATGAAAACATGAACCACTTGGCCTAGAAGATCAATTAATCCAAGATAAACCGAAAAGGAACAAATAGACCTCAAATTTAAACCAAGATAGCTTGAGTCTTGAACCTCCGTGGGTGCTAGACAATCATCTGTTGACTTCCCCATAACCCATCTAACCAATGTATTTCACGAAAACATGAATCACTCTGCCTAGAAGTTCATTTAATCCAAGATAAACCGAAAAGGAACAAATAGACCTACAACTTTAAACCAAGATAGCTTGAGTCTTGGACCACCGTGGGTGCTAGACAAACATCTGTTGACTGCCCCATTACCCATCTAACCAAAGTAGTTCTTGAAAACATGAATCACATGGCCGAGAAGTTCTTTGAATCCAAGATAAACCGAAAGGAACAAATAGGCATAAAACTTTTAAACCGAGATAGCTTGAGTCTTGAACTCAAGCGTGCGTGCTTGACAAACATCTGTTGACTCCTAAAAAAGCCATCTTGCCAATGTATTTCATGAAAACAGGAATTACTTGGCCTAGAAGTTCATTTAATCCAAGATAAACCGAAATGGAACAAATAGACCTTCAAATTTAAACAAAGATAGCTTGATCCTTGAACCGCCGTGGGTGCTAGACAAACAACTGTTGACTTCCCCATAACCCATCTAACCAATGTATTTCATGAAAACATGAATCACTTGGCCTAGATGTTCTTTGAATCCAATATAAACCGAAAGGAACAAATAGGCATATAACTTTTAAACCCAGATAGGTGGAGTCTTGAACCTGCGTGGGTGTTTGACAAACATCTGTTGACTCCCACATAACCCATCTAACCCATATATTTCATGAAATCTTGAATCACGTGCCTTGAAGAACTTTTTATCAAAGATAAACCGAAATGGAACAAATAGTCCTACAACTTTAAACCATGATAGCCTGAGTCTTGAACCTCCGTGTGTGCTAGGCAATCATCTGTTGACTTCCCCATAACACATCAAACCAATATATTTCATGAAAACATGAATCACTTGGCCTAAAAGTTCTTTGAATCCAAGATAAACAGAAAGGAACAAATAGGCATATAACTTTTAAACCAAGATAGCTTGAGTCTTGAACCTGCGTGCGTGCTTGACAAACATCTGTTGACTCCCAAAAAAGCCATCTTGCCAATGTATTTCATGAAAACATGAATTACATGGCCTAGAAGTTCATTTAATCCAAGGTAAACCGAAATGGAACAAATAGGCCAACAACTTTAAAGCGAGATAGCTTGAATCTTGAACCTCCATGGGTGCTAGACAAACATCTGTTGATTCTTCAACCTGCGTGGGTGCTTAACAAACATTTGTTGACTCCCACATAAGCCATGTAGCCAATGTATTTCATGAAAACTTGAATTACGTGGCCTAGAAGTTCTTTGAATCCATGATAAACCGAAAAGGAACAAATAGGCCTACAACTTTAACCCAAGATAGCTTGAGTCTTGAACCTCCGTGGGTGCTAGACAATCATCTGTTGACTTCCCCATAACACATCAAACCAATATATTTCATGAAAACATGAATCACTTGGCATAGGAGTTCTTTCAATCCAAGATAAACCGAAAGGAACAAATAGGCATATAACTTTTAAACCAAGATAGCTTGAGTCTTGAACCTGCGTGGGTGCTTGACAAACATCTGTTTACTCCCACATAAGCCATCAAGCCAATTTATTTCATGAAAACAGGAATTACTTGGCCTAGAAGTTCATTTCATCCAAGATAAACTGCAACGGAACAAATAGGCCTACAACTTTAAATTAAGATTGCTTGAGTCTTGACCCTCCGTGGGTGCTAGACAAACATCTGTTGACTTCCCCAAAACCCATCTAACCAATGTATTTCATGAAAATAGGAATCACTTGCCCTAGAAGTTCATTAAATCCAAGATAAACCGAAAAGGAAGCAATAGGCCTACAACTTTAAACCAAGATAGCTTGAGTCTTGAACCTCCGTGGGTGCTAGACAAACATCTATTCACTTCCCCATAACACATCAAACCAATGTATTTCACGAAAACATGAATCACTGTGCCTCGAAAATCTTTTAATAAACCAAGATAGCTTCAGTGTTGAACCTCCGTGGGTGGTAGACAAACATCGGTTGACTTCCCCATAACCCATCTAGCCAATATATTTCATGAAAACATGAATCACATGGCCTAAAAGTTCTATTAATGCAAGATAAACCGAAATGGAACAAATAGGCCAAAAACTTTAAACCAAGATAGCTTGTGTCTTGAACCTCCGTGGGTGGTAGACAAACATCTGTTGACTTCCGCATAACCCATCTAACCAATGTATTTCATGAAAACATGAACCACTTGGCCTAGAAGATATTTTAATCCAAGATAAACCGAAAAGGAACAAATAGGCCAACAACTTTGAACCGAGATAAATTGAGTCTTGAACCTCCGCGGGTGCTAGACAAACATCTGTTCACTTCCCCATAACCCATCTAACCAATGCATTTCATGAAAACATGAGTCACTTGGCCTAGAACTTCATTTAATCCAAGATAAACAGAAAAGGAACAAATAGGTCTACAACTTTAAACCGAGATAGATTGAGTCTTGAACCTCCGCGGGTGCTAGACAAACATCTGTTCACTTCCCCATAACCCATCTAACCAATGCATTTCATGAAAACATGAGTCACTTGGCCTAGAACTTCATTTAATCCAAGATAAACTGAAAAGGAACAAATAGACCTACAAATTTAAACCAAGATAGCTTGATCCTTGTACCTCCGTGGGTGGTAGACAAACATCTGTTGACTTCCCCATAACTCATCTAACCAATGAATTTCATGAAAACAAGAATCACTTGGCCTAGAAGTTCTTTGAATCCAAGATAAACCGAAAAGGAACAAATAGGCCAACAACTTTAAACCGAGATAGATTGAGTCTTGAACCTCTGCGGGTGCTAGACAAACATCTGTTCACTTCCCCATAACCCATCTAACCAATGCATTTCATGAAAACATGAGTCACTTGGCCTAGAACTTCATTTAATCCAAGATAAACAGAAAAGGAACAAATAGGCCTACAACTTTAAACAGAGATAGCTTGAGTCTTGAACCTCCGTGGGTGGTGCTAGACAAACATCTATTCACTTCCCCATAACACATCAAACCAATGTATTTCACGAAAACGTGAATCACTTGGCCTCGAAAATCATTTAATAAACCAAGATAGCTTCAGTCTTGAACCTCCGTGGGTGGTAGACAAACATCGGTTTACTTCCCCATAACCCATCTAGCCAATGTATTTCATGAAAACATTAATCACTTAGCCTAGAAGATCATTTAATCCAAGATAAACCGAAAAGGAACAAATACACCTACAAATTTAAACCAAGATAGCTTGAGTCTTGAACCACCGTGGGTGCTAGAGAAACATCTGTTGACTTCCCCATAACCCATCTAACCAATGCATTTCATGAGAACATGAGTCACTTGGCCTAGAAGTTCATTTAATCCAAGATAAACAGAAAAGGAACAAATAGGCCTACAACTTTAAACCAAGATAGCTTGCGTCATGAACCTTCGTGGGTGCTTGAAAAACATCTGTTGACTTCCCCATAACCCATCTAACCAATGTATTTCATGAAAACATGAATCACTTGGCCTAGAAGATCTTTTAATCGAAGATAAACCGAAATGGAACAAATAGGCCAACAACTTTAAAGCAACATAGCTTGAGTCTTGAACCTCCGTGGGTGGTAGACAAACATCTGTTGACTTCCCCATAACCCATCTAACCAATGCATTTCATGAAAACATGAGTCACTTGGCCTAGAAGTTCATTTAATTTAAGATAAACTGAAAAGGAACAAATAGACCTACAAATTTAAACCAAGATAGCTTCATCCTTGAACCTCCGTGTGTGCTAGACAAACATCTGTTGACTTCCCCATAACTCATCTAACCAATGTATTTCATGAAAACATGAATCACTTGGCCTAGAAGATCTTTGAATCCAAGATAATCCGAAAGGAACAAATAGGCATATAACTTTTAAACCAAGATAGTTTGATTCTTCAACCTGCGTGGGTGCTTAACAAACATCTGTTGACTCCCACATAAGCCATGTAGCCAATGTATTTCATGAAAACTTGAACCACTTGGCCTAGAAGATCTTTTAATCCAAGATACACCGAAAAGGAACAAATAGGCAAACAACTTTAAACCGAGATAGCTAGAGTCTTGAACCTCCGTGGGTGGTAGACAAACATATGTTGACTTCCCCACAACCCATCTAGCCAATGTATTTCATGAAAACATGTATCACACGGCCTAAAAGTTCAATTAATGCAAGATAAACCGAAATGGAACATATAGGCCAACAACTTTAAACCAAGATAGCTTGTGTGTTGAACCTCCGTGGGTGGTAGACAAACATCTGTTGACTTCCGCATAACCCATCTAACCAATGTATTTCATGAAAACATGAACCACTTGGCCTAGAAGATCATTTATTCCAAGATAAACCGAAAAGGAACAAATACACCTACAAATTTAAACCAAGATAGCTTGAGTCTTGAACCTCCGTGGGTGCTAGACAAACATCTGTTCACTTCCCCATAACCCATCTAACCAATGCATTTCATGAAAACATGAGTCACTTGGCCTAGAACTTCATTTAATCCAAGATAAACAGAAAAGGAACAAATAGGTCTACAACTTTAAACCGAGATAGATTGAGTCTTGAACCTCCGCGGGTGCTTGACAATCATCTGTTGACTTCCCCATAACCCATCTAACGAATGTATTTCATGAAAACATGAGTCACTTGGCCTAGAACTTCATTTAATCCAAGATAAACTGAAAAGGAACAAATAGACCTACAAATTTAAACCAAGATAGCTTGATCCTTGAACCTCCGTGGGTGCTCGACAAACATCTGTTGACTTCCCCATAACTCATCTAACCAATGTATTTCATGAAAACAAGAATCACTTGGCCTAGAAGTTCTGTGAATCCAAGATAAACCGAAAAGGAACAAATAGGCCAACAACTTTAAACCGAGATAGATTGAGTCTTGAACCTCCGCGGGTGCTAGACAAACATCTGTTCACTTCCCCATAACCCATCTAACCAATGCATTTCATGAAAACATGAGTCACTTGGCCTAGAACTTCATTTAATCCAAGATAAACAGAAAAGTAACAAATAGGCCTACAACTTTAAACAGAGATAGCTTGAGTCTTGAACCTCCGTGGGTGGTGCTAGACAAACATCTATTCACTTCCCCATAACACATCAAACCATTGTATTTCACGAAAACGTGAATCACTTGGCCTCGAAAATCATTTTATAAACCAAGATAGCTTCAGTCTTGAACCTCCGTGGGTGGTAGACAAACATCGGTTTACTTCCCCATAACCCATCTAGCCAATGTATTTCATGAAAACATTAATCACTTAGCCTAGAAGTTGATTTAATCCAAGATAAACCGAAAAGAAACAAATAGACCTACAACTTTAAACCAATATATCTTGAGTCTTGAACCACCGTGGGTGCTAGAGAAACATCTGTTGACTTCCCCATAACCCATCTAACTAATGCATTTCATGAGAACATGAGTCACTTGGCCTAGAAGTTCATTTAATCCAAGATAAACAGAAAAGGAACAAATAGGCCTACAACTTTAAACCAAGATAGCTTGCGTCATGAACCTTCGTGGGTGCTTGAAAAACATCTGTTGACTTCCCCATAACCCATCTAACCAATGTATTTCATGAAAACATGAGTCACTTGGCCTAGAAGTTCATTTAATTCAAGATAAACTGAAAAGGAACAAATAGACCTACAACTTTAAACCAAGATAACTTGTGTCTTGAACCTTCGTGGGTGCTAGACAAACATCTGTTGACTTCCCCATAACCCATATAACCAATGTATTTCATGAAAACATGTATCACATGGCCTAAAAGTTCAATTAATGCAAGATAAACCGAAATGGAACAAATAGGCCAACAACTTTAAACCAAGATAGCTTGAGTCTTGAACCTCCGTTGGTGGTAGACAAACATCTGTTGACTTCCCCACAACCCATCTAGCCAATGTATTTCATGAAAACATGTATCACATGGCCTAAAAGTTCAATTAATGCAAGATAAACCGAAATGGAACAAATAGGCCAACAACTTTAAACCAAGATAGCTTGTGTGTTGAACCTCCGTGGGTGGTAGACAAACATCTGTTGACTTCCGCATAACCCATCTAACCAATGTATTTCATGAAAACATGAACCACTTGGCCTAGAAGATCATTTAATCCAAGATAAACCGAAAAGGAACAAATAGACCTACAAATTTAAACCAAGATAGCTTGAGTCTTGAACCTCCGTGGGTGCTAGACAATCATCTGTTGACTTCCCCATAACCCATCTAACCAATGTATTTCACGAAAACATGAATCACTCTGCCTAAAAGTTCATTTAATCCAAGATAAACCGAAAAGGAACAAATAGGCCTACAACTTTAAACCAAGATAGCTTGAGTCTTGGACCACCGTGGGTGCTAGACAAACATCTGTTGACTGCCCCATTACCCATCTAACCAAAGTAGTTCTTGAAAACATGAATCACATGGCCGAGAAGTTCTTTGAATCCAAGATAAACCGATAGGAACAAATAGGCATAAAACTTTTAAACCAAGATAGCTCGAGTCTTGAACCTCCGTCGGTGCAAAACAAACATCTATTCACTTCCCCAAAACACATCAAACCAATGTATTTCATGAAAACATGATTCACTTGGCCTCGAAAATCTTTTAATCGAAGATAATCCTAAGTGGAACAAATAGGCCTACAACTTTAAACCAAGATTGCTTGAGTATTGACCCCCTGTGGGTGCTAGAGAAACATCTGTTGACTTCCCCATAACCCATCTAACCAATGCATTTCATGAGAACATGAGTCACTTGGCCTAGAAGTTCATTTAATCCAAGATAAACGGAAAAGGAACAAATAGGCCTACAACTTTAAACCAAGATAGCTTGCGTCATGAACCTTCGTAGGTGCTTGAAAAACATCTGTTGACTTCCCCATAACCCATCTAACCAATGTATTTCATGAAAACATGAATCACTTGGCCTAGAAGATCTTTTAATCCAAGAAAAACCGAATTGGAACAAATAGGCCAACAACTTTAAACCAACATAGCTTGGGTCTTGAACCTCCGCGGGTGGTAGACAAACATCTGTTGACTTCCCCATAACCCATCTAACCAATGCATTTCATGAAAACATGAGTCACTTGGCCTAGAAGTTCATTTAATTTAAGATAAACTGAAAAGGAACAAATAGACCTACAAATTTAAACCAAGATAGCTTGATCCTTGAACCTCCGTGGGTGCTAGACAAACATCTGTTGACTTCCCCATAACTCATCTAACCAAGATAGCTTGAGTCTTGAACCTCCGTCGGGGCAAAACAAACATCTATTCACTTCCCCAAAACACATCAAACCAATGTATTTCATGAAAACATGAATCACTTGGCCTCGAAAATCTTTTAATCGAAGATAATCCGAAGTGGAACAAATAGGCCTACAACTTTAAACCAAGATTGCTTGAGTATTGACCCCCCGTGGGTGCTAGAGAAACATCTGTTGACTTCCCCATAACCCATCTAACCAATGAATTTCATGAAAATGTGAATCACTTGGCCTAGAAGTTCATTAAATCCATGATAAACCGAAAAGGAACAAATAGGCCTACAACTTTAAACCAAGATAGCTTGAGTCTTGAACCTGCGTGGGTGCTTGACAACCATCTGTTGACTCCCACATAACCCATCTAACCAATATATTTCATGAAAACTTGAATCTCGTGGCCTTGAAGATCTTTTTATCAAAGATAAACCGAAATGGAACAAATAGTCCTACAACTTTAAACCTAGATAGCTTGAGTCTTGAACCTCCGTGGGTGCTAGACAAACATCTATTCACTTCCCCATAACACATCAAACCAATGTATTTCACGAAAAGATGAATCACTTGGCCTCGAAAATCTTTTAATAAACCAAGATAGCTTCAGTCTTGAATCTCCGTGGGTGGTAGACAAACATCTGTTGACTTCCCCATAACCCATCTAGCCAATGTACTTCATGAAAACATGAATCACATGGCCTAAAAGTTCTATTAACGCAAGATAAACTGAAATGGAACAAATAGGCCAACAACTTTAAACCAAGATAGCTTGTGTCTTGAACCTCCGTGGGTCGTAGACAAACATCTGTTGACTTCCGCATAACACATCTAACCAATGTATTTCTTGAAAACATGAACCACTTGGCCGAGAAGATCTTTTAATCCAAGATAAACCGAAAAGGAAAAAATAGGCCAACAACTTTAAACCGAGATAGCTTGAGTCTTGAACCTCCGTGGGTGCTAGACAAACATCTGTTCACTTCCCCATAACCCATCTAACCAATTCATTTCATGAAAACATGAGTCACTTGGCCTAGAACTTCATTTAATCCAAGATAAACCGAAAAGGAACAAGTGGGCCTAAAACTTCAAACTAAGATAGCTTGAGTCTTGAACCTCCGTGGGTGGTAGAAAAACATTTGTTGACTTCCGCATAACCCATCTAACCAATGTATTTCATGAAAACATGAATCACTTGGCCTAGAAGATCTTTTAATCCAAGATAAACCGAAATGGAACAAATAGGCCAGCAACTTTAAACCAAGATAGCTTGATCCTTGAACCTCCGTGGGTGCTAGACAAACATCTGTTGACTTCCCCATAACCCATCTAACCAATGTATTTCATGAAAACATGAATCACTTGGCCTAGAAGTTCTTTGAATCCAAGATAAACCGAAAGGAACAAATAGGCATATAACATTTAAACCAAGATAGTTTGATTCTTCAACCTGCGTGGGTGCTTAACAAATATCTGTCGACTCCCACATAAGCCATGTAGCAAATGTATTTCATGAAAACTTGAATCACGTGGCCTAGAAGTTCTTTGAATCCAAGATAAACCGAAAAGGAACAAATAGCCCTACAACTTTAACACAAGATCGCTTGAGTCTTGAACCTCCGTGGGTGCTAGACAATCATCTGTTGACTTCCCCATAACCCATCTAACCAATGTATTTCACGAAAACATGAATCACTTGGCCTAGAAGTTCATTTAATCCAAGATAAACCGAAAAGGAAAAAATAGACCTACAACTTTAAACCAAGATAGCTTGATTCTTGGACCACCGTGGGTGGTAGACAAACATCTGTTGACTGCCCCATTACCCATCTAACCAAAGTAGTTCTTGAAAAAATGAATCACTTGGCCTAGATGAACATTTAATCCAAGATACACGAAAAGGATCAAATAGGCATATAACTTTTAAACCAAGATAGGTTGAGTCTTGAACCTGCGTGGGTGCTTGACAAACATCTGTTGACTCCCACACAACCCATCTAACCAATATATTTCATGAAAACTTGAATCACGTGGCCTTGTAGATCTTTTTATCATAGATAAACCGAAATGGAACAAATAGTCCTACAACTTTAAACCATGATAGCCTGAGTCTTGAACCTCCGTGGGTGCTAGACAATCATCTGTTGACTGCCCCGTAACCCATCTTACCAAAGTAGTTCTTGAAAACATGAATCACTTGGCCTAGATGATCATTAAATCCAAGATACACGAAAAGGAACAAATAGGCATATAACTTTTAAACCAAGATAGGTTGAGTCTTGAACCTCCGTGGGTGCTAGACAATCATCTGTTGACTTCCTCATAACACATCAAACCAATATATTTCATGAAAACATGAATCACTTGGCGTAGAAGTTCTTTGAATCCAAGATAAACCAAAAGGAACAAATAGGCATATAAATTTTAAACCAAGATAGCTTGAGTCTTGAACCTGCGTGGGTGCTTGACAAACATCTGTTTACTCCCACATAACCCATCTAGCCAATGTATTTTATGAAAACATGAATCACTTGGCCTAGAAGATCTTTTAATCCATGATAAACCGAAAAGGAACAAATAGGCCTACAACTTCAAACCAAGATAGCTTGAGTCTTGAACCTCCGTGGGTGCTAGACAATCATCTGTTGACTTCCCCATAACCCATCTAACCAATGTATTTCACGAAAACATGAATCCCTTGGCCTATAAGTTCATTTAAACTAAGATAAACCCAAAAGGAACAAATAGACCTACAATTTTAAACCAAGATAGCTTGAGTCTTGGACCACCGTGGGTGCTAGACAAGCATCTGTTGACTGCCCCACAACCCATCTAACCAAAGTAGTTCTTGAAAACATGAATCACATGGCCTAGATGATCATTTAATCCAAGATACACGAAAAGGATCAAATAGGCATATAACTTTTAAACCAAGATAGGTTGAGTCTTGAACCTGCATGGGTGCTTGATAAACGTCTGTTGACTCCCACACAACCCATCTAACCAATATGTTTCATGAAAACTTGAATCACGTGGCCTTGAAGATCTTTTTATCACAGATAAACCGAAATGGAACAAATAGTCCTACAACTTTAACACATCAAATAGGCCTACAACTTTAAACCAAGATAGCTTAAGTCTTGAACCTCCGTGGGTGGTAGACAAACATCTGTTGATTTCCGCATAACCCATCTAACCAATGTATTTCATGAAAACATGAATCACTTGGCCTAGAAGATCTTTTCATCCAAGATAAACCGAAAAGGAACAAATAGGCCAACAACTTTAAACCGAGATAGCTTGAGTCTTGAACTACCGTGGGTGCTAGACAAACATCTGTTCATTTCCCCAAAACCCATCTAACCAATGCATTTCATGAAAACATGAGTCACTTGGCCTAGAACTTCATTTCATCCAAGATAAACCGAAAAGGAACAAGTGGGCCTACAACTGTAAACCAAGATAGCATGAGTCTTGAACCTGCGTGGGTGTTTGACAAACATCTGTTGACTCCCACATAAGCCATCTAGCCAATGTATTTCATGAAAACAATAATCACTTAGCCTAGACGTTGATTTAATCCAAGATAAACCGAAAAGAAACAAATAGACCTACAACTTTAAACCAATATATCTTGAGTCTTGAACCTCCTTGGGTGCTAGAGAAACTTGTGTTGACTTCCCCATAACCCATCTAACCAATGCATTTCATGATAACATGAGTCACTTGGCCTAGAAGTTCATTTAATCCAAGATAAACAGAAAAGGAACAAATAGGCCTACAACTTTAAACCAAGATAACTTGCGTCTTGAACCTTCGTGGGTGCTAGACAAACATCTGTTGACTTCCCCATAACCCATATAACCAATGTATTTGATGAAAACATGAATCACTTGGCCTAGAAGATCTATTAATCCAAGATAAACCGAAAAGGAACAAATAGGCATATTACTTTTAAACCAAGATAGGTTGAGTCTTGAATCTGCGTGGGTGCATGACAAACATCTGTTGACTCCCACAAAACCCATCTAACCAATATATTTCATCAAAACATGAATCACATGGCCTAGAAGTTGATTTAATCCAAGATAAACCGAAAAGGAACAAATAGACATAAAACTTTAAACCAAGATAGCTTGCGTCTTGAACCTTCGTGGGTGCTAGACAAACATCTGTTTACTCCCACATAAGCCATCTAGCCAATGTATTTCATGAAAACAGGAATCACTTGGCCTAGAAGTTCATTTCATCAAAGATAAACCGAAACGGAACAGATAGGCCTAACACTTTAAACCAAGATTGCTTGAGTATTGACCCCCCGTGGGTGCTAGACAAACATCTGTTGACTTCCCCATAACCCATCTAACTAATGTATTTCATGAAAATATAAATCACTTGGCCTAGAAGATCATTAAATCCAAGATAAACCGAAAAGGAACAAATAGGCCTACAACTTTAAACTAAGATAGCTTGAGTCTTGGACCTCTGTGGGTGCTAGACAAACATCTATTCACTTTCCCATAACACATCAAACCAATGTATTTCATGAAAACATGAATCACTTGGCCTCGAAAATCTTTTAATCCAAGTTAAACCGAAGTGGAACAAATAGGCCTACAACTTTAAACCAAGATAGCTTGAGTCTTGAACCTCCGTGGGTGCTAGACAAACATCTATTCGCTTCCCCATAACACATCAAACCAATGTATTTCACGAAAACATGAATCACTTGGCCTCGAAAATCTTTTAATCCAAGATAAATCGAAGTGGAACAAATAGGCCTAACACTTTAAACCAAGATTGCTTGAGTATTGACCCCCCGTGGGTGCTAGAGAAACATCTGTTGACTTCCCCATAACCCATCTAACCAATGCATTTGATGATAACATGAGTCACTTGGCCTAGAACTTCATTTAATCCAAGAAAAACAGAAAAGGAACAAATAGGCCTACAACTTTAAACCAAGATAACTTGCGTCTTGAACCTTCGTGGGTGCTAGACAAACATCTGTTGACTTCCCCATAACCCATATAACCAATGTATTTCATGAAAACATGAATCACTTGGCCTAGAAGATCTTTTAATCCAAGATAAACCGAAAAGGAACAAATAGACCTACAACTTTAAACCAAGATAGCTTGAGTCTTGGACCACCGTGGGTGGTAGACAAACATCTGTTGACTGCGCCATAACCCATCTAACCAAAGTAGTTCTTGAAAACATGAATCACTTGGCTTAGATGATCATTTAATCCGAGATACACGAAAAGCAACAAATAGGCATATAACTTTTAAACCAAGATAGGTTGAGTCTTGAACCTGCGTGGGTGCTTGACAAACATCTGTTTACTCCCACATAACCCATCTAGCCAATGTATTTTATGAAAACATAAATGACGTGGCCTTGAAGATCTTTTTATCAAAGATAAACCGAAATCGAACAAATAGTCCTACAACTTTAAACCATGATAGCCTAAGTCTTGAAACTCCGTGGGTGCTAGACAATCATCTGTTGACTTCCCCATAACACATCAAACCAATATATTTCATGAAAACATGAATCACTTGGCGTAGAAGTTCTTTGAATCCAAGATAAACCGAAAGGATCAAATAGCCATATAACTTTTAAACCAAGATAGCTTGAGTCTTGAACCTGCGTGGGTGCTTGACAAACATCTGTTTACTCCCACATAAGCCATCTAGCCAATGTATTTCATGAAAACAGGAATCACTTGGCCTAGAAGTTCATTTCATCCAAGATAAACCGAAACGGAACAAATAGGCCTACAACTTTAAACCAAGATTGCTTGAGTCTTGACCCTCCGTGGGTGCTAGACAAACATCTGTTGACTTCCCCATAACCCATCTAACCAATGTATTTCATGAAAATATGAATCACTTGGCCTAAAAGTTCATTAAATCCAAGATAAACCGAAAAGGAACAAATAGGCCTACAACTTTAAACCAAGATAGCTTGAGTCTTGAACCTGCGTGGGTGTTTGACAAACATCTGTTGACTCCCACATAAGCCATGTAGCCAATCTATTTCAAGAAAACATTAATCACTTAGTCTAGAAGTTGTTTTAATCCAAGATAAACAGAAAAGAAACAAATAGACCTACAACTTTAAACCAATATAGCATGAGTCTTGAAACTCCGTGGGTGCTAGACAAACATCTGTTGACTCCCCCATAACCCATCTAACCAATGCATTTCATGAAAACATGACTCACTTGGCCTTGAACTTCATTTCATCCAAGATAAACCCTAATGGAACAAATCGGCATACAACTTTCATCCGTGATAGCATGAGTCTTGAACCTCCATGGGTGCTAGACAAACATCTATTCACTTCCCCATTACACATCAAACCAATGTATTTCACGAAAACATGAATCACTTGGCCACGAAAATCTTTTAATCCAAGATAAACCGAGGTGGAACAAATAGGCCTACAACTTTAAACCAAGATACCTTCAGTCTTGAACCTCCGTGGGTGCCACACAACCATCTCTTGACTCTCCCACAACCCATCTAGCCAATATATTGCATGAAAACATGAGTCACTCTGCCTTGAACTTCATTTCATCCAAGATAAACCGAAATGGAACAAATCGGGCTACAACTTTCATCCGTGATAGCTTGAGTCTTGAACCTCCATAGGTGCTAATCAAACATTTCTTGACTTCCCCATAACCCATCTAACCCAAGTATATCCTGAAAACACGAATCACTTGGCCTAGAACTTCATTTAATCCAAGACAAACCGAAATGGAACAAATAGGCCTACAACTTTAAACCAAGATAGCTTGACTCTTGAACCACCGTGGGTGCTAGACAAACATCTGTTGACTTCCCCATAACCCATTTAACCAAAGTATATCAAGAAAACACGAATCACTTGGCCTAGAAGATCTTCTAATCCAAGTTAACCGAAATGGAACAAATAGGCCCACAACATTAAACCAAGATTGCTTGAGCCTTCAACATCCATGGGTGCTTGTCAAACATCTGTTGACTCCCCCACAAGACATCTAACCAATGCATTTCATGAAAACGTGAATCACTTGGCCTAGAAGTTCTATTAATCCAAGATAAACCGAAAAGGAACAAATAGGCATATAACTTTTAAACCAAGATAGGTTGAGTCTTGAATCTGCGTGGGTGCTTGACAAACATCTGTTGACTCCCACAAAACCCATCTAACCAATATATTTCATCAAATCATGAATCACTTGGCCTAGAAGTTGATTTAAGCCAAGATAAACCGAAAAGGAACAAATAGACCTAAAACTTTAAACCAAGGTAGCTTGCGTGTTGAACCTTCGTGGGTGCTAGACAAACATCTATTTACTCCCACATAAGCCATCTAGCCAATGTATTTCATGAAAACAGGAATCAGTTGGCCTAGAAGTTCATTTCATCCAAGATAAACCGAATCGGAACAAATAGGCCTACAACTTTAAACCAAGATTGCTTGAGTATTGACCCCCCGTGGGTGCTAGACAAACATCTGTTGACTTCCCCATAACCCATCTAACCAATGTATTTCATGAAAATATGAATCACTTGGCCTAGAAGTTCATTAAATCCAAGATAAACCCAAATGGAACAAATAGGCCTACAACTTTAAACCAAGATAGCTTGAGTCTTGAACCTCCATGGGTGCTAGACAAATATCTATTCACTTCCCCATAACACATCAAACCAATGTATTTCACGAAAACATGAATCACTTGGCCTCGAAAATCTTTTAATCCAAGATAAACCGAAGTGGAACAAATAGGCCTACAACTTTAAACCAAGATAGCTTCAGTCTTGAGCCTCCGTGGGTGCTTGACAAACATCTGTTCACTCCCCCATAAGCCATCAAACCAACGTAATAAATGAAAATATTAATCACTTGTGCTAGAAGTTCTTTTAATCCCAGATAAACCGAAAAGGAACAAATAGGCCTACAACTTCAAAACCAAGATTGCTTCAGTCTTGAACCTCCGTGGGTGCTTGACAAACATCTGTTCACTCCCCCATAAGCCATCAAACCAACGTAATAAATGAAAATATTAATCACTTGTGCTAGAAGTTCTTTTAATCCCAGATAAACCGAAAAGGAACTAATAGGCCTACAACTTTTAAACCAAGATTGCTTGAGTCTTAAACCTCTGTGGGTGCTTGAGAAACATCTGTTGACTCCCCCATAAGCCATCTAACCTATGTATTTCATGAAAACATGAGTCACTTGGCCTATAAGTTCTTTTAATCCAAGATAAACCGAAAAGGAACAAATTGTCCTACAACTTTTAAACCATGATTGTATGAGTCTTGAACCTTCGTGGGTGGTCGACAAACATCTGTTGACTCCCCCATTAGCCATCTGGCCAATGAATCTCATGCAAACCTGACTCACTAGGGCTAGAAGTACTTTTAATCCAAGATAAATCGAAAAGGAACAAATAGGCATACAAGTTTTAAACCAAGATGGCTTGAGTCATAAGCCTCTGTGGGTGCTTGACAAACATCTGTTGACTGCCCCAAAACACATCTAACCAATGTATTTCATGAAAATATGAGTCACTTAGCCTATAAGTACTTTTAATCCAAGATAAATCGAAAAGGAACAAATAGGCCTACAACTTTTAAACCAAGATTGCTTGAGTCTTGAACCTCCGTGGGTGCTTGACAATCATCTGTTGACTCCACCATAAGCCATCTAGCCAATGTATTACATGAAAACATGAATCACTTGGCCTAGAAGATTTTTTAATCCAAGATAAACCGAAATGGAACAAATAGGCCTACAACTTTAAACCATGATAGCTTGAGTCTTGAACCTCCGTGGGTGCTAGAGAAACATCTGTTGACTTCCCCATAACCCATCTAACCAATGTATTTCATGAAAACACGAATCAATTGGCCTACAAGATCTTTTAATCCAAGATAAACCGAAATGGAACAAATAGGCCCACAACTTTAAACAAAGATTGCTTGAGTCTTGAATATACATGGGTGCTTGTCAAACATCTGTTGACGCCCCCAAAAGACATCTAACCAATGCATTTCATGAAAACGTGAATCACTTGGCCTAGAAGTTCTATTAATCCAAGATAAACCGAAATGGAACAAATAGGCATATAAATTTTAAACCAAGATAGCTTGAGTCTTGACCCTTCGTGGGTGCTGGACAAACATCTGTTGACTTCTCCAAAGCCCATCTAACCAATGCATTTCATGAAAACATGAATCACTTGTCCTAGAAGATCTCTTAATCCATGATAAACCGAATGAAACAAATAGGCCTACAACTTTAAACCATGATAGCACGAGTCTTGAACCACCGTGGGTGCTAGACAATCATCTGTTGACTTCCCCATAACCCATCTAGCCAATGTATTTCATGAAAACATGAATCACTTAGCCTAGAAGTTCTTTGAATTCAAGATACACCGAAAAGGAACAAATAGGCCTAAAACTTTAAACCAAGATTGCATGGGTCTTGAACCTCCATGGGTGCTAGACAATAATCAATTGAATTCCCCATAACCCATCTAACAAATGTATTTCATGAAACCATGAATCACTTGGCCTAGAAGTTCATTTAATCCAAGATAAACCGAAAAGGAACAAATAGGCCTACAACTTTAAAACAAGATAGCTTGAGTCTTGAACCTTCGTGGCTGCTACATAAACATCTGCTGAATTCCCCATAACCCATCTAACGAATGTATATCATAAAAACATGACTCACTTGGCCTAGAAGCTGTATTAATCCATGATAAACCGCAATGGAACAAATAGGCATATAACTTTTAACCATGATAGCTTGAGTCTTGAACCTCCGTGGGTGCTACACAATCATCTGTTGACTTCCCCATAACCCATCTAACCAAAGTATATCATGAAAACAATAATCACTTGGCCTAAAAGTTCATTTAATCCAGGATAAACTGAAAAGGAACAAATAGGCCTACAACTTTAATACGTGATAGCTTAAGTCTTGAACCCCCATGGGTGCAGGAAAATCATATGTTGACTTCCCCATAACCTATCTAAGCAATGTATTTCATGAAAACATGAATCACTTGGCCTAGAAGTTCCTTGAATCCAAGATAAACCGAAAGGAATAAATAGGCATATAACTTTTAAACCATGATAGCTTGAGTCTTGAACCTACGTGGGTGCTTGACAAACATCTGTTTATTTCCACATAAGCCATCTGGCCAATGTATTTCATGAAAACAGGAATCACTTGGCCTAGAAGTTCATTTCATCCAAGATAAAGCGAAAAGGAACAAATAGGCCTATAACTTTAAAGCAAGATTGCTTGAGTCTTGAACCTCCGTGGGTGCTAAACAAACATCTGTTGACTTCCCCATAACCCATCTAACCAATGTATTTCATGAAAACATGAATCACTTGGCCAAGAAGTTCACTAAATCCAAGATAAACCGAAAAGGAACAAATAGGCCTACAACTTTAAGCCAAGATAGCTTGAGACTTGAAACTCTGTGGGTGCTAGACAAACATCTGTTCACTTCCCCATAACACATCTAACCAATGTATTTCACGAAAACATGAATCACTTGGCCTCGAAAATCTTTTAATCCAAGATAAACCGAAGTGGAACAAATAGGCCTACAACTTTAAACCAAGATAGCTTCAGTCTTGAACCTCCGTGGGTGCTACACAAACATCTGTTGACTCTCCGTTAACCCATCTAGCCAATGTATTTCATGAGAACATGAATCACATGGCCTACAACCTTAAACCAAGATAGCTTAAGTCTTGAACCTCCGTGGGTGCTAGAGAAACATTTGTTGACTTCCCCAAAACCCATCTAACCAATGCATTTCATGAAAACATGAGTCACTTGGCCTAGAACATCATTTAATACAAGATAAACCGCAAAGGAACAAATAGGACTACAACTTTAAACCAAGAAAGCTTGAGTCTTGAACCTCCGTGGGTGCTAGACAAACATCTATTGACTCCCACATAACCCATCTAACCAATGTATTTCATGAAAACATGAATCACGTGGCCTAGAAGTTCTTTGAATCCATGATAAACCGAAAAGGAACAAATAGGCCTACAAATTTTTACGAAGATTGCTTGAGTCTTGAACCTCCGTGGGTGCTAGACAATCACATGTTGACTTCCCCATAACCCATCGAACTAATGTATTTCATTAAATCATGAATCACATGGCCTGGAAGTTCTAATAATCCAAGATAAACCGAAAAGGAACAAATAGGCCTAAAACTTTTAACCAAGATAGCTTGATCCTTGAACCTCCGTGGGTGCAAGACAAACATCTGTTGACTTCCTCATAACCCATCGAACTAATGTATTTCATGAAAACATGAATCACTTGGCCTTAAGTTCTATTAATCCAAGATAAACCGAAATGGAACAAATAGGCATATAACTTTTAAACCAAGATAGGTTGAGTCTTTAACCTACGTGGGTGCTTGACAAACATCTGTTGACTCCCAGATAACCCATCTAACCAACGTATTTCATGATAACGTGAATCACTTGGCCAAGAAATTCTGTTAATCCTAGATAAACAGGAAAGCAACAAATAGACCTACAACTTCAAACCAAGATAGCTTGATCCTTGAACCTCCGTGGGTGCTAGACAAACATCTGTTGGCTTCCCCATAACCCATCTAACCAATGTATTTCATGAAAACATGAATCACTTGGCCTAGAAGTTCTTTTAATCCAAGATAAACCAAAAAGGAACAAATAGGCCTACAACTTTAAACCTAGATAGCTTGAGTCTTGAACCACCGTGGGTGCTTGACAAACATCTATTGATTCCCTCATAACCCATCTAACCAATGTATTTCATGAAAACATGAATCACGTGGCCTAGAAGTTCTTTGAATCCATGATAAACCGAAAAGGAACAAATCGGCCTACAACTTTTTACCAAGATTGCTTGAGTCTTGAACCTCCGTGGTTGCTAGACAATCATCTGTTGACTTCCCCATAACCCATCTAACCAACTTATTTCATTAAAACATGAACCTCTTGGCCTGGAAGTTCTTTTAATTCCAAGATAAACCGAAAAGGAACAAATAGGCCTACAACTTTTAACCAAGATAGCTTGATCCTTAAACCTCCGTGGGTGCTAGACAAATATCTGTTGACCTCCTCATAACCCATCAAACTAATGTATTTCATGAAAATAGGAATCACTTGGCCTAAAGTTCCATTAATCCAAGATAAACCGAAATGGAACAAATAGGCATATAACTTTTAAACCAAGATAGGTTCAGTCTTGAACCTGCGTGGGTGCTAGACAATCACCTGTTGACTCCCACATAACCCATCTAACCAATGTATTTCATGAAAACATGAATCACTTGGCCTAGAAATTCTGTTAATCCTAGATAAACAGGAAAGCAACAAATAGACCTACAACTTTAAACCAAGATAGCTTGATCCTTGAACCTCCGTGGGTGCTAGACAATCATCTGTTGGCTTCCCTATAACCCATCTAACCAATGTATATCATGAAAACATGAATCACTTGGCCTAGAAGATCTTTTAATCCAAGATAAACCGAAAACGAACAAATAGGCCAACAACTTTAAACCAAGATAGCTTGAGCCTTGAACCTCCATGGGTGCTAGACAAACATCTGTTGACTTCCCCATAACCCATCTAACCAATGTATTTCATGAAAACATGAATCACTTGGCCTAGAAGTTCTTTGAATCCATGATAAACCGAAAAGGAACAAATACGCCTACAACTTTTTACCAAGATTGCTTGAGTCTTGAACCTCCGTGGGTGCTAGACAATCATCTGTTGACTTCCCCATAACCCATCTAACCAACTTATTTCATTAAAACATGAACCTCTTGGCTTGCAAGTTCTTTTCATCCAAGATAAACCGAAAAGGAACAAGTAGGCCTTCAACTTTAAACCAAGATAGCTTGAGCCTTGAACCTCCGTGGGTGCTAGACAAACATCTGTTGACTTCCCCATAACCCATCTAACCAATGTATTTCATGAAAACATGAATCACGTGGCCTTGAAGTTCTTTGAATCCATGATAAACCGAAAAGGAACAAATAGGCCTACAACTTTTTACCAAGATTGCTTGAGTCTTGTGTAAGACCTATTAGTTACTATGTTATTTACCAACCATAAGCCTTACATGGAATATATAAATATAGAAAATTCGGCAGCGTTTCCTTTTGCTTTTTGAACATTACCACAATTTATAACATAAGCGGAATTCCAATAACCATTTCAAGCCAACCATAGTACATATATTATATATATACACATACACAGATATTAAAAAGAGATCTCAGATCTCAACCAAAACATTATCAGAGTATGCAACGTTATACAAGTGTATTCTAAACACTATCCTGACTGAGCACACTAAACATATACAGAACCGAGTACATCAAAAGTAGTATTCAGTTCCCTGTAACATCTACATCAGAAGAATACACATCCTGTTATAGTTACATCACGGAGCTTAACTCCACCAAAATACAAATCTAAAAATGAATCAACAGAATCCTCCGTACTTAACCCGTAGAGGGTCCGGTGTTCTGCGAATACGAGAAAGAGGTGGTGAGAACAACTTCCCAGTGAATATGAATAACTTGCAGATAAAGTATAAATGTAAGTAGAGAGCAAGTATAACACAATTCACAATATGTCAAGTAACACCAACCAACCAATGCAATGAATGAATGCACATGATGTTCACACCTTTTATTCACACTTTTTCTTTCTCCACTCCTCTTGTTGTGCACTAACCCCTTTCAGTTAGGCCCTCGCAATATGCATATGAATGTGTTATGCCAATTCCGTTTCCTTCTAGCTAATAAGCTAGGCACCCTTATGTTTTGTACACTAACCCTTTCCGGTTAGGTCACCTCGCAATGCAATGCAAAGAAGTATGCTATTTCATTTCCATCTAGCTCATCAGCTAGGCACCCCTCTGTTTTGTACACTAACCCCTTCCGGTTAGGCCATCTCGCTATGCAATGCAATGTTCTCATACTCATATCATGCTCATTCATAATATCATCATAATAACATTACATGTAAGCAATTCAAGCATATACAACACATAACCATCATGCTCAACTCTATCAAGCATTCTTACTTAGTTACAATAGTGCTAAGTCACTTCTATCAAGCATTCTTACTTAGCTACACATCTCATTCTAATGCTAAGTCATTCTTCATCCTAAACCTAGCATATAGTATCAAGACCCTAGACATAAGCATCACAATATCACAAACAGAGTCAACCACGGCTAGCCCGTGGTGGTAACCACGGCCACGGTTCAGAAAACAAAACCTAACAAATTGGAAACAGAGACAACCACGGCCTGCCCCTGGTTGGCACCACGCCCGTGGTCTGGACCACGGCCAGCCCCTGGTGGCCACCACACCCCGTGGTCAGATTTCAGCACACAACATTTTCCTTTCCAGAGCCAACCACGGCCAGCCCGTGGTGGGGACCACGGCCGTGGTTGGGCACGAGACATCAACATTTCCTATCCAGAGAGGACCACGGCCGGGCCGTGGTGGGGACCACGCCCGTGGTTGGTCTTCTGGGCAGGAATAGTGCCACGCCCAACTTCAAATCAAAACCCTAATTTCTCTATGGGATCATGTCCTCAATTCCATCAAGTATACCAATCATTCCACTCATTTTTCCTAAACCCTAATCCTTGAAAACATGTAATAAAAACACATCCAACCTCAAGCATAGGTGAAAACCCTAGATTCAAGCTTAATCCTTTATCATACACTTTCACTCTAAGAACATCATACAATAGCACAAGTAAATCCACACTCACCTTGAAGTGCTCCTATCTCGATTCCAAGATGGGATTGGTAGTCAAGGCAACCTTCCCTTCAACTTCCTTCAAAACATTCAACCAAAACAACCAACTTTTAGACATGGGTGTTCTTGATTCTTGGAGATGAAAATGAGTTTCTCAAGAAACTAATACCATAGGATTGAAGAAGAGATCATAGTGATCAATAACCATCAAATAACCTAAGCCAAAAGGTGTATAAAAATACTTACTTTGGACCCTTGAACCTTGGAGCAAGCTTAGCTATGGAAACTTAGAGATTTTGGAGAAGATGAGCCTTTGGCTCCCCCTAGGCTGGCCGGTTCACTTATGCAAGAGGGAGGGGGTGTGAAATGTCCATTTTGCCACTCACTTAAAGGAAGAATCACTAATTTGCCACTGAGGTGTAAAAAGACTAAAATACCCTTGTGATTTCTAAGAATTCCCAATAGGTCCTGAAGAAAATTAAATTTACCAGTAGGTCCTAACTTAGCCAGAGTAAATCTAAGAGTTGAGAGTTCACCTATTTCTTCCTTAGGTTCTACCGAGTTTACCGGTATAGCCAGAATCTCGAATTAATCATTCTAACTCAATCTATTACCATTTCTATAACAGAACATACAAACCATCCCATTAATTTAACTAAGTCAGAACATATGAAATTTAGGGATGTTACATTCTCCCCCCTTTAAAAGAATTTTGTCCACAAAATTGAGTTAAAGAAATACCTGATCAAAATAGATCGGGATGCAGCTTGCGCAAATCTTCCTCCAATTCCCACGTAGCCTCTTTAGGTGACTGTCCATCCCAAAGTACATTCACCAGGGAAATAGTCTTGTTCCTCAGGGACTTCACAATGCGGTCAATGATCTTAGCTGGCTTAGCCTGAAATGTAGGGTCAGCTCTCAATTGTACCGACTCAACCTCTATGATGTGTGAAAGATCCGAAACATACTTTCTCAACTGGGATACATGAAACACAGGATGGAGATTGGACAGATGTGGAGGAAGAGCTATATGGTAAGCTACAAGTCCGATACGCTTTAGAATTTGAAACGGACCAATGAAACGAGGATTTAACTTCTTAGCCCGAATGGCTCTACCAATTCCTGTCATGGGTGAGACTCTAAGAAACACATGATCACCCTCTTCAAACTCTAGAGGACGCCTTCTTTTGTCAGCATAACTCTTTTGCCGACTCTGAGCAATTCTTATTTTCTCCTGTATAACCCTAATCTTTTCGGTAGTTTCTTGAACTAACTCAGGTCCTAACAGGTTCCGCTCACCTACCTCATACCAACACAAAGGTGACCTACATTTTCTACCATAGAGTGCCTCATATGGTGCCATCCCGATGCTGGAATGGAAACTGTTGTTGTAAGCAAACTCTACCAATGGCAAGTATCTATCCCAACTACCCTTATCTTCAAGAACACAAGCTCTCAACATATCTTCTAACGTTTGGATAGTCCGCTCAGACTGACCATCAGACTGTGGGTGATAAGCAGTGCTGAAATTTAGCTTAGTCCCAAAAGACTGATGTAAGGCATTCCAAAATCTAGAGGTAAATCTGGGATCTCTATCTGACGCAATGCTCAATGGCACACCGTGCAATCGAACAATCTCTCCAACAAATAACTCAGCAAGCTTATCTAGGGAATAAGAAATCTTAATGGGAAGAAAATGGGCAGACTTAGTCAGTCTATCCACAATGACCCATATAGCATCATAACCCTTCTGTACCCTAGGCAAACTAGTTACAAAGTCCATGGTTATTTTGTCCCACTTCCACTCTGGAATTTCCAAAGGTTGGAGCATTCCGGCTGGTTTCTGGTGTTCGATCTTGACTTTCTGACAAGTCAAACATTTTGCCACATACTCAGCCACATCTCTCTTCATTCCCGGCCACCAAAATCTTTCTTTCAAATCTTGATACATCTTAGTCGTACCAGGATGTATCGAGAACTTACTTTTATGAGCTTCCTCCAGAATTCGTTCCTTAAGGTTTCCCCATTTCGGAACACAAATCCTTTGTCTAAACCTAATCAAACCATCATCCTCTAAAGAAAAGGCTATTGAGACCCTACGATCTTGTAGTTCCTTATCCAAACTTTGTTCATGTCTAATCTGGTCCTTAAGGTCACATGAGATTTCCAACAAAGCTAATCTCAGTGTCACACTACTCATATCCACTTGGATGCTAAGGTCTCGAAATTGTTCTACCAGGTCTAACTCATGCACCATCATCTGAGATACGTGCAGAGACTTCCTACTGAGGGCATCAGCCACAACGTTGGCCTTGCCAGGATGATACTTAAGCTCAAAGTCATAATCCTTTAAGTATTCCATCCACCTTCTTTGTCTCATGTTCAGTTCCTTCTGATCAAATAGATACTTCAAGCTCTTATGATCACTGAACACCTCAAACTTCACGCCATACAAATAATGTCTCCAGATCTTAAGTGCAAAAACTATGGCTGCTAGTTCTAGGTCATGGGTCGGATAATTCTTCTCATGAGTTCTAAGTTGTCTAGATGCATAAGCCACTGCCTTCCTATCCTGCATCAACACACATCCTAAACCCAATTTAGAGGCATCACAGTACACCTCCAAATCTTTGGATAGGTCAGCAATAACTAAAACTGGAGCTGTGGTCAATCTATGTTTGAGTTCCTGAAAACTCTCCTCACACTTTTCACTCCATACCATGGCTTGTCCTTTCCGGGTCAATTCAGTTAAAGGAAGTGCCAACTGAGAAAAACCCCGAATGAACTTCCGGTAGTATCCAGCTAATCCTAGAAAACTTCTAATCTCAGTAACCGACTTTGGTCGCTCCCACTGTACTACCGCCTCAACCTTACTAGAGTCCACTGCTACCCCGTCCTGGGATATAGTGTGCCCTAAAAACTTCACTTCATTCAGCCAAAATTCACACTTCTCAGGTTTAGCATACAATTTCCTCTCTCTGAGTATCTGCAGTACTATTCTAAGATGTCCCTCATGTTCTTCCTACTAAGCTTTGCGAATATATGAGAATATCATCTATGAACACTACCACAAACTTATCTAGGTACGGTCTGAAAATTCTATTCATGTAATCCATAAATACCGCTGGAGCATTAGTTAAACCAAATGGCATCACCAAATACTCATAGTGTCCATACCTAGTTCTAAAAGCAGACTTGGGTACATCATCTGGCTTTATCTTAATTAGATGATAACCAGAACGAAGATCAATTTTAGAGAATACCGTGGCATCTCTAAGTTGGTCAAGTAAATCATCTATCCTAGGTAATGGATACCTATTCTTTATGGTAATCTTATTCAACTGTCGGTAATCCACACATAACCTCATACTTCCATCCTTCTTCTTCACCAGTAACACAGGTGCTCCCCATGGAGACACACTGGGTCTAATGAATCCTCTTTCCAATAGTTCCTCTACTTGTTTCTTATGTTCTCCTAGTTCCAATGGTGACATTCTATAAGGTGCTACAAACATAGGTCCGGCTCCCGGTACTAAGTCTATAACAAACTCTACCTCTCTATCAGGTGGTAAACTAGGAATTTCCTTAGGAAAGACATCCATGAATTCACTGACTACTGGCACTCCGACCAATTCTGACTGAACCTCTAAGTCTAAAGAAAATAGTACCATGTATACTTTGTAACATCCCTAAATTTTGATTCCAATCTTATTTCTAGCTTAACAAAATCATATAGAAGTCCTAGTGTAATTTTCTAGAATTGGGATAAATTGGGAATTTTTAGAAATCACCAAGGGTATTTTGGTCATTTTACACCCTCAGTGGCAATTTTGTGAATTCTCATTTAAGTGGAGGGCAAAGTTGATAATTCAACTTCACCCCCATTTCTTCATGTTGGAGCCGTGCATGTTAGATGAGCATATGGTCATCTTCTTCAAAATATCCAAGTCTCCATAGCCAAGGTTTTCCAAGCTTTTAAGGTCCAAAGTAAGTGTTTTTACTCATCTTTTGGCTTAGGTTATTTGATGGTTATTGATCACCTTCATCTCTTCTTCAATCCTATGGTTTTAGTTTAATGGAGAACTCATGTTCATCTTTGAGAATCAAGAACACAAATTCTAAAGTTCTTGTATGATTTGGTTGTTTTGAAGGAAGTTGAAGAAGAAGTCTTTATAAGGATTTTGGTTGGTTTGATATCACCTCAAACCTAGTTCTTGTCCCAAATCATTGCTAGGTGAGTGTAGGTTGATTTGTGTTATGGTATGGTGTTATTTAGGGTGTAAGTTTAAGTCTTGAAGATAAGAACTTCTATGTGTTAAGGTTGTTTTTGAATGTTTGGATTGTTACTTGTATTCAATGGTATGGATGTATGAGAATGATTGGATTTGCTACTTGTTATTCAATGAAATGAATGAATGAATGGATGGATGGATGAATGGATGAATGAATGGATGAATGAATAGAGTTTAAGATAAGAGGTGCATGATCAAATGTTGATTTTTTTATGTCTGTGAATAGATTCACAATAGTGTGTGAATAGATTCACAAGACCTATGAATAGCATTTTGAACGCGTGAATAGCACTGTGAATCGATTCACAACATTTTGTGAATAGATTCACAGAACTGTGAATAGCATTTTGAACGCGTGAATAGCACTGTGAATCGATTCACAACATTTTGTGAATAGATTCACAGATCCAAGAATAGCATTGTGAATAGATTCACAAGACTCATGAATAGCATTGTGAATAGATTCACAATAGTGTGTGAATAGATTCACAAGACCCATGAATAGCATTGTGAATAGATTCACAATAGTGTATGAATAGATTCATTGAATAGATTCACATAGGCTTGAAATGATAACTTAGTACAATGAAGGGATGTGTAACTAAGTGGAAGTGGTTGAGAGGATTGAGCATAATACTTGTGTGGTTCAATCATAAATTGAGAGAATTGAGTACAATGTTTGTGTAGTTTAAATCTTGTATTGATTAAATGTGATGTTATTATGATATTATGATTGAGCATGATATGAATACGAAAGCATTGCATTGCATGGTGAGATGGCCTAACTGGAAGGGGTTAGTGTACAATATGTGAGAGATTACCTAACAGGAAGGGGTTAGATGAAAGAATAAGCGGTGCATAATTACTTGCATTGCATAGTGAGATGGCCTAACCGGAAGGGGTTAGTGCACAATATTTGAGGGGTGCCTAACCTACGGGGTTAGATGGAAACGGAATGACATAAAACATTGCATATTGCGAGGGCCTAACCGGAAGGGGTTAGTGCACAACAAGAGGAGTGGAGAAAGAAAAAGTGTGAAGAAAAGGTGTGAACATCATGTGCATTCATAAACTCATTGCATATGTTGCTTTGATATTACTTGATATATTGAATTGTGTGTGTATGCTTGCATTCTAATTACATGCATACTTTATATACAAGTTTTATTCACATTCACTGGGAAGTTATTTCTCACCCCCTCTTTCTCAGATTCGCAGGATCACCCCGGACCCTCTACGGGTTAAGTATGGAGGATTCTATGATACTTGTATTTTGGTGGAGTGAGCTCCATTATGTATTTATAATATGTTAATATTTTAGTGTGCTCAGTCAGGATAGTGTCTAGTATACACTTGTATAATGTACGTACTCTGATAATATTTTGAATGAGATAATGTTTTGAATGAGATCGGAGATCTCTTGTTGATGTATATATATATATATATGTACTCTGGTTGGTTTGAATGATTGTTTGGTATCCGCTATTTATATATGACGTTTGGGAACATACGAGAAACAAAGGAAACGCCGCCGAATTTTATATGTAATAAAGAAAAAAAAATATTCCACGTAAGACTTATCAGTAGTAAATAATAGGTCTTACATACTTGACTCCCATCCATCAGGCAATGGTTCAACTCTGACACTTTGGGTAACATGGCAATTTCAGGAATCAGTGTATGGTTTGTAACAGGAGGAATGATGACAATCTTATTACAACAATCTAACAACACTTGGTTGGTTGCAAGCCAATCCATACCCAAGATAATATCTAACCCTCTCAATGGTAGACAGATCAAATCAATAACAAAGGTTCGATTCTGGAACACAAATTTACAGTTTAAACAAATGTGGGTGGTAAGAATCTTATCCTTAGCAGGAGTAGTCACTGACAGTGTATAAGGTAAGGAAGTAGTGGTTAGACTCAAGGACTTCACACATGCATTAGAAATGAATGAATGGGTTGCCCCAGAGTCAAACAGTACAATTAAGTTCTGACCATTCAGTAAGCACATACCTTGGATCAAATCATCCGTTTGTGCCTCTACCCCACTGAGGGTATACACTCTCCCCTGAGTAAGTGGTCTAGGGGTAGAAACAGGTGCCTTAGAAACGTGTGGGCAATTTTAGGAAGTGTGCCCCTTCTGCTGGCACTTGAAGCAGATCACTATTCGTTGTGGGCAGTATTTTGCAATGTGTCCCTTCTGACCACAAGCAAAACACACATTCGCCCGACAAGTACCTTGGTGCGGTTTCCCACACGTCTTGCACAATTCCACCTTAGCCTTCTTAGTACCTCGTGCAGGCTGAGTAACTTCCACCTTTCTCTTTCCAGTTCCCTGATTGCTCTCAGTAACAGGGTTCATGCACTCTTCCATGATCAAATACTTCTCAACCAGGGAAGCAAACTCCCTAATCTCAAAACCAGCTACAGCCTTTCTCAACTCAAACTCAAGTCCCCTTTCAAACTGAATAGACTTCCAAATCTCATTCGGTCCATTTTGAAGGTAACTAGAGTATTTTGACAACTCATCAAACTTAGCTGCATACTGACCAGCTGTGAGATCTCCCTGTGTTAAATGCATAAACTCTTGTTCCTTTTGAATCCTAACATTTGCAGGGAAATACTTCTGCAGAAATGCCGTCTTAAATGTTTCCCAAGTGAGGGGATCCTCACGTAGGAGTAATCCAGGATGAGTAGCTTCCCACCAATGTTCAGCTTCATCCTCCAACTTATAAGCAGCAAAGATAACTTTCTGCTCATCGGTACACTGCATGGCCTTGAAGATCTTCTCAAGGTGTTTCACCCACCTCTCAGCGGCCATTGGGTCATAATTCCCATGAAAAGATGGGGGATCCCTTTTACAGAACTCCGTCAGTCCCAACTGTTGAGGAACGACAAGTCCCGCATTAGGATTGCCATCATGCTGAGGTCCAGGCATACGGTCTATGGCTTGAGCCAAATGTGCAAGCACAGCCACCAGACCATCACCTTCATTAGTATTTGCAGTGGGTTGGCCTCAGCCTCTGCCTCGACCTCCACTACGTGTTCGCCCTAGTCCACTCATAACTCTGTATACAGCACAGAAAATATCGGGGTTGATCAATCCCAACTCCCCACATGCAATATATCAGAAGTATATGAAAAGCTATAGGCATACATCCTAAGTGCTCAGTATAACTCTAGACCCATATGTTACAGTCCTCTAGGAAGAAACTGCTCTGATACAAAAAATGTAAGACCTATTAGTTACTATGTTATTTACCAACCATAAGCCTTACGTGAAATATATAAATATAGAAAATTCGGCAGCGTTTCCTTTTGCTTTTTGAACATTACCACAATTTATAACATAAGCAGCGGAATTCCAATAACCATTTCAAGCCAACCAGAGTACATATATTATATATATACACATACACAGATATTAAAAAGAGATCTCAGATCTCAACCAAAACATTATCAGAGTATGCAACGTTATACAAGTGTATTCTAAACACTATCCTGACTGAGCACACTAAACATATACAGAACCGAGTACATCAAAAGTAGTATTCAGTTCCCTGTAACATCTACATCAGAAGAATACACATCCTGTTATAGTTACATCACGGAGCTTAACTCCACCAAAATACAAATCTAAAAAATGAATCAACAGAATCCTCCGTACTTAACCCGTAGAGGGTCCGGGGTGTTCCTGCGAATCTGAGAAAGAGGTGGTGAGAACAACTTCCCAGTGAATATGAATAACTTGCAGATAAAGTATAAATGTAAGTAGAGAGCAAGTATAACACAATTCACAATATGTCAAGTAACACCAACCAACCAATGCAATGAATGAATGCACATGATGTTCACACCTTTTATTCACACTTTTTCTTTCTCCACTCCTCTTGTTGTGCACTAACCCCTTTCGGTTAGGCCCTCGCAATATGCATATGAATGTGTTATGCCAATTCCGTTTCCTTCTAGCTAATAAGCTAGGCACCCCTCTGTTTTGTACACTAACCCTTTCCAGTTAGGTCACCTCACAATGCAATGCAAATAAGTATGCTATTTCATTTCCATCTAGCTCATCGCCTAGGCACCCCTGTTTTGTACACTAACCCCTTCCGGTTAGGCCATCTCACTATGCAATGCAATGTTCTCATACTCATATCATGCTCATTCATAATATCATCATAATAACATTACATGTAAGCAATTCAAGCATATACAACACATAACCATCATGCTCAACTCTATCAAACATTCTTACTTAGTTACAATAGTGCTAAGTCACTTCTATCAAGCATTCTTACTTAGCTACACATCTCATTCTAATGCTAAGTCATTCTTCATCCTAAACCTAGCATATGGTATCAAGACCCTAGACATAAGCATCACAATATCACAAACAGTCAACCACGGCCGGCCGTGGTGGTAACCACGACCACGGTTCGAGAAAACAAAACCTAACAAATTGGAAACAGAGACAACCACGGCCTACCCTGGTTGGCACCACGCCCGTGGTCCGGACCACGGCCCACCCAGTGGCCACCACACCCGTGGTCGATTTCGACACACAACATTTTCCTTTCCCAGAGCCAACCACGGCCCGGCGTGAGTGGGGACCACGGCCGTGGTTGGGCACGAGACATCAACATTTCCTATCCGTAGAGGACCACGGCCGGGCCGTGGTGGGGACCACGCCCGTGGTTGGTCTTCTCAGGCGGGAATAGTGCCACGCCCAACTTCAAATCAAAACCCTAATTTCTCTATGGGATCATGTCCTCAATTCCATCAAGTATACCAATCATTCCACTCATTTTTCCTAAACCCTAATCCTTGAAAACATGTAATAAAAACACATCCAACCTCAAGCATAGGTGAAAACCCTAGATTCAAGCTTAATCCTTTATCATACACTTTCACTCTAAGAACATCATACAATAGCACAAGTAAATCCACACTCACCTTGAAGTGCTCCTATCTCGATTCCAAGATGGGATTGGTAGTCAAGGCAACCTTCCCTTCAACTTCCTTCAAAACATTCAACCAAAACAACCAACTTTTAGACATGGGTGTTCTTGATTCTTGGAGATGAAAATGAGTTTCTCAAGAAACTAATACCATAGGATTGAAGAAGAGATCATAGTGATCAATAACCATCAAATAACCTAAGCCAAAAGGTGTATAAAAATACTTACTTTGGACCCTTGAACCTTGGAGCAAGCTTAGCTATGGAAACTTAGAGATTTTGGAGAAGATGAGCCTTTGGCTCCCCCTAGGCTGGCCGGTTCACTTATGCAAGAGGGAGGGGGTGTGAAATGTCCATTTTGCCACTCACTTAAAGGAAGAATCACTAATTTGCCACTGAGGTGTAAAAAGACTAAAATACCCTTGTGATTTCTAAGAATTCCCAATAGGTCCTGAAGAAAATTAAATTTACCGATGGGTCCTAACTTAGCGAGTAAATCTAAGAGTTGAGAGTTCACCTATTTCTTCCTTAGGTTCTACAGGGATTTCTGGTATAGCCAGAATCTCGAATTAATCATTCTAACTCAATCTATTACCATTTCTATAACAGAACATACAAACCATCCCATTAATTTAACTAAGTCAGAACATATGAAATTTAGGGGTGTTACATCTTGAACCTCCGTGGGTGCTAGACAATCACCTGTTGACTTCCCCATAACCCATCGAACTAATGTATTTCATTAAAACATCAATCACTTGGCCTGGAAGTTCTATTAATCCAAGATAAACCGAAATGGAACAAATAGGCCTAAAACTATTAACCAAGATAGCTTGATCCTTGAACCTTCGTGGGTGCTAGACAAACATCTGTTGACTTCCTCATAACCCATCGAACTAATGTATTTCATGAAAACATGAATCACTTGGCCTAAAGTTCTATTAATCTAAGATAAACCGAAATGGAACAAATAAGCCTACAACTTTCAACCATGATAGCTTGAGTCTTGAACCTCCGTGGGTGCTAGACAAACATCTGTTGACTTCCACATAACCCATCTAACCAAAGTATTTCATGAAAACATGAATCACTTGGCCTAGAAAATCTTTTAATACAAGAAAAAGCGAAAGGAACAAATAGGCCTACAACTTTAAACCATGATAGCTTGAGTCTTGAACCTCCGTTGGTGCTACACAATCATCTGTTTTCTTGCCCATAGCCCATCTAACCATTGTATTTCTTAAAAACATGAATCACTTGGCCTAGAAGATCGTTTAATCCAAGATAAGCCGAAATGGAACAAATAGGCCTACACCTTTAGACCAAGATACCTTGAGTCTTGAACCACCGTGGGTGCTAGACAAACATCTGTTGACTTCCCTATAACACAACTAACCGAAGTATTTCATGAAAACATGAATAACTTGGCCTTGAAGATCTTCTATTCCATGTAAACCGATATGGAATAACTAGGCCTACAACTTTAAACCAAGATAGCTTGAGTCTTGAACCACCGTGGGTGCTAGACAAACATCTGTTGACTTCCCTATAACACAACTAACCGAAGTATTTCATGAAAACATGAATAACTTGGCCTTGAAGATCTTCTAATCCATGTAAACCGATATGGAATAACTAGGCCTACAACTTTAAACCAAGATAGCTTGAGTCTTGAACCACCGTGGGTGCTAGACAAACATCTGTTGACTTCCCCATAACCCAACTAACCGAAGTATTTCATGAAAACATGAATCACTTGGCCTTGAAGATCTTCTAATCCAAGATAAACCGAAATGGAACAAATAGGCCTACAACTTTAAACCAAGATAGCTTGAGTCTTGAACTTGCGTGGGTGCTTGACAAACATCTGATGACTCCCCCATAAGATATCTAACCAATGCATTTCATGAAAACATGAGTCACTTGGCCTTCAAGTTCTATTAATCCAAGATAATCCGAAAAGGAACAAATAGGCCTACAACTTTAAACCAAGATAGCTTGAGTCTTGCACCTTCGTGGGTGCTAGACAAACATCTGCTGACTTCCCCATAACCCATCTAACCAATGTATTTCATGAAAACATGAATCACTTGGCCTAGAAGATCGTTTAATCCAAGATAAACCGAAATGGAACAAATGGGCCTACAACTTTAAACCAAGATAGCTTGAGTCTTGAACCTTCGTGGGTGCTAGACAAACATCTGCTGACTTCCCCTTAACCCATCTAACCAATGTATTTCATGAAAACATGAATCACTTGGCCTAGAAGATCGTTTAATCCAAGATAAACCGAAATGGAACAAATGGGCCTACAACTTTAAACAAAGATAGCTTGAGTCTTGAACCTTCGTGGGTGCTAGACAAACATCTGTTGACTTCCCCATAACCCATCTAACCAATGTATTTCATGAAAACATGAATCACTTGGCCTAGAAGTTCCTTTAATCCAAGATAAACCGAAAAGGATCAAATAGGCCTACAACTTTAAACCAAGATAGCTTGAGTCTTGAACCTTCGTGGGTGCTAGACAAACATCTGCTGACTTCCACATAACCCATCTAACGAATGCATTTCATGAAAACATGAGTCACTTGGCCTAGAACTTCATTTAATCCAAGATAAACCGAAAAGGAACAAATAGGCTTACAACTTTAAACCAAGATAGCTTGAGTCTTGAACCAGCGTGGGTGCTTGACAAATATCTGTTGACTCCCACATAAGTCATCTAGCCAATTTATTTCACGAAAACATGAATCACTTGGCCTAAAAGTTCATTTAATCCAAGATAAACCGAAAAGGAACAAATCGGCCTACAACTTTATACCTAGATAGCTTGAGTCTTGAACCTCTGTGGGTGCCTGACAAACATCTGTTGACTCCCACATAACCCATCTAACAAATGTATTTCATAAGAACATGAATCACGTGGCCTAGAAGTTCATTCAATCCAAGATAAACCGATAGCTTGATCCTTGAAGCTCCGTGGGTGCAACACAAACATCTGTTGACTTCCCCATAACCCATCTAACCAACTTATTGCATGAAAACATGAATCACTTGGCCTAGAAGTTCTTTGAAACCAAGATAAACCGAAAAGGAACAAATAGGCCTACAACTTTAAACCTAGATAGCTTGAGTCTAGAACCTCCGTGGGTGCTTGACAAACATCAGTTGACTCCCACATAACCCATCTAACTAATGTAATTAATTAAAACATGAATCACGTGGCCTAGAAGTTCATTTAATCCAAGGTAAACCGAAAAGGAACAAATAGACCTACAACTTTAAACCAAGATAGCTTGATCCTTGAAGCTCCGTGGGTGCTAGATAATCATCTGTTGACTTCCCCATAACCCATCTAACCAATGTATTTCATGAAAACATGAATCACTTGGCCTAGAAGATCTTTTCATCCAAGATAAACCGAAACGGAACAAATAGGCCTACAAATTTTAAACCAAGATAGAATGACACTTCAACCTCCGTGGGTGCTAGATAAACGTCTGTTGACTTGCCAATAACCCATCTAACCAATGTATTTCATGAAAACATGAATCACGTGGCCTAGAAGTTCTTTGGATCCATGATAAGCCGAAAAGGAACAAATAGGCCTACAACTTTTTACCATGATTGCTTGAGTCTTGAACCTCCGTGGGTGCTAGACAATCATCTGTTGCCTTCCCCATAACCCATCTAACCAATGCATTTGCAAGAAAACTTGAATCACTTGGCCTTGAAGTTTTATTAATCCAAGATAAACCGAAAAGGAACAAATAGGGCTACAACTTTAAATGAAGATAGCTTGAGTCTTGAACCTCCGTGGGTGCTAGACAATCATCTGTTGACTTCCCCATAACCCATCTAACCAATGTATTTCATGAAAACATGAATCACGTGGCCTAGAAGTTCTTTGGATCCATGATAAGCCGAAAAGGAACAAATAGGCCTACAACTTTTTACCAAGATTGCATGAGTCTCGAACCTCCGTGGGTGCTAGACAATCATCTGTTGACTTCCCCTTAACCCATCTAACCAAAGTATTTCAAGAAAACATGAATCACGTGGCCGAGAAGTTCTTTTAATCCAAGATAAACCGAAAAGGAACAAACAGGCCTCCAGCTTTAAACCTAGATAGCTTGAGCCTTGAACCTCCGTGGGTACTAGACAATCATCTGTTCACTTCCCCAAAACCCATCTAACCAATGTATTTCATGAAAACATGAATCACTTGGCCTTGAAGTTCTATTAATCCAAGATAAACCGAAAAGGAACAAATAGGGCTACAACTTTAAATGAAGATAGCTTGAGTCTTGAACCTCCGTGGGTGCTAGACAATCATCTGTTGACTTCCACATAACCCATCTAACCAATGTATATCATGAAAACTTGAATCACTTTGCTTAGAAGTTCTATTAATCCAAGATAAACCGAAAAGGAACAAATAGGCATATAACTTTGAAACCAAGATAGCTTGAGTCTTGAACATGCGTGGGTGCTAGACAAACATCTGTTGAGTTCCCCATAACCCATCTAACCAAAGCATTTCATGAAAACATGAATCACTTGGCCATGAAGTTCTATTAATCCAAGATAAACCGAAAAGGAACAAATAAGGCTACAACTTTAAATGAAGATAGCTTGAGTCTTGAACCTCCGTGGGTGCTAGACAATCATCTGTTGACTTCCCCATAACCCATCTAACCAATGTATTTCATGAAAACATGAATCACGTGGCCTAGAAGTTCTTTGGATCCATGATAAGCCGAAAAGGAACAAATAGGCCTACAACTTTTTACCATGATTGCTTGAGTCTTGAACCTCCGTCGGTGCTAGACAATCATCTGTTGACTTCCCCATAACCCATCTAACTAACTTATTTCATTAAAACATGAATCACTTGGCCTAGAAGTTCTTTTAATCCAAGATAAACCGAAAAGGAACAAATAGGCCTACAGCTTTAAACCTAGATAGCTTGAGTCTTGAACCTTCGTGGGTGTTAGACAAACATCTGTTGAGTTCCCCATAACCCATCTAACCAAAGCATTTCATGAAAACATGAATCACTTGGCCATGAAGTTCTATTAATCCAAGATAAACCGAAAAGGAACAAATAAGGCTACAACTTTAAATGAAGATAGCTTGAGTCTTGAACCTCCGTGGGTGCTAGACAATCATCTGTTGACTTCCCCATAACCCATCTAACCAATGTATATCATGAAAACTTGAATCACTTAGCTTAGAAGTTCTATTAATCCAAGATAAACCGAAAAGGAACAAATAGGCATATAACTTTGAAACCAAGATAGCCTGAGTCTTGAACCAGCGTGGGTGCTAGACAAACATCTGTTGACTTCCCCATAACCCATCTAACCAAGGTATTTCATGAAAACATGAATCACGTGGCTTAGAAGTTCTTTGAATCCATGATAAACAGGATAGGAACAAATAGGCCTACAGCTTTTTACCATGATTGCTTGAGTCTTGAACCTCCGTGAGTGCTAGACAATCATCTGTTGACTTCCCCATAACCCATCTAACCAATGTATATCATGAAAACATGAATCACTTGGCCCAGAAGATCTTTTAATCCAACATAAACCGAAAAAGAACAAATAGACCTACAACATTTAAACCTAGATCGCTTGAGTCTTGAACCTCCGTGGGTGCTAGACAAACATCTGTTGACTTCCCCATAACCCATCTAACCAATGCATTTGCATGAAAACTTGAATCACTTGGCCTTGAAGTTCTATTAATCCAAGATAAACCGAAAAGGAACAAATAGGGCTACAACTTTAAATGAAGATAGCTTGAGTCTTGAACCTCCGTGGGTGCTAGACAATCATCTGTTGACTTCCCCATAACCCATCTAACCAATGTATTTCATGAAAACATGAATCACGTGGCCTAGAAGTTCTTTGGATCCATGATAAGCCGAAAAGGAACAAATAGGCCTACAACTTTTTACCAAGATTGCTTGAGTCTTGAACCTCCGTGGGTGCCAGACAATCATCTGTTGACTTCCCCTTAGCCCATCTAACCAATGTATTTCAAGAAAACATGAATCACGTGGCCGAGAAGTTCTTTTAATCCAAGATAAACCGAAAAGGAACAAACAGGCCTCCAGCTTTAAACCTAGATAGCTTGATCCTTGAACCTCCGTGGGTACTAGACAATCATCTGTTCACTTCCCCAAAACCCATCTAACCAATGTATTTCATGAAAACATGAATCACTTGGCCTTGAAGTTCTATTAATCCAAGATAAACCGAAAAGGAACAAATAGGGCTACAACTTTAAATGAAGATAGCTTGAGTCTTGAACCTCCGTGGGTGCTAGACAATCATCTGTTGAATTCCCCATAACCCATCTAACCAATGTATATCATGAAAACTTGAATCACTTGGCTTAGAAGTTCTATTAATCCAAGATAAACCGAAAAGGAACAAATAGGCATAGAACTTTGAAACCAAGATAGCTTGAGTCTTGAACCTGCGTGGGTGCTTGACAAACATCTGTTGACTCCCACATAAGTCATCTAGCCAATTTATTTCACGAAAACATGAATCACTTGGCCTAGAAGTTCATTTAATCCAAGATAAACCGAAAAGGAACAAATGGGCCTACAACTTTAAACCTGGATAGCTTGAGTCTTGAACCTCCGTGGGTGCTTGACAAACATCTGTTGACTCCCACATAACCCATCTAACTAATGTATTTCATAAAAACATGAATCACGTGGCCTAGAAGTTCATTTAATCCAAGATAAACCGATAGCTTGATCCTTGAAGCTCCGTGGGTGCAACACAAACATCTGTTGACTTCACCATAACCCATCTAACCAACTTATTTCATTAAAACATGAATCACTTGGCCTAGAAGTTCTTTGAAACCAAGATAAACCGAAAAGGAACAAATAGGCCTACAACTTTAAACCAGATAGCTTGAGTCTTGAACCTCCGTGGGTGCTTGACAAACATCAGTTGACTCCCACATAACCCATCTAACTAATGTATTTCATTAAAATATGAATCACGTGGCCTAGAAGTTCATTTAATCCAAGGTAAACCGAAAAGGAACAAATAGACCTACAACTTTAAACCAAGATAGCTTGATCCTTGAAGCTCCGTGGGTGCTAGATAATCATCTGTTGACTTCCCCATAACCCATCTAACCAATGTATTTCATGAAAACATGAATCACTTGGCCTAGAAGATCTTTTCATCCAAGATAAACCGAAACGGAACAAATTGGCCAACAACTTTAAACCAAGATAGCTTCATCCTTGAACCTCCGTGGGTGCTAGATAAACATCTGTTGACTCCCCAATAACCCATCTAACCAATGTATTTCATGAAAACATGAATCACGTGGCCTAGAAGTTGTTTGGATCCATGATAAGCCGAAAAGGAACAAATAGGCCTACAACTTTTTACCATGATTGCTTGAGTCTTGAACCTCCATGGGTGCTAGACAATCATCTGTTGACTTCCCCATAACCCATCTAACTAATGTATATCATGAAAACATGAATCACTTGGCCCAGAAGATCTTTTAATCCAACATAAACCGAAAAAGAACAAATAGACCTACAACATTTAAACCTAGATCGCTTGAGTCTTGAACCTCCGTGGGTGCTAGGCAAACATCTGTTGACTTCCCCATAACCCATCTAACCAATGCATTTGCATGAAAACTTGAATCACTTGGCCTTGAAGTACTATTAATCCAAGATAAACCGAAACGGAACAAATAGGGCTACAACTTTAAATGAAGATAGCTTGAGTCTTGAACCTCCGTGGGTGCTAGACAATCATCTGTTGACTTCCCCATAACCCATCTAACCAATGTATTTCATGAAAACATGAATCACGTGGCCTAGAAGTTCTTTGGATCCAGGATAAGCCGAAAAGGAACAAATAGGCCTACAACTTTTTACCAAGATTGCTTGAGTCTTGAACCTCCGTGGCTGCCAGACAATCATCTGTTGACTTCCCCATAACCCATCTAACCAATGTATTTCAAGAAAACATGAATCACGTGGCCGAGAAGTTCTTTTAATCCAAGATAAACCGAAAAGGAACAAACAGGCCTCCAGCTTTAAACCTAGATAGCTTGAGCCTTGAACCTCCGTGGGTACTAGACAATCATCTGTTCACTTCCCCAAAACCCATCTAACCAATGTATTTCATGAAAACATGAATCACTTGGCCTTGAAGTTCTATTAATCCAAGATAAACCGAAAAGGAACAAATAGGGCTACAATTTTTATATGAAGATAGCTTGAGTCTTGAACCTCCGTGGGTGCTAGACAATCATCTGTTGACTTCCCCATAACCCATCTAACCAATGTATTTCAAGAAAACATGAATCACGTGGCCGAGAAGTTCTTTTAATCCAAGATAAACCGAAAAGGAACAAACAGGCCTCCAGCTTTAAACCTAGATAGCTTGAGCCTTGAACCTCCGGGGGTACTAGACAATCATCTGTTCACTTCCCCAAAACCCATCTAACCAATGTATTTCATGAAAACATGAATCACTTGGCCTTGAAGTTCTATTAATCCAAGATAAACCGAAAAGGAACAAATAGGGCTACAATTTTTATATGAAGATAGCTTGAGTCTTGAACCTCCGTGGGTGCTAGACAATCATCTCGTTGACTTCCCCATAACCCATCTAACCAATGTATATCATGAAAACTTGAATCACTTGGCTTAGAAGTTCTATTAATCCAAGATAAACCGAAAAGGAACAAATAGGCATATAACTTTGAAACCAAGATAGCTTGAGTCTTGAACCTGCGTGGGTGCTTGACAAACATCTGTTGACTCCCACATAAGTCATCTAGCCAATTTATTTCACGAAAACATGAATCACTTGGCCTAGAAGTTCATTTAATCCAAGATAAACCGAAAAGGAACAAATAGCCCTACAACTTTAAACCTAGATAGCTTGAGTCTTGAACCTTCGTGGGTGTTAGACAAACATCTGTTGAGTTCCCCATAACCCATCTAACCAAAGCATTTCATGAAAACATAAATCACTTGGCCATGAAGTTCTATTAATCCAAGATAAACCGAAAAGGAACAAATAAGGCTACAACTTTAAATGAAGATAGCTTGAGTCTTGAACCTCCGTGGGTGCTAGACAATCATCTGTTGACTTCCCCATAACCCATCTAACCAATGTATATCATGAAAACTTGAATCACTTAGCTTAGAAGTTCTATTAATCGAAGATAAACCGAAAAGGAACAAATAGGCATATAACTTTGAAACCAAGATAGCTTGAGTCTTGAACCTCCGTGGGTGCTAGACAAACATCTGTTGACTTCCCCATAACCCATCTAACCAAGGTATTTCATGAAAACATGAATCACGTGGCTTAGAAGTTCTTTGAATCCATGATAAACAGGATAGGAACAAATAGGCCTACTGACTTTTTACCATGATTGCTTGAGTCTTGAACCTCCGTGGGTGCTAGACAATCATCATTGACTTCCCCATAACCCATCTAACCAATGTATATCATGAAAACATGAATCACTTGGCCCAGAAGATCTTTTAATCCAACATAAACCGAAAAAGAACAAATAGACCTACAACATTTAAACCTAGATCGCTTGAGTCTTGAACCTCCGTGGGTGCTAGACAAACATCTGTTGACTTCCCCATAACCCATCTAACCAATGCATTTGCATGAAAACTTGAATCACTTGGCCTTGAAGTTCTATTAATCCAAGATAAACCGAAAAGGAACAAATAGGGCTACAACTTTAAATGAAGATAGCTTGAGTCTTGAACCTCCGTGGGTGCTAGACAATCATCTGTTGACTTCCCCATAACCCATCTAACCAATGTATTTCATGAAAACATGAATCACGTGGCCTAGAAGTTCTTTGGATCCATGATAAACCGAAAAGGAACAAATAGGCATATAACTTTGAAACCAAGATAGCTTGAGTCTTGAACCTGCGTGGGTGCTTGACAAACATCTGTTGACTCCCGCATAAGTCATCTAGCCAATTTATTTCACAAAAACATGAATCACTTGGCCTAGAAGTTCATTTAATCCAAGATAAACCGAAAAGGAACAAATAGGCCTACAACTTTAAACCTAGATAGCTTGAGTCTTGAACCTTCGTGGGTGTTAGACAAACATCTGTTGAGTTCCCCATAACCCATCTAACCAAAGCATTTCATGAAAACATAAATCACTTGGCCATGAAGTTCTATTAATCCAAGATAAACCGAAAAGGAACAAATAAGGCTACAACTTTAAATGAAGATAGCTTGAGTCTTGAACCTCCGTGGGTGCTAGACAATCATCTGTTGACTTCCCCATAACCCATCTAACCAATATATAACATGAAAACTTGAATCACTTGGCTTAGAAGTTCTATTAATCCAAGATAAACCGAAAAGGAACAAATAGGCATATAACTTTGAAACCAAGATAGCTTGAGTCTTGAACCTGCGTGGGTGCTTGACAAACATCTGTTGACTCCCACATTAGTCATCTAGCCAATTTATTTCACGAAAACATGAATCACTTGGCCTAGAAGTTCATTTAATCCAAGATAAACCGAAAAGGAATAAATGGGCCTACAACTTTAAACCTGGATAGCTTGAGTCTTGAACCTCCGTGGGTGCTTGACAAACATCTGTTGACTCCCACATAACCCATCTAACTAATGTATTTCATAAAAACATGAATCACGTGGCCTAGAAGTTCATTTAATCCAAGATAAACCGATAGCTTGATCCTTGAAGCTCCGTGGGTGCTAGGCAAACATCTGTTGACTTCCCCAAAACCCATCTAACCAACTTATTTCATTAAAACATGAATCACTTGGCCTAGAAGTTCTTTTAAACCAAGATAAATCGAAAAGGAACAAATAGGCCTACAACTTTAAACCTAGATAGCTTGAGTCTTGAACCTTCGTGGGTGCTAGTCAAACATCTGTTGAGGTCCCCATAACCCATCTAACCAAAATATTTCATGAAAACATGAATCACTTGGCCTAAAGTTCTATTAATCGAAGATAAAACGAAAAGGAACAAATAGGCCTACAACTTTTACACCAAGATAGCATGACACTTCAACCTCCATGGGTGCTTGACAAACATCTGTTGACATCCCCATAACCCATCTAACCAATGTATTCCATGAAAACATGAATCACTTGGCCTAGAAGCTCATTTAATCCAAGATAAACCGAAAAGGAACAAATAGGCCTACACCTTTTAAACCAAGATAGAATGACACTTCAACCTCCGTGGGTGCTAGACAAACATCTGCTGACTTCCCCATAAGCCATCTAACCAATGTATTTCATGAAAACATGAATCACGTGGCCTTGAAGTTCTTTGGATCCATGATAAGCCGAAAAGGAACAAATAGGCCTACAACTTTTTACCAAGATTGCTTGAGTCTTGAACCTCCGTGGGTGCTAGACAATCATCTGTTGACTTCCCCATAACCCATCTAACCAACTTATTTCATTAAAACATGAATCACTTGGCCTAGAAGTTCTTTTAATCCAAGATAATCCGAAAAAGAACAAATAGGCCTACAACTCTAAACCTAGATAGCTTGAGTCTTGAACCATCGTGGGTGCTAGACAAACATCTGTTGAGTTCCCCATAACCCATCTAACCAATGCATTTCATGAAAACTTGAATCACTTGGCCTTGATGTTCTATTAATCCAAGATAAACCGAAAAGGAACAAATAGGGCTACAACTTTAAATGAAGATAGCTTGAGTCTTGAACCTCCGTGGGTGCTAGACAATCATCTGTTGAATTCCCCATAACCCATCTAACCAATGTATTTCATGAAAACATGAATCACGTGGCCTAGAAGTTCTTTGGATCCATGATAAGCCGAAAAGGAACAAATAGGCCTACAACTTTTTACCAAGATTGCTTGAGTCTTGAACCTCCGTAGGTGCCAGACAATCATCTGTTGACTTCCCCATAACCCATCTAACCAACTTATTTCATTAAAACATGAATCACTTGGCCTAGAAGTTCTTTTAATCAATGATAAACCGAAAAGGAACAAATAGGCCTACAACTTTTAAACCAAGATAGAATGACACTTCAACCTCTGAGAGTGCTTCACAAACATCTGTTGACTCCGACATAAGCCATCTAGCGAATGTATTTCATGAAAACATGAATCACTTGACCTATAAATTCTGTTAAACCTAGATAAACAGAAAAGGAACAAATAGATCTACAACTTTAAACCAAGATAGCTTGATCCTTGAACCTCCGTGGGTGCTAGACAAACATCTGCTAACTTCCCCATAACCCATCTAACCAATGTATTTCATGAAAACATGAATCACGTGGCCTAGAAGTTCTTTGAATCCAAGATAAACCGAAAAGGAACAAATAGCCCTACAATTTTTAACCAAGATTGCTTGAGTCTTGAACCTCCGTGGGTGCTAGACAAACATCTGCTAACTTCCCCATAACCCATCTATCCAATGTATTTCATGAAAACATCAATCACGTGGCCTAGAAGTTCTTTGAATCCAAGATAAACCGAAAAGGAACAACTAGGCCAACAACTTTAAACCAAGATAGCTTGAGTCTTGAACCTCCGTGGGTGCTAGACAATCATCTGTTGACTTCCCCATAACCCATCTAGCCAACTTATTTCATTAAAACATGAACCTCTTGGCCTGGAAGTTCTTTTAATCCAAGATAAACCGAAAAGGAACAAATAGACCTACAACTTTTATCCAGGATAGCTTGATCCTTGAACCTCTGTGGGTGCTAGACAAACATCTGTTGACTTCCTCATAACCCATCGAACTAATGTATTTCATTAAAACATGAATGACTTGGCCTAAAGTTCTATTAATCCAAGATAAACCGAAATGGAACAAATATGCCTACAACTTTTATCCAAGATAGCTTGATCCTTGAACCTCTGTGGGTGCTAGACAAACATCTGTTGAGTTCCTCATAACCCATCGAACTAATGTATTTCATGAAAACATGAATGACTTGGCCTAAAGTTCTATTAATCCAAGATGAACCGAAATGGAACAAATAGGGATATAACTTTTAAACCAAGATAGGTTGAGTCTTGAACCTGCGTGGGTGCTTGACAAACATCTGTGGACTCCCACATAAGCCATCTAACCAATGTATTTCATGAAAACATGAATCACTTGGCTAAGAAGATCTTTTAATCCAACATAAACCGAAAAGGAACAAATAGACCTACAACTTTTAAACCAAGATAGAATGACACTTCAACCTCCGTGGGTGCTTGACAAACATCTGTTGACTCCGACATAAGCCATCTAGCGAATGTATTTCATGAAAACATGAATCACTTGGCCTAGAAATTCTGTTAATCCTAGATAAACAGGAAAGCAACAAATAGACATACAACTTTAAACCAAGATAGCTTGATCCTTGAACCTCCGTGGGTGCTAGACAAACATCTGTTGGCTTCCCCATAACCCATCTAACCAATGTATATCATGAAATCATGAATCACTTGGCCTAGAAGATCTTTTAATCCAAGATAAACCGAAAAGGAACAAATAGGCCAACAACTTTAAAGCAAGATAGCTTGAGTCTTTAACCTCCGTGGGTGCTAGACAATCATCCGTTGACTTCCCCATAACCCATGTAACCAACTTATTTCATTAAAACGTGAACCTCTTGGCCTGGAAGTTTTTTTAATCCAAGGTAAACCGAAAAGGAACAAATAGGCCAACAACTTTTAACCAAGATAGCTTGATCCTTGAACCTACGTGGGTGCTAGACAAACATCTGTTGACTTCCTCATAACCCATCGAACTAATGTATTTCATGAAAACATGAATCACTTGGCCTAAAGTTCTATTAATCCAAGATAAACCGAAATGGAACATATAGGCATATAACTTTTAAACCAAGATAGGTTGAGTCTTGAACCTGTGTGCGTGCCTGACAAACATCGGTTGAGTCCCACATAAGCCATCTAACCAATGTATTTCATGAAAACATGAATCACTTGGCCTAGAAATTCTGTTAATCCTAGATAAACAGGAAAGCAAATAGACCTACAACTTTAAACCAAGATAGCTTGATCCTTGAACCTCTGTGGGTGCTAGACAAACATCTGTTGGCTTCCTCATAACCCATCTAACCAATGTAAATCATGAGAACATGAATCACTTGGCCTAGAAGATCTTTTAATCTAAGATAAACCGAAAAGGAACAAATAGGCCAACAACTTTAAACCAAGATAGCTTGAGTCTTGAACCTCCGTGGGTGCTAGATAAACATCTGTTGACATCCCCATAACCCATCTAACCACTGTATATCATGAAAACATGAATCGCTTGGCCTAGAGGTTCTTTTAATCCAAGATAAACCGACAAGGAACAAATAGGCCTTCAACTTTAAACCTAGATAGCTTGAGACTTGAACCTTCGTGGGGGCTTGACAAACATCTGTTGACTCCCACATAACCCATCTAACCTATGTATTTCATGAAAACATGAATCACGTGGCATAGAAGTTCTTTGAATCCATCATTAACCGAACAGGAACAAATAGGCCTACAACTTTTTACCAAGATTGCTTGAGTCTTGGACCTCTGTGGGTGCTAGACAATCATCACGGTGACTTCCCATAACCCATCTAACCAACTTATTTCATTAAAACATGAACCTTTTGGCCTGGAAGTTCTTTAAATCCAAGATAAACCGAAAAGGAACAAATAGGCCTACAACTTTTAACCAAGATAGCTTGATCCTTGAACCTCCATGGGTGCTAGACAAACATCTGTTGACTTCCTCATAGCCCATCGAACTAATGTATTTCATGAAAACGTGAATCACTTGGCCTAAAGTTCTATTAATCCAAGATAAACCGAAATGGAACATATAGGCATATAACTTTTAAACCAAGATAGGTTGAGTCTTGAACTGTGTGCATGCTTGACAAACATCGGTTGACTCCCACATAAGCCATCTAACCAATGTATTTCATGAAAACATGAATCACTTGGCCTAGAAATTCTGTTAATCCAAGATAAACCGAAAAGGAACAAATAGGCCAACATCTTTAAACCAAGATAGCTTGAGTCTTGAACCTCCGTGGGTGCTAGACAAACATCATTGACTTCTCCATAACCCATCTAACCAATGTATTTCCTGAAAACATGAATCACTTGGCCTAGAAGTTCTTTTAATCCAAGACAAACCGAAAAGGAATAAATAGGCCTACAACTTTAAACCTAGATAGCTTGAGACTTGAACCTCCGTGGGTGCTTGACAAATATCTGTTGACTCCCACATAACCCATCTAACCAATGTATTTCATGAAAACATGAATCGGGTGGCCTAGAATTTCTTTGAATCCATGATAAACCGAAAAAGAACAAATAGGCCAACAACTTTAAACCAAGATAGCTTGAGTCTTGAACCTCCGTGGGTGCTAGACAATCATCCGTTGACTTCCCCATAACCCATCTAACCAACTTATTTCATTAAAACATGAACCTCTTGGCCTGGAAGTTCTTTTAATCCAAGGTAAACCGAAAAGGAACAAATAGGCCTACAACTTTTAAGCAAGATAGCTTGATCCTTGAACCTCCGTGGGTGCTAGACAAACATCTGTTGACTTCCTCATAACCCATCGAACTAATGTATTTCATCAAAACATGAATCACTTGGCCTAAAGTTCTATTAATCCAAGATAAACCGAAATGGAACAAATAGGCATATAACTTTCAAACCAAGATAGGTTGAGTCTTGAACCTGCGTGGGTCCTTGACAAACATCGGTGGACTCCCACATAAGGCATCTAACCAATGTATTTCATGAAAACATGAATCACTTGGCCTAGAAATTCTGTTAATCCTAGATTAACAGGAAAGCAACAAATAGACCTACAACTTTAAACCAAGATAGCTTGATCCTTGAACCTCCGTGGGTGCTAGACAAACATCTGTTGGCTTCCCCATAACCCATCTAACCAATGTATATCATGAAAACATGAATCACTTGGCCTAGAAGATCTTTTAACCCAAGATAAACCGAAAAGGAACGAATAGGCCTACAACTTTTAACCAAGATAGCTTGATCCTTGAACCTCCATGAGTGCTAAACAAACATCTGTTGACTTCCTCATAACCCATCGAACTAATGTATTTCATGAAAACATGAATCACTTAGCCTAGAAGATCTTTTAATCCAAGATAAACCGACAAGGAACAAATAGGCCTTCAACTTTAAACCTAGATAGCTTGAGACTTGAACCTTCGTGGGTGGTTGACAAACATCTGTTCACTCCCACATAACCCATCTAACCAATGTATTTCATGAAAACATGAATCGGGTGGCCTAGAATTTCTTTGAATCCATGATAAACCGAAAAAGAACAAATAGGCCTACAACTTTTTACCAAGATTGCTTGAGTTTTGAACCTCTGTGGGTGCTAGAAAATCATCTGTTGACTTCCCCATAACCCATCTAACCAACTTATTTCATTAAAACATGAACCTCTTGACTTGGAAGTTCTTTTAATCCAAGATAAACCAAAAAGGAACAAATAGGCCTACAACTTTTAACCAAGATAGCTTGATCCTTGAACCTCCATGGGTGCCAAACAAACATCTGTTGACTTCCTCATAACCCATCGAACTAATGTATTTCATGAAAACATGAATCACTTGGCCTAGAAGTTCATTTAATCCAAGATAAACCGAAAAGGAACAAATAGGCCTACAACTTTAAAACAAGATAGCTTGAGTCTTGAACCTTCGTGGCTGCTACATAAACATCTGCTGAATTCCCCATAACCCATCTAACGAATGTATATCATAAAAACATGACTCACTTGGCCTAGAAGCTGTATTAATCCATGATAAACCGCAATGGAACAAATAGGCATATAACTTTTAACCATGATAGCTTGAGTCTTGAACCTCCGTGGGTGCTACACAATCATCTGTTGACTTCCCCATAACCCATCTAACCAAAGTATATCATGAAAACAATAATCACTTGGCCTAAAAGTTCATTTAATCCAGGATAAACTGAAAAGGAACAAATAGGCCTACAACTTTAATACGTGATAGCTTAAGTCTTGAACCCCCATGGGTGCAGGAAAATCATATGTTGACTTCCCCATAACCTATCTAAGCAATGTATTTCATGAAAACATGAATCACTTGGCCTAGAAGTTCCTTGAATCCAAGATAAACCGAAAGGAATAAATAGGCATATAACTTTTAAACCATGATAGCTTGAGTCTTGAACCTACGTGGGTGCTTGACAAACATCTGTTTATTTCCACATAAGCCATCTGGCCAATGTATTTCATGAAAACAGGAATCACTTGGCCTAGAAGTTCATTTCATCCAAGATAAAGCGAAAAGGAACAAATAGGCCTATAACTTTAAAGCAAGATTGCTTGAGTCTTGAACCTCCGTGGGTGCTAAACAAACATCTGTTGACTTCCCCATAACCCATCTAACCAATGTATTTCATGAAAACATGAATCACTTGGCCAAGAAGTTCACTAAATCCAAGATAAACCGAAAAGGAACAAATAGGCCTACAACTTTAAGCCAAGATAGCTTGAGACTTGAAACTCTGTGGGTGCTAGACAAACATCTGTTCACTTCCCCATAACACATCTAACCAATGTATTTCACGAAAACATGAATCACTTGGCCTCGAAAATCTTTTAATCCAAGATAAACCGAAGTGGAACAAATAGGCCTACAACTTTAAACCAAGATAGCTTCAGTCTTGAACCTCCGTGGGTGCTACACAAACATCTGTTGACTCTCCGTTAACCCATCTAGCCAATGTATTTCATGAGAACATGAATCACATGGCCTACAACCTTAAACCAAGATAGCTTAAGTCTTGAACCTCCGTGGGTGCTAGAGAAACATTTGTTGACTTCCCCAAAACCCATCTAACCAATGCATTTCATGAAAACATGAGTCACTTGGCCTAGAACATCATTTAATACAAGATAAACCGCAAAGGAACAAATAGGACTACAACTTTAAACCAAGAAAGCTTGAGTCTTGAACCTCCGTGGGTGCTAGACAAACATCTATTGACTCCCACATAACCCATCTAACCAATGTATTTCATGAAAACATGAATCACGTGGCCTAGAAGTTCTTTGAATCCATGATAAACCGAAAAGGAACAAATAGGCCTACAAATTTTTACGAAGATTGCTTGAGTCTTGAACCTCCGTGGGTGCTAGACAATCACATGTTGACTTCCCCATAACCCATCGAACTAATGTATTTCATTAAATCATGAATCACATGGCCTGGAAGTTCTAATAATCCAAGATAAACCGAAAAGGAACAAATAGGCCTAAAACTTTTAACCAAGATAGCTTGATCCTTGAACCTCCGTGGGTGCAAGACAAACATCTGTTGACTTCCTCATAACCCATCGAACTAATGTATTTCATGAAAACATGAATCACTTGGCCTTAAGTTCTATTAATCCAAGATAAACCGAAATGGAACAAATAGGCATATAACTTTTAAACCAAGATAGGTTGAGTCTTTAACCTACGTGGGTGCTTGACAAACATCCTGTTGACTCCCAGATAACCCATCTAACCAACGTATTTCATGATAACGTGAATCACTTGGCCAAGAAATTCTGTTAATCCTAGATAAACAGGAAAGCAACAAATAGACCTACAACTTCAAACCAAGATAGCTTGATCCTTGAACCTCCGTGGGTGCTAGACAAACATCTGTTGGCTTCCCCATAACCCATCTAACCAATGTATTTCATGAAAACATGAATCACTTGGCCTAGAAGTTCTTTTAATCCAAGATAAACCAAAAAGGAACAAATAGGCCTACAACTTTAAACCTAGATAGCTTGAGTCTTGAACCACCGTGGGTGCTTGACAAACATCTATTGATTCCCTCATAACCCATCTAACCAATGTATTTCATGAAAACATGAATCACGTGGCCTAGAAGTTCTTTGAATCCATGATAAACCGAAAAGGAACAAATCGGCCTACAACTTTTTACCAAGATTGCTTGAGTCTTGAACCTCCGTGGTTGCTAGACAATCATCTGTTGACTTCCCATAACCCATCTAACCAACTTATTTCATTAAAACATGAACCTCTTGGCCTGGAAGTTCTTTTAATTCCAAGATAAACCGAAAAGGAACAAATAGGCCTACAACTTTTAACCAAGATAGCTTGATCCTTAAACCTCCGTGGGTGCTAGACAAATATCTGTTGACCTCCTCATAACCCATCAAACTAATGTATTTCATGAAAATAGGAATCACTTGGCCTAAAGTTCCATTAATCCAAGATAAACCGAAATGGAACAAATAGGCATATAACTTTTAAACCAAGATAGGTTCAGTCTTGAACCTGCGTGGGTGCTAGACAATCACCTGTTGACTCCCACATAACCCATCTAACCAATGTATTTCATGAAAACATGAATCACTTGGCCTAGAAATTCTGTTAATCCTAGATAAACAGGAAAGCAACAAATAGACCTACAACTTTAAACCAAGATAGCTTGATCCTTGAACCTCCGTGGGTGCTAGACAATCATCTGTTGGCTTCCCTATAACCCATCTAACCAATGTATATCATGAAAACATGAATCACTTGGCCTAGAAGATCTTTTAATCCAAGATAAACCGAAAACGAACAAATAGGCCAACAACTTTAAACCAAGATAGCTTGAGCCTTGAACCTCCATGGGTGCTAGACAAACATCTGTTGACTTCCCCATAACCCATCTAACCAATGTATTTCATGAAAACATGAATCACTTGGCCTAGAAGTTCTTTGAATCCATGATAAACCGAAAAGGAACAAATACGCCTACAACTTTTTACCAAGATTGCTTGAGTCTTGAACCTCCGTGGGTGCTAGACAATCATCTGTTGACTTCCCCATAACCCATCTAACCAACTTATTTCATTAAAACATGAACCTCTTGGCTTGCAAGTTCTTTTCATCCAAGATAAACCGAAAAGGAACAAGTAGGCCTTCAACTTTAAACCAAGATAGCTTGAGCCTTGAACCTCCGTGGGTGCTAGACAAACATCTGTTGACTTCCCCATAACCCATCTAACCAATGTATTTCATGAAAACATGAATCACGTGGCCTTGAAGTTCTTTGAATCCATGATAAACCGAAAAGGAACAAATAGGCCTACAACTTTTTACCAAGATTGCTTGAGTCTTGTGTAAGACCTATTAGTTACTATGTTATTTACCAACCATAAGCCTTACATGGAATATATAAATATAGAAAATTCGGCAGCGTTTCCTTTTGCTTTTTGAACATTACCACAATTTATAACATAAGCAGCGGAATTCCAATAACCATTTCAAGCCAACCATAGTACATATATTATATATATACACATACACAGATATTAAAAAGAGATCTCAGATCTCAACCAAAACATTATCAGAGTATGCAACGTTATACAAGTGTATTCTAAACACTATCCTGACTGAGCACACTAAACATATACAGAACCGAGTACATCAAAAGTAGTATTCAGTTCCCTGTAACATCTACATCAGAAGAATACACATCCTGTTATAGTTACATCACGGAGCTTAACTCCACCAAAATACAAATCTAAAAAATGAATCAACAGAATCCTCCGTACTTAACCCGTAGAGGGTCCGGGGTGTTCCTGCGAATCTGAGAAAGAGGTGGTGAGAACAACTTCCCAGTGAATATGAATAACTTGCAGATAAAGTATAAATGTAAGTAGAGAGCAAGTATAACACAATTCACAATATGTCAAGTAACACCAACCAACCAATGCAATGAATGAATGCACATGATGTTCACACCTTTTATTCACACTTTTTCTTTCTCCACTCCTCTTGTTGTGCACTAACCCCTTTCAGTTAGGCCCTCGCAATATGCATATGAATGTGTTATGCCAATTCCGTTTCCTTCTAGCTAATAAGCTAGGCACCCTTATGTTTTGTACACTAACCCTTTCCGGTTAGGTCACCTCGCAATGCAATGCAAAGAAGTATGCTATTTCATTTCCATCTAGCTCATCAGCTAGGCACCCCTCTGTTTTGTACACTAACCCCTTCCGGTTAGGCCATCTCGCTATGCAATGCAATGTTCTCATACTCATATCATGCTCATTCATAATATCATCATAATAACATTACATGTAAGCAATTCAAGCATATACAACACATAACCATCATGCTCAACTCTATCAAGCATTCTTACTTAGTTACAATAGTGCTAAGTCACTTCTATCAAGCATTCTTACTTAGCTACACATCTCATTCTAATGCTAAGTCATTCTTCATCCTAAACCTAGCATATAGTATCAAGACCCTAGACATAAGCATCACAATATCACAAAGCAGTCAACCACGGCTGGCAGTGGTGGTAACCACGACCACGGTTCAGAAAACAAAACCTAACAAATTGGAAACAGAGACAACCACGGCTGCCTGGTTGGCACCACGCCCGTGGTGCGGACCACGGCCCGACCCACAGTGGCCACCACACCCCGTGGTCAGATTTCAGCACACAACATTTACCTTTCCAGAGCCAACCACGGCCAGCCCGTGGTGGGGACCACGGCCGTGGTTGGGCACGAGACATCAACATTTCCTATCCAGAGAGGACCACGGCCGGGCCGTGGTGGGGACCACGCCCGTGGTTGGTCTTCTGGGCAGGAATAGTGCCACGCCCAACTTCAAATCAAAACCCTAATTTCTCTATGGGATCATGTCCTCAATTCCATCAAGTATACCAATCATTCCACTCATTTTTCCTAAACCCTAATCCTTGAAAACATGTAATAAAAACACATCCAACCTCGAAGCATAGGTGAAAACCCTAGATTCAAGCTTAATCCTTTATCATACACTTTCACTCTAAGAACATCATACAATAGCACAAGTAAATCCACACTCACCTTGAAGTGCTCCTATCTCGATTCCAAGATGGGATTGGTAGTCAAGGCAACCTTCCCTTCAACTTCCTTCAAAACATTCAACCAAAACAACCAACTTTTAGACATGGGTGTTCTTGATTCTTGGAGATGAAAATGAGTTTCTCAAGAAACTAATACCATAGGATTGAAGAAGAGATCATAGTGATCAATAACCATCAAATAACCTAAGCCAAAAGGTGTATAAAAATACTTACTTTGGACCCTTGAACCTTGGAGCAAGCTTAGCTATGGAAACTTAGAGATTTTGGAGAAGATGAGCCTTTGGCTCTCCCTATAGGACCGGTTCACTTAAGCAAGAGGGAGGGGATGTGAAATGTCCATTTTGCCCCTCACTTAAAGGAAGAATCACTAATTTGCCACCGAGGTGTAAAAAGACTAAAATACCCTTGTGATTTCTAAGAATTCCCAATAGGTCTGAAGAAAATTAAATTTACCAGATGGGTCCTAACTTAGCCAGAGTAAATCTAAGAGTTGAGAGTTCACCTATTTCTTCCTTAGGTTCTCACAGGAGTTTCTGGTATAGCCGTAATCTCGAATTAATCATTCTAACTCAATCTATTACCATTTCTATAATGTAACATACAAACCATCCCATTAATTTAACTAAGTCAGAACATATGAAATTTAGGGATGTTACATTCTCCCCCCCTTAAAAGAATTTTGTCCACAAAATTGAGTTAAAGAAATACCTGATCAAAATAGATCGGGATGCAGCTTGCGCAAATCTTCCTCCAATTCCCACGTAGCCTCTTTAGGTATTTGTCCATCCCAAAGTACATTCACCAGGGAAATAGTCTTGTTCCTCGGGGACTTCACAATGCGGTCAATGATCTTAGGCGGCTTAGCCTCGAAATGTAGAAGTCGGCTCTCAATTGTCTGGAAACTCAACCTCTATGATGTGTGAAAGATCCGAAACATACTTTCTCAAGCTGGGATACATGAAACACGGGATGGAGATTGGACAGATGTGGAGGAAGAGCTATATGGTAAGCTACAAGTCCGATACGCTTTAGAATTTGAAACGGACCAATGAAACGAGGATTTAACTTCTTAGCCCGAATGGCTCTACCAATTCCTGTCATGGGTGAGACTCTAAGAAACACATGATCACCCTCTTCAAACTCTAGAGGACGCCTTCTTTTGTCAGCATAACTCTTTTGCCGACTCTGAGCAATTCTTATTTTCTCCTGTATAACCCTAATCTTTTCGGTAGTTTCTTGAACTAACTCAGGTCCTAACAGGTTCCGCTCACCTACCTCATACCAACACAAAGGTGACCTACATTTTCTACCATAGAGTGCCTCATATGGTGCCATCCCGATGCTGGAATGGAAACTGTTGTTGTAAGCAAACTCTACCAATGGCAAGTATCTATCCCAACTACCCTTATCTTCAAGAACACAAGCTCTCAACATATCTTCTAACGTTTGGATAGTCGCTCGATTGACCATCGGTTGTGGGTGATAAGCGATCTTTGAAATTTAGCTTAGTCCCAAAAGACTGATGTAAGGCATTCCAAAATCTAGAGGTAAATCTGGGATCTCTATCTGACGCAATGCTCAATGGCACACCGTGCAATCGAACAATCTCTCCAACAAATAACTCAGCAAGCTTATCTAGGGAATAAGAAATCTTAATGGGAAGAAAATGGGCAGACTTAGTCAGTCTATCCACAATGACCCATATAGCATCATAACCCTTCTGTACCCTAGGCAAACTAGTTACAAAGTCCATGGTTATTTTGTCCCACTTCCACTCTGGAATTTCCAAAGGTTGGAGCATTCCGGCTGGTTTCTGGTGTTCGATCTTGACTTTCTGACAAGTCAAACATTTTGCCACATACTCAGCCACATCTCTCTTCATTCCCGGCCACCAAAATCTTTCTTTCAAATCTTGATACATCTTAGTCGTACCAGGATGTATCGAGAACTTACTTTATGAGCTTCCTCCGAATTCGTTCCTTAAGGTTTCCCCATTTCGGAACACAAATCCTTTGTCTAAACCTAATCAAACCATCATCCTCTAAAGAAAAGGCTATTGAGACCCTACGATCTTGTAGTTCCTTATCCAAACTTTGTTCATGTCTAATCTGGTCCTTAAGGTCACATGAGATTTCCAACAAAGCTAATCTCAGTGTCACACTACTCATATCCACTTGGATGCTAAGGTCTCGAAATTGTTCTACCAGGTCTAACTCATGCACCATCATCTGAGATACGTGCAGAGACTTCCCTGCGAGGGCATCAGCCACAACGTTGGCCTTGCCAGGATGATACTTAAGCTCAAAGTCATAATCCTTTAAGTATTCCATCCACCTTCTTTGTCTCATGTTCAGTTCCTTCTGATCAAATAGATACTTCAAGCTCTTATGATCACTGAACACCTCAAACTTCACGCCATACAAATAATGTCTCCAGATCTTAAGTGCAAAAACTATGGCTGCTAGTTCTAGGTCATGGGTCGGATAATTCTTCTCATGAGTTCTAAGTTGTCTAGATGCATAAGCCACTGCCTTCCTATCCTGCATCAACACACATCCTAAACCCAATTTAGAGGCATCACAGTACACCTCCAAATCTTTGGATAGGTCGTGATAACTAAAAGCTGAGTGTGGTCAATCTATGTTTGAGTTCTGAAAACTCTCCTCACACTTTTCACTCCATACCATGGCTTGTCCTTTCCGGGTCAATTCGATTAAAGGAAGTGCCAATCGAGAAAAAACTCCCGAATGAACTTAGGTAGTATCCAAACTAATCCTAGAAAACTTCTAATCTCGATGTAGAGCTTTGGTCGCTCCCACCGTACTACCGCCTCAACCTTACTAGAGTCCATGCTACCCGTCACGGGATATAGTGTGCCCTAAAAACTTCACTTCATTCAGCCAAAATTCACACTTCTCAGGTTTAGCATACAATTTCCTCTCTCTGAGTATCTGCAGTACTATTCTAAGATGTCCCTCATGTTCTTCCGCTGTTTGCGAATATATGAGAATATCATCTATGAACACTACCACAAACTTATCTAGGTACGGTCTGAAAATTCTATTCATGTAATCCATAAATACCCATTTGGAGCATTAGTTAAACCAAATGGCATCACCAAATACTCATAGTGTCCATACCTAGTTCTAAAAGCAGACTTGGGTACATCATCTGGCTTTATCTTAATTAGATGATAACCAGAACGAAGATCAATTTTAGAGAATACCGTGGCATCTCTAAGTTGGTCAAGTAAATCATCTATCCTAGGTAATGGATACCTATTCTTTATGGTAATCTTATTCAACTGTCGGTAATCCACACATAACCTCATACTTCCATCCTTCTTCTTCACCAAGAATACGAGTGCTCCCCATGGAGACACACTGGGTCTAATGAATCCTCTTTCCAATAGTTCCTCTACTTGTTTCTTATGTTCTCCTAGTTCCAATGGTGACATTCTATAAGGTGCTACAAACATAGGTCCGGCTCCCGGTACTAAGTCTATAACAAACTCTACCTCTCTATCAGGTGGTAAACTAGGAATTTCCTTAGGAAAGACATCCATGAATTCACTGACTACTGGCACTCCGACCAATTCTGACTGAACCTCTAAGTCTAAAGAAAATAGTACCATGTATACTTTGTAACATCCCTAAATTTTGATTCCAATCTTATTTCTAGCTTAACAAAATCATATAGAAGTCCTAGTGTAATTTTCTAGAATTGGGATAAATTGGGAATTTTTAGAAATCACCAAGGGTATTTTGGTCATTTTACACCCTCAGTGGCAATTTTGTGAATTCTCATTTAAGTGGAGGGCAAAGTTGATAATTCAACTTCACCCCCATTTCTTCATGTTGGAGCCGTGCATGTTAGATGAGCATATGGTCATCTTCTTCAAAATATCCAAGTCTCCATAGCCAAGGTTTTCCAAGCTTTTAAGGTCCAAAGTAAGTGTTTTTACTCATCTTTTGGCTTAGGTTATTTGATGGTTATTGATCACCTTCATCTCTTCTTCAATCCTATGGTTTTAGTTTAATGGAGAACTCATGTTCATCTTTGAGAATCAAGAACACAAATTCTAAAGTTCTTGTATGATTTGGTTGTTTTGAAGGAAGTTGAAGAAGAAGTCTTTATAAGGATTTTGGTTGGTTTGATATCACCTCAAACCTAGTTCTTGTCCCAAATCATTGCTAGGTGAGTGTAGGTTGATTTGTGTTATGGTATGGTGTTATTTAGGGTGTAAGTTTAAGTCTTGAAGATAAGAACTTCTATGTGTTAAGGTTGTTTTTGAATGTTTGGATTGTTACTTGTATTCAATGGTATGGATGTATGAGAATGATTGGATTTGCTACTTGTTATTCAATGAAATGAATGAATGAATGGATGGATGGATGAATGGATGAATGAATGGATGAATGAATAGAGTTTAAGATAAGAGGTGCATGATCAAATGTTGATTTTTTATGTCTGTGAATAGATTCACAATAGTGTGTGAATAGATTCACAAGACCTGTGAATAGCATTTTGAGCAGCGTGAATAGCATCGTGAATCGATTCACAACATTTTGTGAATAGATTCACAGAACTGTGAATAGCATTTTGAACGCGTGAATAGCACTGTGAATCGATTCACAACATTTTGTGAATAGATTCACAGATCCAAGAATAGCATTGTGAATAGATTCACAAGACTCATGAATAGCATTGTGAATAGATTCACAATAGTGTGTGAATAGATTCACAAGACCCATGAATAGCATTGTGAATAGATTCACAATAGTGTATGAATAGATTCATTGAATAGATTCACATAGGCTTGAAATGATAACTTAGTACAATGAAGGGATGTGTAACTAAGTGGAAGTGGTTGAGAGGATTGAGCATAATACTTGTGTGGTTCAATCATAAATTGAGAGAATTGAGTACAATGTTTGTGTAGTTTAAATCTTGTATTGATTAAATGTGATGTTATTATGATATTATGATTGAGCATGATATGAATACGAAAGCATTGCATTGCATGGTGAGATGGCCTAACCGGAAGGGGTTAGTGTACAATATGTGAGAGATTACCTAACCGGAAGGGGTTAGATGAAAGAATAAGCGGTGCATAATTACTTGCATTGCATAGTGAGATGGCCTAACCGGAAGGGGTTAGTGCACAATATTTGAGGGGTGCCTAACCTACGGGGTTAGATGGAAACGGAATGACATAAAACATTGCATATTGCGAGGGCCTAACCGGAAGGGGTTAGTGCACAACAAGAGGAGTGGAGAAAGAAAAAGTGTGAAGAAAAGGTGTGAACATCATGTGCATTCATAAACTCATTGCATATGTTGCTTTGATATTACTTGATATATTGAATTGTGTGTGTATGCTTGCATTCTAATTACATGCATACTTTATATACAAGTTTTATTCACATTCACTGGGAAGTTATTTCTCACCCCCTCTTTCTCGGTCCTTGAGGATCACCCGGACCCTCTACGGGTTAAGTATGGAGGATTCTATGATACTTGTATTTTGGTGGAGTGAGCTCCATTATGTATTTATAATATGTTAATATTTTAGTGTGCTTTACGATCAGGATAGTGTCTAGTATACACTTGTATAATGTACGTACTCTGATAATATTTTGAATGAGATAATGTTTTGAATGAGATCGGAGATCTCTTGTTGATGTATATATATATATATATGTACTCTGGTTGGTTTGAATGATTGTTTGGTATCCGCTATTTATATATGACGTTTGGGAACATACGAGAAACAAAGGAAACGCCGCCGAATTTTATATGTAATAAAGAAAAAAAAATATTCCACGTAAGACTTATCAGTAGTAAATAATAGGTCTTACATACTTGACTCCCATCCATCAGGCAATGGTTCAACTCTGACACTTTGGGTAACATGGCAATTTCAGGAATCAGTGTATGGTTTGTAACAGGAGGAATGATGACAATCTTATTACAACAATCTAACAACACTTGGTTGGTTGCAAGCCAATCCATACCCAAGATAATATCTAACCCTCTCAATGGTAGACAGATCAAATCAACAACAAAGGTTCGATTCTGGAACACAAATTTACAGTTTAAACAAATGTGGGTGGTAAGAATCTTATCCTTAGCAGGAGTAGTCACTGACAGTGTATAAGGTAAGGAAGTAGTGGTTAGACTCAAGGACTTCACACATGCATTAGAAATGAATGAATGGGTTGCCCCAGAGTCAAACAGTACAATTAAGTTCTGACCATTCAGTAAGCACATACCTTGGATCAAATCCTCCGCCTGTGCCTCTGCCCCACTGAGGGTATACACTCTCCCCTGAGTAAGCGGTCTAGGGGTAGAAACAGGTGCCTTAGAAACCTGTGGGCAATTTCAGGAAGTGTGCCCCTTCTGCTGGCACTTGAAGCAGATCACTATTCGTTGTGGGCAGTATTTTGCAATGTGTCCCTTCTGACCACAAGCAAAACACACATTCGCCCGACAAGTACCTTGGTGCGGTTTCCCACACGTCTTGCACAATTCCACCTTAGCCTTCTTAGTACCTCGTGCAGGCTGAGTAACTTCCACCTTTCTCTTTCCAGTTCCCTGATTGCTCTCAGTAACAGGGTTCATGCACTCTTCCATGATCAAATACTTCTCAACCAGGGAAGCAAACTCCCTAATCTCAAAACCAGCTACAGCCTTTCTCAACTCAAACTCAAGTCCCCTTTCAAACTGAATGGACTTCCAAATCTCATTCGGTCCATTTTGAAGGTAACTAGAGTATTTTGACAACTCATCAAACTTAGCTGCATACTGACCAGCTGTGAGATCTCCCTGTGTTAAATGCATAAACTCTTGTTCCTTTTGAATCCTAACATTTGCAGGGAAATACTTCTGCAGAAATGCCGTCTTAAATGTTTCCCAAGTGAGGGGATCCTCACGTAGGAGTAATCCAGGATGAGTAGCTTCCCACCAATGTTCAGCTTCATCCTCCAACTTATAAGCAGCAAAGATAACTTTCTGCTCATCGGTACACTGCATGGCCTTGAAGATCTTCTCAAGGTGTTTCACCCACCTCTCAGCGGCCATTGGGTCATAATTCCCATGAAAAGATGGGGGATCCCTTTTACAGAACTCCGTCAGTCCCAACTGTTGAGGAACGACAAGTCCCGCATTAGGATTGCCATCATGCTGAGGTCCAGGCATACGGTCTATGGCTTGAGCCAAATGTGCAAGCACAGCCACCAGACCATCACCTTCATTAGTATTTGCAGTGGGTTGGCCTCAGCCTCTGCCTCGACCTCCACTACGTGTTCGCCCTAGTCCACTCATAACTCTGTATACAGCACAGAAAATATCGGGGTTGATCAATCCCAACTCCCCACATGCAATATATCAGAAGTATATGAAAAGCTATAGGCATACATCCTAAGTGCTCAGTATAACTCTAGACCCATATGTTACAGTCCTCTAGGAAGAAACTGCTCTGATACAAAAAATGTAAGACCTATTAGTTACTATGTTATTTACCAACCATAAGCCTTACGTGAAATATATAAATATAGAAAATTCGGCAGCGTTTCCTTTTGCTTTTTGAACATTACCACAATTTATAACATAAGCAGCGGAATTCCAATAACCATTTCAAGCCAACCAGAGTACATATATTATATATATACACATACACAGATATTAAAAAGAGATCTCAGATCTCAACCAAAACATTATCAGAGTATGCAACGTTATACAAGTGTATTCTAAACACTATCCTGACTGAGCACACTAAACATATACAGAACCGAGTACATCAAAAGTAGTATTCAGTTCCCTGTAACATCTACATCAGAAGAATACACATCCTGTTATAGTTACATCACGGAGCTTAACTCCACCAAAATACAAATCTAAAAAATGAATCAACAGAATCCTCCGTACTTAACCCGTAGAGGGTCCGGGGTGTTCCTGCGAATCTGAGAAAGAGGTGGTGAGAACAACTTCCCAGTGAATATGAATAACTTGCAGATAAAGTATAAATGTAAGTAGAGAGCAAGTATAACACAATTCACAATATGTCAAGTAACACCAACCAACCAATGCAATGAATGAATGCACATGATGTTCACACCTTTTATTCACACTTTTTCTTTCTCCACTCCTCTTGTTGTGCACTAACCCCTTTCAGTTAGGCCCTCGCAATATGCATATGAATGTGTTATGCCAATTCCGTTTCCTTCTAGCTAATAAGCTAGGCACCCCTCTGTTTTGTACACTAACCCTTTCCGGTTAGGTCACCTCGCAATGCAATGCAAAGAAGTATGCTATTTCATTTCCATCTAGCTCATCAGCTAGGCACCCCTCTGTTTTGTACACTAACCCCTTCCGGTTAGGCCATCTCACTATGCAATGCAATGTTCTCATACTCATATCATGCTCATTCATAATATCATCATAATAACATTACATGTAAGCAATTCAAGCATATACAACACATAACCATCATGCTCAACTCTGTCAAGCATTCTTACTTAGTTACAATAGTGCTAAGTCACTTCTATCAAGCATTCTTACTTAGCTACACATCTCATTCTAATGCTAAGTCATTCTTCATCCTAAACCTAGCATATGGTATCAAGACCCTAGACATAAGCATCACAATATCACAAACAGAGTCAACCACGGCCAGCCCGTGGTGGTAACCACGGCCACGGTTCAGAAAACAAAACCTAACAAATTGGAAACAGAGACAACCACGGCCTGCCCCTGGTTGGCACCACGCCCGTGGTCTGGACCACGGCCAGCCCCTGGTGGCCACCACACCCCGTGGTCAGATTTCAGCACACAACATTTTCCTTTCCAGAGCCAACCACGGCCAGCCCGTGGTGGGGACCACGGCCGTGGTTGGGCACGAGACATCAACATTTCCTATCCAGAGAGGACCACGGCCGGGCCGTGGTGGGGACCACGCCCGTGGTTGGTCTTCTGGGCAGGAATAGTGCCACGCCCAACTTCAAATCAAAACCCTAATTTCTCTATGGGATCATGTCCTCAATTCCATCAAGTATACCAATCATTCCACTCATTTTTCCTAAACCCTAATCCTTGAAAACATGTAATAAAAACACATCCAACCTCAAGCATAGGTGAAAACCCTAGATTCAAGCTTAATCCTTTATCATACACTTTCACTCTAAGAACATCATACAATAGCACAAGTAAATCCACACTCACCTTGAAGTGCTCCTATCTCGATTCCAAGATGGGATTGGTAGTCAAGGCAACCTTCCCTTCAACTTCCTTCAAAACATTCAACCAAAACAACCAACTTTTAGACATGGGTGTTCTTGATTCTTGGAGATGAAAATGAGTTTCTCAAGAAACTAATACCATAGGATTGAAGAAGAGATCATAGTGATCAATAACCATCAAATAACCTAAGCCAAAAGGTGTATAAAAATACTTACTTTGGACCCTTGAACCTTGGAGCAAGCTTAGCTATGGAAACTTAGAGATTTTGGAGAAGATGAGCCTTTGGCTCCCCCTAGGCTGGCCGGTTCACTTATGCAAGAGGGAGGGGGTGTGAAATGTCCATTTTGCCACTCACTTAAAGGAAGAATCACTAATTTGCCACTGAGGTGTAAAAAGACTAAAATACCCTTGTGATTTCTAAGAATTCCCAATAGGTCCTGAAGAAAATTAAATTTACCAGTAGGTCCTAACTTAGCCAGAGTAAATCTAAGAGTTGAGAGTTCACCTATTTCTTCCTTAGGTTCTACCGAGTTTACCGGTATAGCCAGAATCTCGAATTAATCATTCTAACTCAATCTATTACCATTTCTATAACAGAACATACAAACCATCCCATTAATTTAACTAAGTCAGAACATATGAAATTTAGGGGTGTTACATCTTGAACCTCCGTGGGTGCTAGACAATCACCTGTTGACTTCCCCATAACCCATCGAACTAATGTATTTCATTAAAACATCAATCACTTGGCCTGGAAGTTCTATTAATCCAAGATAAACCGAAATGGAACAAATAGGCCTAAAACTATTAACCAAGATAGCTTGATCCTTGAACCTTCGTGGGTGCTAGACAAACATCTGTTGACTTCCTCATAACCCATCGAACTAATGTATTTCATGAAAACATGAATCACTTGGCCTAAAGTTCTATTAATCTAAGATAAACCGAAATGGAACAAATAAGCCTACAACTTTCAACCATGATAGCTTGAGTCTTGAACCTCCGTGGGTGCTAGACAAACATCTGTTGACTTCCACATAACCCATCTAACCAAAGTATTTCATGAAAACATGAATCACTTGGCCTAGAAAATCTTTTAATACAAGAAAAAGCGAAAGGAACAAATAGGCCTACAACTTTAAACCATGATAGCTTGAGTCTTGAACCTCCGTTGGTGCTACACAATCATCTGTTTTCTTGCCCATAGCCCATCTAACCATTGTATTTCTTAAAAACATGAATCACTTGGCCTAGAAGATCGTTTAATCCAAGATAAGCCGAAATGGAACAAATAGGCCTACACCTTTAGACCAAGATACCTTGAGTCTTGAACCACCGTGGGTGCTAGACAAACATCTGTTGACTTCCCTATAACACAACTAATCAAGTATTTCATGAAAACATGAATAACTTGGCCTTGAAGATCTTCTATTCCATGTAAACCGATATGGAATAACTAGGCCTACAACTTTAAACCAAGATAGCTTGAGTCTTGAACCACCGTGGGTGCTAGACAAACATCTGTTGACTTCCCTATAACACAACTAACCGAAGTATTTCATGAAAACATGAATAACTTGGCCTTGAAGATCTTCTAATCCATGTAAACCGATATGGAATAACTAGGCCTACAACTTTAAACCAAGATAGCTTGAGTCTTGAACCACCGTGGGTGCTAGACAAACATCTGTTGACTTCCCCATAACCCAACTAACCGAAGTATTTCATGAAAACATGAATCACTTGGCCTTGAAGATCTTCTAATCCAAGATAAACCGAAATGGAACAAATAGGCCTACAACTTTAAACCAAGATAGCTTGAGTCTTGAACTTGCGTGGGTGCTTGACAAACATCTGATGACTCCCCCATAAGATATCTAACCAATGCATTTCATGAAAACATGAGTCACTTGGCCTTCAAGTTCTATTAATCCAAGATAATCCGAAAAGGAACAAATAGGCCTACAACTTTAAACCAAGATAGCTTGAGTCTTGCACCTTCGTGGGTGCTAGACAAACATCTGCTGACTTCCCCATAACCCATCTAACCAATGTATTTCATGAAAACATGAATCACTTGGCCTAGAAGATCGTTTAATCCAAGATAAACCGAAATGGAACAAATGGGCCTACAACTTTAAACCAAGATAGCTTGAGTCTTGAACCTTCGTGGGTGCTAGACAAACATCTGCTGACTTCCCCTTAACCCATCTAACCAATGTATTTCATGAAAACATGAATCACTTGGCCTAGAAGATCGTTTAATCCAAGATAAACCGAAATGGAACAAATGGGCCTACAACTTTAAACAAAGATAGCTTGAGTCTTGAACCTTCGTGGGTGCTAGACAAACATCTGTTGACTTCCCCATAACCCATCTAACCAATGTATTTCATGAAAACATGAATCACTTGGCCTAGAAGTTCCTTTAATCCAAGATAAACCGAAAAGGATCAAATAGGCCTACAACTTTAAACCAAGATAGCTTGAGTCTTGAACCTTCGTGGGTGCTAGACAAACATCTGCTGACTTCCACATAACCCATCTAACGAATGCATTTCATGAAAACATGAGTCACTTGGCCTAGAACTTCATTTAATCCAAGATAAACCGAAAAGGAACAAATAGGCTTACAACTTTAAACCAAGATAGCTTGAGTCTTGAACCAGCGTGGGTGCTTGACAAATATCTGTTGACTCCCACATAAGTCATCTAGCCAATTTATTTCACGAAAACATGAATCACTTGGCCTAAAAGTTCATTTAATCCAAGATAAACCGAAAAGGAACAAATCGGCCTACAACTTTATACCTAGATAGCTTGAGTCTTGAACCTCTGTGGGTGCCTGACAAACATCTGTTGACTCCCACATAACCCATCTAACAAATGTATTTCATAAGAACATGAATCACGTGGCCTAGAAGTTCATTCAATCCAAGATAAACCGATAGCTTGATCCTTGAAGCTCCGTGGGTGCAACACAAACATCTGTTGACTTCCCCATAACCCATCTAACCAACTTATTGCATGAAAACATGAATCACTTGGCCTAGAAGTTCTTTGAAACCAAGATAAACCGAAAAGGAACAAATAGGCCTACAACTTTAAACCTAGATAGCTTGAGTCTAGAACCTCCGTGGGTGCTTGACAAACATCAGTTGACTCCCACATAACCCATCTAACTAATGTAATTAATTAAAACATGAATCACGTGGCCTAGAAGTTCATTTAATCCAAGGTAAACCGAAAAGGAACAAATAGACCTACAACTTTAAACCAAGATAGCTTGATCCTTGAAGCTCCGTGGGTGCTAGATAATCATCTGTTGACTTCCCCATAACCCATCTAACCAATGTATTTCATGAAAACATGAATCACTTGGCCTAGAAGATCTTTTCATCCAAGATAAACCGAAACGGAACAAATAGGCCTACAAATTTTAAACCAAGATAGAATGACACTTCAACCTCCGTGGGTGCTAGATAAACGTCTGTTGACTTGCCAATAACCCATCTAACCAATGTATTTCATGAAAACATGAATCACGTGGCCTAGAAGTTCTTTGGATCCATGATAAGCCGAAAAGGAACAAATAGGCCTACAACTTTTTACCATGATTGCTTGAGTCTTGAACCTCCGTGGGTGCTAGACAATCATCTGTTGCCTTCCCCATAACCCATCTAACCAATGCATTTGCAAGAAAACTTGAATCACTTGGCCTTGAAGTTTTATTAATCCAAGATAAACCGAAAAGGAACAAATAGGGCTACAACTTTAAATGAAGATAGCTTGAGTCTTGAACCTCCGTGGGTGCTAGACAATCATCTGTTGACTTCCCCATAACCCATCTAACCAATGTATTTCATGAAAACATGAATCACGTGGCCTAGAAGTTCTTTGGATCCATGATAAGCCGAAAAGGAACAAATAGGCCTACAACGAATGACCACGATTGCATGAGTCTCGAACCTCCGTGGGTGCTAGACAATCATCTGTTGACTTCCCCTTAACCCATCTAACCAAAGTATTTCAAGAAAACATGAATCACGTGGCCGAGAAGTTCTTTTAATCCAAGATAAACCGAAAAGGAACAAACAGGCCTCCAGCTTTAAACCTAGATAGCTTGAGCCTTGAACCTCCGTGGGTACTAGACAATCATCTGTTCACTTCCCCAAAACCCATCTAACCAATGTATTTCATGAAAACATGAATCACTTGGCCTTGAAGTTCTATTAATCCAAGATAAACCGAAAAGGAACAAATAGGGCTACAACTTTAAATGAAGATAGCTTGAGTCTTGAACCTCCGTGGGTGCTAGACAATCATCTGTTGACTTCCACATAACCCATCTAACCAATGTATATCATGAAAACTTGAATCACTTTGCTTAGAAGTTCTATTAATCCAAGATAAACCGAAAAGGAACAAATAGGCATATAACTTTGAAACCAAGATAGCTTGAGTCTTGAACCTGCGTGGGTGCTAGACAAACATCTGTTGAGTTCCCCATAACCCATCTAACCAAAGCATTTCATGAAAACATGAATCACTTGGCCATGAAGTTCTATTAATCCAAGATAAACCGAAAAGGAACAAATAAGGCTACAACTTTAAATGAAGATAGCTTGAGTCTTGAACCTCCGTGGGTGCTAGACAATCATCTGTTGACTTCCCCATAACCCATCTAACCAATGTATTTCATGAAAACATGAATCACGTGGCCTAGAAGTTCTTTGGATCCATGATAAGCCGAAAAGGAACAAATAGGCCTACAACTTTTTACCATGATTGCTTGAGTCTTGAACCTCCGTCGGTGCTAGACAATCATCTGTTGACTTCCCCATAACCCATCTAACTAACTTATTTCATTAAAACATGAATCACTTGGCCTAGAAGTTCTTTTAATCCAAGATAAACCGAAAAGGAACAAATAGGCCTACAGCTTTAAACCTAGATAGCTTGAGTCTTGAACCTTCGTGGGTGTTAGACAAACATCTGTTGAGTTCCCCATAACCCATCTAACCAAAGCATTTCATGAAAACATGAATCACTTGGCCATGAAGTTCTATTAATCCAAGATAAACCGAAAAGGAACAAATAAGGCTACAACTTTAAATGAAGATAGCTTGAGTCTTGAACCTCCGTGGGTGCTAGACAATCATCTGTTGACTTCCCCATAACCCATCTAACCAATGTATATCATGAAAACTTGAATCACTTAGCTTAGAAGTTCTATTAATCCAAGATAAACCGAAAAGGAACAAATAGGCATATAACTTTGAAACCAAGATAGCCTGAGTCTTGAACCAGCGTGGGTGCTAGACAAACATCTCGTTGACTTCCCCATAACCCATCTAACCAAGGTATTTCATGAAAACATGAATCACGTGGCTTAGAAGTTCTTTGAATCCATGATAAACAGGATAGGAACAAATAGGCCTCTGACTTTTTACCATGATTGCTTGAGTCTTGAACCTCCGTGAGTGCTAGACAATCATCTGTTGACTTCCCCATAACCCATCTAACCAATGTATATCATGAAAACATGAATCACTTGGCCCAGAAGATCTTTTAATCCAACATAAACCGAAAAAGAACAAATAGACCTACAACATTTAAACCTAGATCGCTTGAGTCTTGAACCTCCGTGGGTGCTAGACAAACATCGTTGACTTCCCCATAACCCATCTAACCAATGCATTTGCATGAAAACTTGAATCACTTGGCCTTGAAGTTCTATTAATCCAAGATAAACCGAAAAGGAACAAATAGGGCTACAACTTTAAATGAAGATAGCTTGAGTCTTGAACCTCCGTGGGTGCTAGACAATCATCTGTTGACTTCCCCATAACCCATCTAACCAATGTATTTCATGAAAACATGAATCACGTGGCCTAGAAGTTCTTTGGATCCATGATAAGCCGAAAAGGAACAAATAGGCCTACAACTTTTTACCAAGATTGCTTGAGTCTTGAACCTCCGTGGGTGCCAGACAATCATCTGTTGACTTCCCCTTAGCCCATCTAACCAATGTATTTCAAGAAAACATGAATCACGTGGCCGAGAAGTTCTTTTAATCCAAGATAAACCGAAAAGGAACAAACAGGCCTCCAGCTTTAAACCTAGATAGCTTGATCCTTGAACCTCCGTGGGTACTAGACAATCATCTGTTCACTTCCCCAAAACCCATCTAACCAATGTATTTCATGAAAACATGAATCACTTGGCCTTGAAGTTCTATTAATCCAAGATAAACCGAAAAGGAACAAATAGGGCTACAACTTTAAATGAAGATAGCTTGAGTCTTGAACCTCCGTGGGTGCTAGACAATCATCTGTTGAATTCCCCATAACCCATCTAACCAATGTATATCATGAAAACTTGAATCACTTGGCTTAGAAGTTCTATTAATCCAAGATAAACCGAAAAGGAACAAATAGGCATAGAACTTTGAAACCAAGATAGCTTGAGTCTTGAACCTGCGTGGGTGCTTGACAAACATCTGTTGACTCCCACATAAGTCATCTAGCCAATTTATTTCACGAAAACATGAATCACTTGGCCTAGAAGTTCATTTAATCCAAGATAAACCGAAAAGGAACAAATGGGCCTACAACTTTAAACCTGGATAGCTTGAGTCTTGAACCTCCGTGGGTGCTTGACAAACATCTGTTGACTCCCACATAACCCATCTAACTAATGTATTTCATAAAAACATGAATCACGTGGCCTAGAAGTTCATTTAATCCAAGATAAACCGATAGCTTGATCCTTGAAGCTCCGTGGGTGCAACACAAACATCTGTTGACTTCACCATAACCCATCTAACCAACTTATTTCATTAAAACATGAATCACTTGGCCTAGAAGTTCTTTGAAACCAAGATAAACCGAAAAGGAACAAATAGGCCTACAACTTTAAACCAGATAGCTTGAGTCTTGAACCTCCGTGGGTGCTTGACAAACATCAGTTGACTCCCACATAACCCATCTAACTAATGTATTTCATTAAAATATGAATCACGTGGCCTAGAAGTTCATTTAATCCAAGGTAAACCGAAAAGGAACAAATAGACCTACAACTTTAAACCAAGATAGCTTGATCCTTGAAGCTCCGTGGGTGCTAGATAATCATCTGTTGACTTCCCCATAACCCATCTAACCAATGTATTTCATGAAAACATGAATCACTTGGCCTAGAAGATCTTTTCATCCAAGATAAACCGAAACGGAACAAATTGGCCAACAACTTTAAACCAAGATAGCTTCATCCTTGAACCTCCGTGGGTGCTAGATAAACATCTGTTGACTCCCCAATAACCCATCTAACCAATGTATTTCATGAAAACATGAATCACGTGGCCTAGAAGTTGTTTGGATCCATGATAAGCCGAAAAGGAACAAATAGGCCTACAGCTTTTTACCATGATTGCTTGAGTCTTGAACCTCCATGGGTGCTAGACAATCATCTGTTGACTTCCCCATAACCCATCTAACTAATGTATATCATGAAAACATGAATCACTTGGCCCAGAAGATCTTTTAATCCAACATAAACCGAAAAAGAACAAATAGACCTACAACATTTAAACCTAGATCGCTTGAGTCTTGAACCTCCGTGGGTGCTAGGCAAACATCTGTTGACTTCCCCATAACCCATCTAACCAATGCATTTGCATGAAAACTTGAATCACTTGGCCTTGAAGTACTATTAATCCAAGATAAACCGAAACGGAACAAATAGGGCTACAACTTTAAATGAAGATAGCTTGAGTCTTGAACCTCCGTGGGTGCTAGACAATCATCTGTTGACTTCCCCATAACCCATCTAACCAATGTATTTCATGAAAACATGAATCACGTGGCCTAGAAGTTCTTTGGATCCAGGATAAGCCGAAAAGGAACAAATAGGCCTACAACTTTTTACCAAGATTGCTTGAGTCTTGAACCTCCGTGGCTGCCAGACAATCATCTGTTGACTTCCCCATAACCCATCTAACCAATGTATTTCAAGAAAACATGAATCACGTGGCCGAGAAGTTCTTTTAATCCAAGATAAACCGAAAAGGAACAAACAGGCCTCCAGCTTTAAACCTAGATAGCTTGAGCCTTGAACCTCCGTGGGTACTAGACAATCATCTGTTCACTTCCCCAAAACCCATCTAACCAATGTATTTCATGAAAACATGAATCACTTGGCCTTGAAGTTCTATTAATCCAAGATAAACCGAAAAGGAACAAATAGGGCTACAATTTTTATATGAAGATAGCTTGAGTCTTGAACCTCCGTGGGTGCTAGACAATCATCTGTTGACTTCCCCATAACCCATCTAACCAATGTATTTCAAGAAAACATGAATCACGTGGCCGAGAAGTTCTTTTAATCCAAGATAAACCGAAAAGGAACAAACAGGCCTCCAGCTTTAAACCTAGATAGCTTGAGCCTTGAACCTCCGGGGGTACTAGACAATCATCTGTTCACTTCCCCAAAACCCATCTAACCAATGTATTTCATGAAAACATGAATCACTTGGCCTTGAAGTTCTATTAATCCAAGATAAACCGAAAAGGAACAAATAGGGCTACAATTTTTATATGAAGATAGCTTGAGTCTTGAACCTCCGTGGGTGCTAGACAATCATCTGTTGACTTCCCCATAACCCATCTAACCAATGTATATCATGAAAACTTGAATCACTTGGCTTAGAAGTTCTATTAATCCAAGATAAACCGAAAAGGAACAAATAGGCATATAACTTTGAAACCAAGATAGCTTGAGTCTTGAACCTGCGTGGGTGCTTGACAAACATCTGTTGACTCCCACATAAGTCATCTAGCCAATTTATTTCACGAAAACATGAATCACTTGGCCTAGAAGTTCATTTAATCCAAGATAAACCGAAAAGGAACAAATAGCCCTACAACTTTAAACCTAGATAGCTTGAGTCTTGAACCTTCGTGGGTGTTAGACAAACATCTGTTGAGTTCCCCATAACCCATCTAACCAAAGCATTTCATGAAAACATAAATCACTTGGCCATGAAGTTCTATTAATCCAAGATAAACCGAAAAGGAACAAATAAGGCTACAACTTTAAATGAAGATAGCTTGAGTCTTGAACCTCCGTGGGTGCTAGACAATCATCTGTTGACTTCCCCATAACCCATCTAACCAATGTATATCATGAAAACTTGAATCACTTAGCTTAGAAGTTCTATTAATCGAAGATAAACCGAAAAGGAACAAATAGGCATATAACTTTGAAACCAAGATAGCTTGAGTCTTGAACCTCCGTGGGTGCTAGACAAACATCTGTTGACTTCCCCATAACCCATCTAACCAAGGTATTTCATGAAAACATGAATCACGTGGCTTAGAAGTTCTTTGAATCCATGATAAACAGGATAGGAACAAATAGGCCTACAGCTTTTTACCATGATTGCTTGAGTCTTGAACCTCCGTGGGTGCTAGACAATCATCTGTTGACTTCCCCATAACCCATCTAACCAATGTATATCATGAAAACATGAATCACTTGGCCCAGAAGATCTTTTAATCCAACATAAACCGAAAAAGAACAAATAGACCTACAACATTTAAACCTAGATCGCTTGAGTCTTGAACCTCCGTGGGTGCTAGACAAACATCTGTTGACTTCCCCATAACCCATCTAACCAATGCATTTGCATGAAAACTTGAATCACTTGGCCTTGAAGTTCTATTAATCCAAGATAAACCGAAAAGGAACAAATAGGGCTACAACTTTAAATGAAGATAGCTTGAGTCTTGAACCTCCGTGGGTGCTAGACAATCATCTGTTGACTTCCCCATAACCCATCTAACCAATGTATTTCATGAAAACATGAATCACGTGGCCTAGAAGTTCTTTGGATCCATGATAAACCGAAAAGGAACAAATAGGCATATAACTTTGAAACCAAGATAGCTTGAGTCTTGAACCTGCGTGGGTGCTTGACAAACATCTGTTGACTCCCGCATAAGTCATCTAGCCAATTTATTTCACAAAAACATGAATCACTTGGCCTAGAAGTTCATTTAATCCAAGATAAACCGAAAAGGAACAAATAGGCCTACAACTTTAAACCTAGATAGCTTGAGTCTTGAACCTTCGTGGGTGTTAGACAAACATCTGTTGAGTTCCCCATAACCCATCTAACCAAAGCATTTCATGAAAACATAAATCACTTGGCCATGAAGTTCTATTAATCCAAGATAAACCGAAAAGGAACAAATAAGGCTACAACTTTAAATGAAGATAGCTTGAGTCTTGAACCTCCGTGGGTGCTAGACAATCATCTGTTGACTTCCCCATAACCCATCTAACCAATATATAACATGAAAACTTGAATCACTTGGCTTAGAAGTTCTATTAATCCAAGATAAACCGAAAAGGAACAAATAGGCATATAACTTTGAAACCAAGATAGCTTGAGTCTTGAACCTGCGTGGGTGCTTGACAAACATCTGTTGACTCCCACATTAGTCATCTAGCCAATTTATTTCACGAAAACATGAATCACTTGGCCTAGAAGTTCATTTAATCCAAGATAAACCGAAAAGGAATAAATGGGCCTACAACTTTAAACCTGGATAGCTTGAGTCTTGAACCTCCGTGGGTGCTTGACAAACATCTGTTGACTCCCACATAACCCATCTAACTAATGTATTTCATAAAAACATGAATCACGTGGCCTAGAAGTTCATTTAATCCAAGATAAACCGATAGCTTGATCCTTGAAGCTCCGTGGGTGCTAGGCAAACATCTGTTGACTTCCCCAAAACCCATCTAACCAACTTATTTCATTAAAACATGAATCACTTGGCCTAGAAGTTCTTTTAAACCAAGATAAATCGAAAAGGAACAAATAGGCCTACAACTTTAAACCTAGATAGCTTGAGTCTTGAACCTTCGTGGGTGCTAGTCAAACATCTGTTGAGGTCCCCATAACCCATCTAACCAAAATATTTCATGAAAACATGAATCACTTGGCCTAAAGTTCTATTAATCGAAGATAAAACGAAAAGGAACAAATAGGCCTACAACTTTTACACCAAGATAGCATGACACTTCAACCTCCATGGGTGCTTGACAAACATCTGTTGACATCCCCATAACCCATCTAACCAATGTATTCCATGAAAACATGAATCACTTGGCCTAGAAGCTCATTTAATCCAAGATAAACCGAAAAGGAACAAATAGGCCTACACCTTTTAAACCAAGATAGAATGACACTTCAACCTCCGTGGGTGCTAGACAAACATCTGCTGACTTCCCCATAAGCCATCTAACCAATGTATTTCATGAAAACATGAATCACGTGGCCTTGAAGTTCTTTGGATCCATGATAAGCCGAAAAGGAACAAATAGGCCTACAACTTTTTACCAAGATTGCTTGAGTCTTGAACCTCCGTGGGTGCTAGACAATCATCTGTTGACTTCCCCATAACCCATCTAACCAACTTATTTCATTAAAACATGAATCACTTGGCCTAGAAGTTCTTTTAATCCAAGATAATCCGAAAAAGAACAAATAGGCCTACAACTCTAAACCTAGATAGCTTGAGTCTTGAACCATCGTGGGTGCTAGACAAACATCTGTTGAGTTCCCCATAACCCATCTAACCAATGCATTTCATGAAAACTTGAATCACTTGGCCTTGATGTTCTATTAATCCAAGATAAACCGAAAAGGAACAAATAGGGCTACAACTTTAAATGAAGATAGCTTGAGTCTTGAACCTCCGTGGGTGCTAGACAATCATCTGTTGAATTCCCCATAACCCATCTAACCAATGTATTTCATGAAAACATGAATCACGTGGCCTAGAAGTTCTTTGGATCCATGATAAGCCGAAAAGGAACAAATAGGCCTACAACTTTTTACCAAGATTGCTTGAGTCTTGAACCTCCGTAGGTGCCAGACAATCATCTGTTGACTTCCCCATAACCCATCTAACCAACTTATTTCATTAAAACATGAATCACTTGGCCTAGAAGTTCTTTTAATCAATGATAAACCGAAAAGGAACAAATAGGCCTACAACTTTTAAACCAAGATAGAATGACACTTCAACCTCTGAGAGTGCTTCACAAACATCTGTTGACTCCGACATAAGCCATCTAGCGAATGTATTTCATGAAAACATGAATCACTTGACCTATAAATTCTGTTAAACCTAGATAAACAGAAAAGGAACAAATAGATCTACAACTTTAAACCAAGATAGCTTGATCCTTGAACCTCCGTGGGTGCTAGACAAACATCTGCTAACTTCCCCATAACCCATCTAACCAATGTATTTCATGAAAACATGAATCACGTGGCCTAGAAGTTCTTTGAATCCAAGATAAACCGAAAAGGAACAAATAGCCCTACAATTTTTAACCAAGATTGCTTGAGTCTTGAACCTCCGTGGGTGCTAGACAAACATCTGCTAACTTCCCCATAACCCATCTATCCAATGTATTTCATGAAAACATCAATCACGTGGCCTAGAAGTTCTTTGAATCCAAGATAAACCGAAAAGGAACAACTAGGCCAACAACTTTAAACCAAGATAGCTTGAGTCTTGAACCTCCGTGGGTGCTAGACAATCATCTGTTGACTTCCCCATAACCCATCTAGCCAACTTATTTCATTAAAACATGAACCTCTTGGCCTGGAAGTTCTTTTAATCCAAGATAAACCGAAAAGGAACAAATAGACCTACAACTTTTATCCAGGATAGCTTGATCCTTGAACCTCTGTGGGTGCTAGACAAACATCTGTTGACTTCCTCATAACCCATCGAACTAATGTATTTCATTAAAACATGAATGACTTGGCCTAAAGTTCTATTAATCCAAGATAAACCGAAATGGAACAAATATGCCTACAACTTTTATCCAAGATAGCTTGATCCTTGAACCTCTGTGGGTGCTAGACAAACATCTGTTGAGTTCCTCATAACCCATCGAACTAATGTATTTCATGAAAACATGAATGACTTGGCCTAAAGTTCTATTAATCCAAGATGAACCGAAATGGAACAAATAGGGATATAACTTTTAAACCAAGATAGGTTGAGTCTTGAACCTGCGTGGGTGCTTGACAAACATCTGTGGACTCCCACATAAGCCATCTAACCAATGTATTTCATGAAAACATGAATCACTTGGCTAAGAAGATCTTTTAATCCAACATAAACCGAAAAGGAACAAATAGACCTACAACTTTTAAACCAAGATAGAATGACACTTCAACCTCCGTGGGTGCTTGACAAACATCTGTTGACTCCGACATAAGCCATCTAGCGAATGTATTTCATGAAAACATGAATCACTTGGCCTAGAAATTCTGTTAATCCTAGATAAACAGGAAAGCAACAAATAGACATACAACTTTAAACCAAGATAGCTTGATCCTTGAACCTCCGTGGGTGCTAGACAAACATCTGTTGGCTTCCCCATAACCCATCTAACCAATGTATATCATGAAATCATGAATCACTTGGCCTAGAAGATCTTTTAATCCAAGATAAACCGAAAAGGAACAAATAGGCCAACAACTTTAAAGCAAGATAGCTTGAGTCTTTAACCTCCGTGGGTGCTAGACAATCATCCGTTGACTTCCCCATAACCCATGTAACCAACTTATTTCATTAAAACGTGAACCTCTTGGCCTGGAAGTTTTTTTAATCCAAGGTAAACCGAAAAGGAACAAATAGGCCAACAACTTTTAACCAAGATAGCTTGATCCTTGAACCTACGTGGGTGCTAGACAAACATCTGTTGACTTCCTCATAACCCATCGAACTAATGTATTTCATGAAAACATGAATCACTTGGCCTAAAGTTCTATTAATCCAAGATAAACCGAAATGGAACATATAGGCATATAACTTTTAAACCAAGATAGGTTGAGTCTTGAACCTGTGTGCGTGCCTGACAAACATCGGTTGAGTCCCACATAAGCCATCTAACCAATGTATTTCATGAAAACATGAATCACTTGGCCTAGAAATTCTGTTAATCCTAGATAAACAGGAAAGCAAATAGACCTACAACTTTAAACCAAGATAGCTTGATCCTTGAACCTCTGTGGGTGCTAGACAAACATCTGTTGGCTTCCTCATAACCCATCTAACCAATGTAAATCATGAGAACATGAATCACTTGGCCTAGAAGATCTTTTAATCTAAGATAAACCGAAAAGGAACAAATAGGCCAACAACTTTAAACCAAGATAGCTTGAGTCTTGAACCTCCGTGGGTGCTAGATAAACATCTGTTGACATCCCCATAACCCATCTAACCACTGTATATCATGAAAACATGAATCGCTTGGCCTAGAGGTTCTTTTAATCCAAGATAAACCGACAAGGAACAAATAGGCCTTCAACTTTAAACCTAGATAGCTTGAGACTTGAACCTTCGTGGGGGCTTGACAAACATCTGTTGACTCCCACATAACCCATCTAACCTATGTATTTCATGAAAACATGAATCACGTGGCATAGAAGTTCTTTGAATCCATCATTAACCGAACAGGAACAAATAGGCCTACAACTTTTTACCAAGATTGCTTGAGTCTTGGACCTCTGTGGGTGCTAGACAATCATCTGGTGACTTCCCCATAACCCATCTAACCAACTTATTTCATTAAAACATGAACCTTTTGGCCTGGAAGTTCTTTAAATCCAAGATAAACCGAAAAGGAACAAATAGGCCTACAACTTTTAACCAAGATAGCTTGATCCTTGAACCTCCATGGGTGCTAGACAAACATCTGTTGACTTCCTCATAGCCCATCGAACTAATGTATTTCATGAAAACGTGAATCACTTGGCCTAAAGTTCTATTAATCCAAGATAAACCGAAATGGAACATATAGGCATATAACTTTTAAACCAAGATAGGTTGAGTCTTGAACCTGTGTGCATGCTTGACAAACATCGGTTGACTCCCACATAAGCCATCTAACCAATGTATTTCATGAAAACATGAATCACTTGGCCTAGAAATTCTGTTAATCCAAGATAAACCGAAAAGGAACAAATAGGCCAACATCTTTAAACCAAGATAGCTTGAGTCTTGAACCTCCGTGGGTGCTAGACAAACATCTGTTGACTTCTCCATAACCCATCTAACCAATGTATTTCCTGAAAACATGAATCACTTGGCCTAGAAGTTCTTTTAATCCAAGACAAACCGAAAAGGAATAAATAGGCCTACAACTTTAAACCTAGATAGCTTGAGACTTGAACCTCCGTGGGTGCTTGACAAATATCTGTTGACTCCCACATAACCCATCTAACCAATGTATTTCATGAAAACATGAATCGGGTGGCCTAGAATTTCTTTGAATCCATGATAAACCGAAAAAGAACAAATAGGCCAACAACTTTAAACCAAGATAGCTTGAGTCTTGAACCTCCGTGGGTGCTAGACAATCATCCGTTGACTTCCCCATAACCCATCTAACCAACTTATTTCATTAAAACATGAACCTCTTGGCCTGGAAGTTCTTTTAATCCAAGGTAAACCGAAAAGGAACAAATAGGCCTACAACTTTTAAGCAAGATAGCTTGATCCTTGAACCTCCGTGGGTGCTAGACAAACATCTGTTGACTTCCTCATAACCCATCGAACTAATGTATTTCATCAAAACATGAATCACTTGGCCTAAAGTTCTATTAATCCAAGATAAACCGAAATGGAACAAATAGGCATATAACTTTCAAACCAAGATAGGTTGAGTCTTGAACCTGCGTGGGTCCTTGACAAACATCGGTGGACTCCCACATAAGGCATCTAACCAATGTATTTCATGAAAACATGAATCACTTGGCCTAGAAATTCTGTTAATCCTAGATTAACAGGAAAGCAACAAATAGACCTACAACTTTAAACCAAGATAGCTTGATCCTTGAACCTCCGTGGGTGCTAGACAAACATCTGTTGGCTTCCCCATAACCCATCTAACCAATGTATATCATGAAAACATGAATCACTTGGCCTAGAAGATCTTTTAACCCAAGATAAACCGAAAAGGAACGAATAGGCCTACAACTTTTAACCAAGATAGCTTGATCCTTGAACCTCCATGAGTGCTAAACAAACATCTGTTGACTTCCTCATAACCCATCGAACTAATGTATTTCATGAAAACATGAATCACTTAGCCTAGAAGATCTTTTAATCCAAGATAAACCGACAAGGAACAAATAGGCCTTCAACTTTAAACCTAGATAGCTTGAGACTTGAACCTTCGTGGGTGGTTGACAAACATCTGTTCACTCCCACATAACCCATCTAACCAATGTATTTCATGAAAACATGAATCGGGTGGCCTAGAATTTCTTTGAATCCATGATAAACCGAAAAAGAACAAATAGGCCTACAACTTTTTACCAAGATTGCTTGAGTTTTGAACCTCTGTGGGTGCTAGAAAATCATCTGTTGACTTCCCCATAACCCATCTAACCAACTTATTTCATTAAAACATGAACCTCTTGACTTGGAAGTTCTTTTAATCCAAGATAAACCAAAAAGGAACAAATAGGCCTACAACTTTTAACCAAGATAGCTTGATCCTTGAACCTCCATGGGTGCCAAACAAACATCTGTTGACTTCCTCATAACCCATCGAACTAATGTATTTCATGAAAACATGAATCACTTGGCCTAGAAGATCTTTTAATCCAAGATAAACCGAAAAGGAACAAATAGGCCAACAACTTTAAACTAAGATAGCTTGAGTCTTGAATCTCCGTGGGTGATAGCCAAACATCTGTTGACTTCCCCATAACCCATCTAACCAATGTATTTCATGAAAACATGAATCACTTGGCCTAGAAGTTCTTTTAATCCAAGATAAACCAAAATGGAACAAATAGGCCTACAAATTTAAACCTAGATAGGTTGAGTCTTGAACCACCGTGGGTGCTTGACAAACATCTGTGGACTCCCACATAACCCATCTAACCTATGTATTTCATGAAAACATGAATCACGTGGCATGGAAGTTCTTTGTATCCATGATAAACCGAAAAGGAACAAATAGGCCTAAAACTTTTTACCAAGATTGGGTAACATGGAAAGTTCAGGAATCAGTGTTTGGTTTGTAATAGGAGGAATAATGACAATCTTGTTACAACAATCTAACAACACTTGGTTGGTTGCAAGCCAATCCATACCCAAGATAATATCTAACCCTCTCAATGGTAAACAGATCAAATCAACAACAAAGGTCCGATTCTGGAACACAAATTTACAGTTTAAACAAATGTGGGTGGTAAGAATCTTATCCTTAGCTGGAGTAGTCACTGACAGTGTATAAGGTAAGGAAGTAGTGGTTAGACTCAAGGACATCACACATGCATTAGAGATGAATGAATGGGTTGCCCCAGAGTCAAACAGTACAATTAAGTTCTGACCATTCAGTAAGCACATACCTTGGATCAAATCATCCGCTTGTGCCTCTGCCCCACTGAGGGTATACACTCGCCCCTGAGTAAGTGGTCTAGGAGTAGAAACAGGTGCCTTAGAAACCTGTGGGTAATTTTGGGAAGTGTGCCCCTTCTGCTGGCACTTGAAGCAGATCACTATTCGTTGTGGGCAGTATTTTGCAATGTGTCCCTTCTGACCACAAGCAAAACATACATTCGCCCGACAAGTACCTTGGTGCGGTTTCCCACACGTCTTGCACAATTCCACCTTAGCCTTCTTAGTACCTCGTGCAGGCTGGGTAACTTCCACCTTTCTCTTTCCAGTTCCCTGACTACTCTCAGTAACTGGGTTCATGCATTCTTCCATAATTAAACATTTCTCAACCAGGGAAGCAAACTCCCTAATCTCAAAACCAGCTACAGCCTTTCTCAACTCAAACTCAAGTCCCCTCTCAAACTGAATGGACTTCCAAATCTCATTCGGTCCATTTTGAAGGTAACTAGAGTATTTTGACAACTCATCAAACTTAGCTGCATACTGACCAGCTGTGAGATCTCCCTGTGTTAAATGCATAAACTCTTGTTCCTTTTGAATTCTGACATTTGCAGGGAAATACTTGCGAAATGCCGTCTTAAATGTTTCCCAAGTGAGGGATCCTCACGTAGGAGTAATCCAGATGAGAAGCTTCCCACCAATGTTCGACTTCATCCTCCAACTTATAAGCGACAAAGATAACTTTACGCTCATCGATAATCGCATGGCCCTGAAGATCTTCTCAAGGTGTTTCACCCACCTCTCAGCGGCCATTGGGTCATAATTCCCATGAAAAGATGGGGGATCCCTTTTACAGAACTCCGTCAGTCCCAACTGTTGAGGAACGACAAGTCCCGCATTAGGATTTCCATCATGCTGGGGTCCAGGCATACGGTCTATGGCTTGAGCCAAATGTGCAAGCACAGCCACCAGACCATCACCTTCATTAGTATTTGCAGTGGGTTGGCCTTGGCCTCTGCCTCGACCTCCACTACGAGTTCGCCCTAGTCCACTCATAACTCTGTATACAGCACAGAAAATATCGGGTTGATCAGTCCCAACTCCCCACATGCAATATATCATAAGTATATGAAAAGCTATAGGCATACATCCTAAGTGCTCAGTATAACTCTAGACCCATATGTTACAGTCCTCTAGGAAGAAACTGCTCTGATACCAAAAATGTAAGGCCTATTAGTTACTATGTTATTTACCAACCATACGCCTTACGTGGAATATATAAATATAGAAAATTCGGCAGCGTTTCATTTGTTCTTGAACATTACCACAAAATTAACATAAGCAGCGGATTTCCAACAACCATTTCAAACCAACCAGAGTACATATATTATATATATACACATACACATATATCATCAAGAGATCTCAGATCTCAACCAAAATATTATCAGAGTATGCAACGTTATACAAGTGTAATCTAAACATTATCCTGACTGAGCACACTAAACATATACGGAACCGAGTACATCAAAGGTAGTATTCAGTTCCCTGTCATATTTACATCAAAAGAATGTGATACACTTCCTATTATAGTTACATCACGGAGCTTAACTCCACCAAAAATATAAATCCCAAATAACCAACAGAATCCTCCGTACTTAACCCGTAGAGGGTCCGGGGTGTTCCTGCGAATCTAAGAAAGAGGTGGTGAGAACAACTTCCCAGTGAATATGAATAACTTGCAGATAAAGTATAAATGTAAGTAGAGAGCAAGTATAACACAATTCACAATATGTCAAGTAACACCAACCAACCAATGCAATGAATGAATGCACATGATGTTCACACCTTTTATTCACACTTTTTCTTTCTCCACTCCTCTTGTTGTGCACTAACCCCTTTCGGTTAGGCCCTCGCAATATGCATATGAATGTGTTATGCCAATTCCGTTTCCTTCTAGCTAATAAGCTAGGCACCCCTCTGTTTTGTACACTAACCCTTTCCGGTTAGGCCACCTCGCAATGCAATGCAATTAGGTATGCTATTTCATTTCCATCTAGCTCATCAGCTAGGCACCCCTCTGTTTTGTACACTAACCCTTTCCGGTTAGGCCATCTCGCTATGCAATGCAATGTTCTCATACTCATATCATGCTCATTCATAATATCATCATAATAGCATTACATGTAATCAATTCAAGCATATACAACACATAACCATCATGCTCAATTCTATCAAGCATTCTAAGTCACTTCTATCAAGCATTCTTACTTAGCTACACATCTCATTCTAATGCTAAGTCATTCTTCATCCTAAACCTAGCATATGGTATCAAGACCCTAGGCATAAGCATCACAATAACACAAACAGAGTCAACCACGGCCAGCCCGTGGTGGTAACCACGGCCACGGTTCAGAAAACAAAACTCAACAAATTGGAAACAGAGACAACCACGGCCTGCCCCTGGTTGGCACCACGCCCGTGGTCTGGACCATGGCCAGCCCCTGGTGGCCACCACACCCGTGGTCAGATTTCAGTACACAACATTTATCTTTCCAGAGCCAACCACGGCCAGCCCGTGGTGGGGACCACGGCCGTGGTTGGGCACGAGACATCAACATTTCCTATCCAGAGAGGACCACGGCCGGGCCGTGGTGGGGACCACGCCCGTGGTTGGTCTTCTGGGCAGGAATAGTGCCACGCCCAACTTCAAATCAAAACCTTAATTTCTCTATGGGATCATGTCCTCAAATCCATCAAGTATGCCAATCATTCCACTCATTTTTCCTAAACCCTAATCCTTGAAAACATGTAATAAAAACACATCCAACCTCAAGCAACCCTAGATTCAAGCTTAATCCTTTATCATACACTTTCACTCTAAGAACATCATACAATAGCACAAGTAAATCCACACTCACCTTGAAGTGCTCCTAACTTGATTCCAAGATGGGATTGGTAGTCAAGGCAACCTTCCCTTCAACTTCCTTCAAAACATTCAAGCAAAACAACCAACTTTTAGACATGGGTGTTCTTGATTCTTAGGGATGAAAATGAGTTTCTCAAGAAACTAATACCATAGGATTGAAGAAGAGATCATAGTGATCAATAACCATCAAATAACCTAAGCCAAAAGGTGTATAAAAATACTTACTTTAGACCCTTGAACCTTGGAGCTAGCTTTGGCTATGGAGAACTTAGAGATTTGGAGAAGATGAGCCCTTTGGCTCCCTAGGCTGGCCGGTTCCCTTATGCAAGAGGGAGGGGATGTAGAAATGTCCATCTTGCCCCTCACTTAAAGGAAGAATCACTAATTTGCCATTGAGGTGTTAAAAGACTAAAATACCCTTGTGATTTCTAAGAATTCCCAATAGGTCCTGAAGAAAATTAAATTTACCAGTAGGTCCTAACTTAACCAGAGTAAATCTAAGAGTTTAAATTCCACCTATCTCTTCCTTAGGTTCTACCGAGTTCACCGGTATAGCCAAAATCTCAAATCAATCATTCTCACTCAATCTATCACATTTTCTGTAACAGAACATACAATCCATTCAAAGAATTTAGCTAAATCATAACATATGAAATTTAGGGATGTTACACTAGAAAATCATCTGTTGACTTCCCCATAACCCATCTAACCAACTTATTTCATTAAAACATGAACCTCTTGACTTGGAAGTTCTTTTAATCCAAGATAAACCGAAAAGGAACAAATAGGCCTACAACTTTTAAACAAGATAGCTTGATCCTTGAACCTCCATGGGTGCTAAACAAACATCTGTTGACTTCCTTATAACCCATCGAACTAATGTATTTCATGAAAACATGAATCACTTGGCCTAGAAGATCTTTTAATCCAAGATAAACCGAAAAGGAACAAATAGGCCAACAACTTTAAACCAAGATAGCTTGAGTCTTGAATCTACGTGGGTGATAGACAAACATCTGTTGACTTCCCCATAACCCATCTAACCAATGTATTTCATGAAAACATGAATCACTTGGCCTAGAAGTTCTTTTAATCCAAGATAAACCGAAATGGAACAAATAAGCGTACAATTTTAAACCTAGATAGGTTGAGTCTTGAACCACCGTGGGTGCTTGACAAACATCTGTTGACTCCCACAAAACCCATCTAACCAATGTATTTCATGAAAACATGAATCACGTGGTCTAGAAGTTCTTTTAATCCATGATAAACCGAAAAGGAACAAATAGGCCTACAACTTTTTACTAAGATTGCTTGAGTCTTGAACCTCCGTGGGTGCTAGACAATCGTCTGTTGACTTCCCCATAACCCATCTAACCAACTTATTTCCTTAAAACATGAACCTCATGGCCTGAAAGTTCTTTAAATCCAAGATAAACCGAAAAGAAACAAATAGGCCTACAACTTTTAACCAAGATAGCTTGATCCTTGAACCTCCATGGGTGCTAGACAAACATCTGTTGACTTCCTCATAACCCATCGAACAAATGTATTTCATGAAAACATGAATCACTTGGCCTAAAGTTCTATTAATCCAAGATAAACCGAAATGGAACAAATAGGCATATAACTTTTAAACCAAGATAGGTTGAGTCTTGAACCTGCGTGGGTGCTTGACAAACATCTGTTGACCCCCACATAACCCATCTAACCAATGTATTTCATGAAAACATGAATCACGTGGCCTAGAAGTTCTTTGAATCCATGATAAACCGAAAAGGAACAAATAGGCCTACAACTTTTTACCAAGATTGCTTGAGTCTTAAACCTCCGTTGGTGCTAGACAAACATCTGTTGACTTCCCCATAATCCATCTAACCAATGTATATCATGAAAACATGAATCATTTGGCCTAGAAGATCTTTTAATCCAAGATAAACCGAAAAGGAACAATTAGGCCAACAACTTTTTACTAAGATTGCTTGAATCTTGAACCACCGTGGGTGCTAGACAATCATCTGTTGACTTCCCCATAACCCATCTAACCAACTTATTTCATTAAAACGTGAACCTGTTGGCCTGGAAGTTCTTTAAATCCAAGATAAACCGAAAAGGAACAAATAGGCCTACAACATGCAACCAAGATAGCTTGATCCTTGAACCTCCATGGGTGCTAGACAAACATCTGTTGACTTCCTCATAACCCATCGAACTAATGTATTTCATGAAAACATGAATCACTTGGCCTAAAGTTCTATTAATCCAAGATAAACCGAAATGGAACATATAGGCATATAACTTTTAAACCAAGATAGGTTGAGTCTTGAACCTGCGTGCGTGCTTGACAAACATCGGTTGACTCCCACATAAGCCATCTAACCAATGTCTTTCATGAAAACATGAATCACTTGGCCTAGAAATTCTGTTAATCCTAGTTAAACAGGAAAGCTACAAATAGGCCAGCAACTTTAAATCAAGATAGCTTGAGTCTTGAACCTCCGTGGGTGCTAGACAAACATCTGTTGACTTCCCCATAACCCATGTAACCAACTTATTTCAAGAAAACATGAATAACTTGGCCTAGAAGATCTTTTAATCCAAGATAAACCGAAAAGGAACAAATAGGCCTACAACTTTAAACCTAGATAGCTTGAGTCTTGAACCTCCGTGGGTGCTAGGCAAACATCTGTTGACTTCTCCATAACCCATCTAACCAATGTATTTCATGGAAAGATGAATCACTCGGCCTAAAGTTCTATTAATCCATGATAACCGAAAAGGAACAAATAGGCATATAACTTTTAAACCAAGATAGGTTGAGTCTTGAACATGCGTGGGTGCTTGACAAACATCTGATGACTCCCCCATAAGATATCTAACCAATGCATTTCATGAAAACATGAGTCACTTGGCCTTCAAGTTCTATTAATCCAAGATAAACCGAAAAGGAACAAATAGGCTACCAACTTTAAATCAAGATAGCTTGAGTCTTGAACCTCCGTGGGTGCTAGACAAACATCTGTTGGCTTCCCCATAACCCATCTAACCAATGAATTTCATGAAAACATGAATCACTTGGCCTAGAAAATCTTTTAATCCAAGATAAACCGAAAAGGAACTAATAGGCCAATAACTTTAAACCAATATAGCTTGAGTCTTGAACCTCCGTGGGTGCTTGTCAAACATCTGTTGACTCCCCCATAAAAAATCTAACCAATGCATTTCATGAAAACATGAATGACTTGGCCAAGAAGTTCATTTAATCCTAGAAAAACCGAAAAGGATCAAATAGGCCTACAACTTTGAAACCAAGATAGCCTGACACTTCAACCTCCATGGGTGATTGACAAACATCTGTTGACATCCCCATAACCCATCTAGCCAATGTAATTCATGAAAACATGAATCACTTGGCCTAGAAGTTCTTTTAATCCAAGATAAACCGAAGTGGAATAAATAAGCATTTAAATTTTAATCCAAGATAGGTTGAGTCTTGAACCTGCGTAAGTGCTTGACAAACATCTGTTGACTCCCACATATCCCATCTAACCAATATATTTCATGAAAACTTGAATCACGTGGCCTAGAAGTTCTTTGAATCCATGATAAACCGAAAAGGAACAAATAGGCCTACAACTTTTTACTAAGATTGCTTGAGTCTTGAACCTCCGTGGGTGCTAGACAATCATTTGTTGACTTCCCCATAACCCATTTAACCAACTTATTTCATTAAAACATGAAAATCTTGCCCTGTAAGTTCTTTAAATCCAAGATAAACCGAAAAGAAACAAATAGGCCTACAACTTTTAACCATGATAGCTTGATCCTTGAACCTCCATGGGTGCTAGATAAACATCTGTTGACTTCCTCATAACCCATCGAACTAATTTATTTCATGAAAACATGAATCACTTGGCCTAGAAGTTCTTTTAATCCAAGATAAACCGAAGTGGAACAAATAAGCATTGAAATTTTAATCCAAGATAGGTTGAGTCTTGAACCTGCGTAGGTGCTTGAAAAACATCTGTTGACTCCCACATAACCCATCTTACCAATATATTTCATGAAAACATGAATCACGTGGCCTAGAAGTTCTTTGAATCCAGGATAAACCGAAAAGGAACAAATAGGCCTACAACTTTTTATAAAGATTGCTTGAGTCTTGAACCTCCGTGGGTGCTAGACAATCGTCTGTTGACTTCCCCATAACCCATCTAACCAACTTATTTCATTAAAACATGATCCTCTTGGCCTGAAAGTTCTTTAAATCCAAGATAAACCGAAAAGAAACAAATAGGCCTACAACTTTTAACCAAAATAGCTTGAACCTTGAACCTCCATGGGTGCTAGACAAACATCTGTTGACTTCCTCATAACCCATCGAACTAATGTATTTCATGAAAACATGAATCACTTGGCCTAAAGTCCTATTAATCCAAGATAAACCGAAATGGAACAAATAGGCATATAACTTTTAAACGAAGATAGGTTGAGTCTTGAACCTGCGTGGGTGCTTGACAAACATTTGTTGACCCCCACATAATCCATCTAACCAATGTATTTCATGAAAACATGAATCACGTGGCCTAGAAGTTCTTTGAATCCATGATAAACCGAAAAGGAACAAATAGGCCTACAACTTTTTACCAAGATTGCTTGAGTCTTAAACCTCCGTTGGTGCTAGACAAACATCTGTTGACTTCCCCATAATCCATCTAACCAATGTATATCATGAAAACATGAATCATTTGGCCTAGAAGATCTTTTAGTCCAAGATAAACCGAAAAGGATCAATTAGGCCTACAACTTTTTACTAAGATTGCTTGAGTCTTGAACCTCCGTGGGTGCTAGACAATCGTCTGTTGACTTCCCCATAACCCATCTAACCAACTTATTTCATTAAAACATGAACCTGTTGGCCTGGAAGTTCTTTAAATCCAAGATAAACCGAAAAGGAACAAATAGGCCTACAACTTGTAACCAAGATAGCTTGATCCTTGAACCTCCATGGGTGCTAGACAAACATCTGTTGACTTCCTCATAACCCATCGAACTAATGTATTTCATGAAAACATGAATCACTTGGCCTAAAGTTCTATTAATCCAAGATAAACCGAAATGGAACATATAGGCATATAACTTTTAAACCAAGATAGGTTGAGTCTTGAACCTGCGTGCGTGCTTGACAAACATCGGTTGACTCCCACATAAGCCATCTAACCAATGTCTTTCATGAAAACATGAATCACTTGGCCTAGAAATTCTGTTAATCCTAGATAAACAGGAAAGCAACAAATAGGCCAACAACTTTAAATCAGGATAGCTTGAGTCTTGAACCTCCGTGGGTGCTAGACAAACATATGTTGACTTCCCCATAACCCATGTAACCAACTTATTTCAGGAAAACATGAATAACTTGGCCTAGAAGATCTTTTAATCCAAGATAAATCGAAAAGGAACAAATAGGCCTACAACTTTAAACCTAGATAGCTTGAGTCTTGAACCTCCGTGGGTGCTAGGCAAACATCTGTTGACTTCTCCATAACCCATCTAACCAATGTATTTCATGGAAAGATGAATCACTCGGCCTAAAGTTCTATTCATCCATGATAAACCGAAAAGGAACAAATTGGCATATAACTTTTAAACCGAGATAGGTTGAGTCTTGAACATGCGTGGGTGCTTGACAAACCTCTGATGACTTCCCCATAACCCATCTAACCAATGAATTTCATGAAAACATGAATCACTTGGCCTAGAAGATCTTTTAATCCAAGATAAACCGAAAAGGAACAAATAGGCCAACAACTTTAAACCAAGATAGCTTGAGTCTTGAACCTCCGTGGGTGCTTGTCAAACATCTGTTGACTCCCCCATAAAACATCTAACCAATGCATTTCATGAAAACATGAATGACTTGGCCAAGAAGTTCATTTAATCCTAGAAAAACCGAAAAGGATCAAATAGGCCTACAACTTTGAAACCAAGATAGCCTGACACTTCAACCTCCGTGGGTGATTGACAAACATCTGTTGACATCCCCATAACCCATCTAGCCAATGTAATTCATGAAAACATGAAACACTTGGCCTAGAAGTTCTTTTAATCCAAGATAAACCGAAGTGGAACAAATAAGCATTTAAATTTTAATCCAAGATAGGTTGAGTGTTGAACCTGCGTATGTGCTTGACAAACATCTGTTGACTCCCACATAACCCATCTAACCAATATATTTCATGAAAACTTGAATCACGTGGCCTAGAAGTTCTTTGAAACCATGATAAACCGAAAAGGAACAAATAGGCCTACAACTTTTTACTAAGATTGCTTGAGTCTTGAAACTCCGTGGGTGCTAGACAATCGTTTGTTGACTTCCCCATAACCCATCTAACCAACTTATTTCATTAAAACATGAACCTCTTGGCCTGGAAGTTCTTTAAATCCAAGATAAACCGAAAAGAAACAAATAGGCCTACAACTTTTAACCATGATAGCTTGATCCTTGAACCTCCATGGGTACTAGACAAACATCTGTTGACTTCCTCATAACCCATCGAACTAATGTATTTCATGAAAACATGAATCACTTGGCCTAGAAGTTCTTTTAATCCAAGATAAATCGAAGTGGAACAAATAAGCATTTAAATTTTAATCCAAGATAGGTTGAGTCTTGAACCTGCGTAGGTGCTTGACAAACATCTGTTGACTCCCACATAACCCATCTAACCAATATATTTCATGAAAACTTGAATCACGTGGCCTAGAAGTTCTTTGAATCCAAGATAAAGCGAAAAGGAACGAATAGGCCTAAAACTTTAAACCAAGATTGCTTGAGTCTTGAACCTCCGTGGTTGCCAGACAATCATCTGTTGACTTCCCCATAACCAATCTAACCAATGTATTTCATGAAAACATGAATCGCTTGGCTTAGAAGATCTTTTAATCCAAGATAAACCGAAAAGGAACAAATAGGCCTACAACTTTAAACCTAGATAGCTTGAGTCTTGAACCTCCGTGGGTGCTAGGCAAACATCTGTTGACTTCTCCATAACCCATCTAACCAATGTATTTCATGGAAAGATGAATCACTCGGCCTAAAGTTCTATTCATCCATGATTAACCGAAAAGGAAAAAATAGGCATATAACTTTTAAACCAAGATAGGTTGAGTCTTGAACATGCGTGGGTGCTTGACAATCATCTATTGACTTCCCCATAACCCATCTAACCAATGTATATCATGTAAACATGAATCACTTGGCTTAGAAGTTCTATGAATCCAAGATAAACCTAAAAGGAACAAATAGGCATATAACATTTAAACCAAGATAGCTTGAGACTTGAATATGCGTGGGTGCTTGACAAACATCTATTGACTCCCACATAAGCCATCTAGCCAATTTATTTCACGAAAACATGAATCACTAGGCCTAGAAGTGAGCCTACAACTTTAAACCGAGATAGCTTGAGTCTTGAACCTCCGTGGCTGCTAGACAATCATCAGTTCACTTCCCCACAACCCATCTAACCAATGTATGTCATGAAAACATGAATCACTTGGCTTAGAAGTTCGATTAATCCAAGATAAACCGAAAAGGAACAAATAGGCATATAACTTTTAAACCAAGATAGCTTGAGTCTTGAATATGCATGGGTGCTTGACAAACATCTGTTGACTCCCACATAAGCCATCTAGCCAATTTATTTCACGAAAACAAGAATCACTAGGCCTAGAAGTTCATTTAATCCAAGATAAACCGAAAAAAAAACAAATGAGCCTACAACTTTAAACCGAGATAGCTTGAGTCTTGAACCTCCGTGGGTTCTAGACAATCATCAGTTGACTTCCCCACAACCCATCTAACCAATGTATGTCATGAAAACATGAATCACGTGGCTTAGAAGTTCTATTAATCCAAGATAAACCGAAAAGGAACAAATAGGCATATAACTTTTAAACCAAAATAGCTTGAGTCTTGAATCAGCGTGTGTGCTTGACAAACATCTGTTGACTCCCACATAAGCCATCAAGCCAATTTATTTCACGAAAACATGAATCACTTGGCCTAGAAGTTCATTTAATCTAAGATAAATCGAAAAGGAACGAATGGGCCTACAACTTTAAACCAAGATAGCTTGAGTCTTGAACCTCCGTGGGTGCTAGGCAAACATCTGTTGACTTCTCCATAACCCATCTAACCAATGTATTTCATGGAAAGATGAATCACTCGGCCTAAAGTTCTATTCATCCATGATTAACCGAAAAGGAACAAATAGGCATATAACTTTTAAACCAAGATAGGTTGAGTCTTGAACATGCGTGGGTGCATGAGAAACATCTGATGACTCCCCCATAAGATATCTAACCAATGCATTTCATGAAAACATGAGTGACTTGACCTTCAAGTTCTATTAATCCAAGATAAACCGAAAAGGAAAAAATAGGCTTACAACTTTAAATCAAGATAGCTTGAGTCTTGAACCTCCGTGGGTGCTAGACAAACATCTGTTGGCTTCCCCATAACCCATCTAACCAATGAATTTCATGAAAACATGAATCACTTGGCCTAGAAGATCTTTTAATCCAAGATAAACCGAAAAGGAACAAATAGGCCAACAACTTTAAACCAAGATAGCTTGAGTCTTGAACCTCCGTGGGTGCTTGTCAAACATCTGTTGACTCCCCCATAAAACATCTAACCAATGCATTTCATGAAAACATGAATGACTTGGCCAAGAAGTTCATTTAATCCTAGAAAAACCGAAAAGGATCAAATAGGCCTACAACTTTGAAACCAACATAGCATGACACTTCAACCTCTGTGGGTGATTGACAAACATCTGTTGACATCCCCATAACCCATCTAGCCAATGTAATTCTTGAAAATATGAAACACTTGGCCTAGAAGTTCTTTTAATCCAAGATAAACCGAAGTGGAACAAATAAGCATTTAAATTTTTATCCAAGATAGGTTGAGTCTTGAACCTGCGTAGGTGCTTGACAAACATCTGTTGACTCCCACAAAACCCATCTAACTAATATATTTCATGAAAACTTGATCACGTGGCCTAGAAGTTCTTTGAATCCATGATAAACCGAAAAGAAACAAATAGGCCTACAACTTTTTACTAAGATTGCTTGAGTCTTGAACCTCCGTGGGTGCTAGACAATCATCTGTTGACTTCCCCATAACCCATCTAACCAACTTATTTCATTAAAGCATGAACCTCTTGGCCTGGAAGTTCTTTAAATCCAAGATAAACCGAAAAGGAACAAATAGGCCTACAACTTTTAACCATCATAGCTTGATCCTTGAACCTCCATGGGTGCTAGACAAACATCTGTTGACATCCCCATAACCCATCTAGCCAATGTAATTCATGAAAACATGAAACACTTGGCCTAGAAGTTCTATTAATCCAAGATAAACCGAAAGGGAACAAATAAGCATTTAAATTTTAATCCAAGATAGGTTGAGTCTTGAACCTGCGTAGGTGCTTGACAAACATCTATTGACTCCCACATAACCCATCTAACCAATTTAGTTCATGAAAACTTGAATCACGTGGCCTAGAAGTTCTTTGAATCCAAGATAAACCGAAAAGGAACGAATAGGCCTAAAACTTCAAACCAAGATTGCTTGAGTCTTGAACCTCCGTGGGTGGTAGACAAACATCTGCTGACTTCCCCATAAACCATCTAGCCAATGTATATCATGAAAACATGAATCTCTTGGCCTAGAAGTTCTATTAATCCAAGATAACCCGAAAAGGAAAAACTAGGCCAACAACTTTAAACCAAGATAGCTTGAGTCTATAACCACCGTGGGTGCTAGACAAACATCTGTTGACTTCCCCATAACCCATCTAACCAATGTATTTGATGAAAACATGAATCACTTGGCTTAGAAGATCTTTTAATCCAAGATAAACCCAAATGGAACAAATAGGCCTACAACTTTAAACCAAGATAGCTTGAGTCTTGAATATGCGTGGGTGCTTGACAAACATCTGTTGACTCCCACATAAGCCATCTAGCCAATTTATTTCACGAAAACATGAATCACTAGGCCTAGAAGTTCATTTAATCCAAGATAAACCGAAAAAAAACAAATGAGCCTACAACTTTAAACCAAGATAGCATGAGTCTTGAACCTCTGTGGGTGCTAGACAATCATCAGTTGACTTCCCCACAACCCATCTAACCAATGTATGTCATGAAAACATGAATCACTTGGCTTAGAAGTTCTATTAATCCAAGATAAACCGAAAAGGAACAAATAGGCATATAACTTTTAAACCTAGATAGCTTGAGTCTTGAATATGCATGCGTGCTTGACAAACATCTGTTGACTCCCACATAAGCCATCTAGCCAATTTATTTCACGAAAACAAGAATCACTAGGCCTAGAAGTTCATTTAATCCAAGATAAACCGAAAAAAAACAAATGAGCCTACAACTTTAAACCGAGATAGCTTGAGTCTTGAACCTCCGTGGGTTCTAGACAATCATCAGTTGACTTCCCCACAACCTATCTAACCAATGTATGTCATGAAAACATGAATCACTTGGCTTAGAAGTTCTATTAATCCAAGATAAACCGAAAAGGAACAAATAGGCATATAACTTTTAAACCAAGATAGCTTGTGTTTTGAATCAGCGTGTGTGCTTGACAAACATCTGTTGACTCCCAAATAATCCATCAAGCCAAATTATTTCACGAAAACATGAATCACTTGGCCTAGAAGTTCATTTAATCTAAGATAAAACGAAAAGGAACGAATGGGCCTACAACTTTAAACCAAGATAGCTTGAGTCTTCAACCACCGTGGGTGCTAGACAATCATCTATTGACTTCCCCATAACCCATCTAACCAATGTATATCATGTAAACATGAATCACTTGGCTTAGAAGTTCTATTAATCCAAGATAAACCTAAAAGGAACAAATAGGCATATAACATTTAAACCAAGATAGCTTGAGTCTTGAATATGCGTGGGTGCTTGACAAACATCTATTGACTCCCACATAAGCCATCTAGCCAATTTATTTCACGAAAACATGAATCACTAGGCCTAGAAGTGAGCCTACAACTTTAAACCGAGATAGCTTGAGTCTTGAACCTCCGTGGCTGCTAGACAATCATCAGTTCACTTCCCCACAACCCATCTAACCAATGTATGTCATGAAAACATGAATCACTTGGCTTAGAAGGTCGATTAATCCAAGATAAACCGAAAAGGAACAAATAGGCATATAACTTTTAAACCAAGATAGCTTGAGTCTTGAATATGCATGGGTGCTTGACAAACATCTGTTGACTCCCACATAAGCCATCTAGCCAATTTATTTCACGAAAACAAGAATCACTAGGCCTAGAAGTTCATTTCATCCAAGATAAACCGAAAAAAAACAAATGAGCCTACAACTTTAAACCGAGATAGCTTGAGTCTTGAACCTCCGTGGGTTCTAGACAATCATCAGTTGACTTCCCCACAACCCATCTAACCAATGTATGTCATGAAAACATGAATCACTTGGCTTAGAAGTTCTATTAATCCAAGATAAACCGAAAAGGAACAAATAGGCATATAACTTTTAAACCAAGATAGCTTGAGTCTTGAACCTCCGTGGGTGCTTGACAAACGTCTGTGGACTCTCCCATAACCCATCTAGCCAATTTATTTCATGAAAACATGAATCACATGGCTTAGAAGTTCAATTAATCCAAGATAAACCGAAAAGGAACAACTAGGCGAACAACTTTAAACCAAGATAGCTTGATCCTTGAACCTCTGTGGGTGCTAGACAAACATCTGTTGACTTCCCCATAACCCATCTAACCAATGTATTTCATGAAAACATGAATCACTTGGCTTAGAAGTTCTATTAATCCAAGATAAACCGAAAAGGAACAAATAGGCATATAACTTTTAAACGAAGATAGCTTGAGTCTTGAATCAGCGTGTGTGCTTGACAAACATCTGTTGACTCCCACATAAGCCATCAAGCCAATTTATTTCACGAAAACATGAATCACTTGGCCTAGAAGTTCATTTAATCTAAGATAAACCGAAAAGGAACGAATGGGCCTACAACTTTAAACCAAGATAGCTTGAGTCTTGAACCTCCGTGGGTGCTAGACAAACATCTGTTGACTTCCCCATAACCCATCTAACCAATGTATTTCATGAAAACATGAATCACTTGGCTTACAAGATCTTTTAATCCAACATAAACCGAAATGGAACAAATAGGGCTACATCTTTAAACCATGATAGCTAGAGTATTGAACCTCCGTGGGTGCTTGACAAACATCTGTGGACTCTCCCATAACCCATCTAGCCAACGTATTTCATGAAAACATGAATCACATGGCCTAGAAGTTCTATTAATCCAAGATAAACCAAAAAGGAACAACAAGGCGAACAACTTTAAACCAAGATAGCTTGATCGTTGATCCTCCGTGGGTGCTAGACAAACATCTGTTGACTTCCCCATAACCCGTCTAACCAATGTATTTCATGAAAATATGAATCACTTGGCCTAGAAGATCTTTAAATCCAAGATAAACCGAAATGGAACAAATAGGCCTACAACTTTAAACCAAGATAGCTTGAGTCTTGAATATGCGTGGGTGCTTGACAAACATCTGTTGACTCCCACATAAGCCATCTAGCCAATTTATTTCACGAAAACATGAATCACTAGGCCTAGAAGTTCATTTAATCCAAGATAAACCGAAAAAAAACAAATGAGCCTACAACTTTAAACCAAGATAGCATGAGTCTTGAACCTCTGTGGGTGCTAGACAATCATCAGTTGACTTCCCCACAACCCATCTAACCAATGTATGTCATGAAAACATGAATCACTTGGCTTAGAAGTTCTATTAATCCAAGATAAACCGAAAAGGAACAAATAGGCATATAACTTTTAAACCTAGATAGCTTGAGTCTTGAATATGCATGCGTGCTTGACAAACATCTGTTGACTCCCACATAAGCCATCTAGCCAATTTATTTCACGAAAACAAGAATCACTAGGCCTAGAAGTTCATTTAATCCAAGATAAACCGAAAAAACAAATGAGCCTACAACTTTAAACCGAGATAGCTTGAGTCTTGAACCTCCGTGGGTTCTAGACAATCATCAGTTGACTTCCCCACAACCTATCTAACCAATGTATGTCATGAAAACATGAATCACTTGGCTTAGAAGTTCTATTAATCCAAGATAAACCGAAAAGGAACAAATAGGCATATAACTTTTAAACCAAGATAGCTTGTGTTTTGAATCGGCGTGTGTGCTTGACAAACATCTCGTTGACTCCCAAATAATCCATCAAGCCAAATGATTTCACGAAAACATGAATCACTTGGCCTAGAAGTTCATTTAATCTAAGATAAACCGAAAAGGAACGAATGGGCCTACAACTTTAAACCAAGATAGCTTGAGTCTTCAACCACCGTGGGTGCTAGACAATCATCTATTGACTTCCCCATAACCCATCTAACCAATGTATATCATGTAAACATGAATCACTTGGCTTAGAAGTTCTATTAATCCAAGATAAACCTAAAAGGAACAAATAGGCATATAACATTTAAACCAAGATAGCTTGAGTCTTGAATATGCGTGGGTGCTTGACAAACATCTATTGACTCCCACATAAGCCATCTAGCCAATTTATTTCACGAAAACATGAATCACTAGGCCTAGAAGTGAGCCTACAACTTTAAACCGAGATAGCTTGAGTCTTGAACCTCCGTGGCTGCTAGACAATCATCAGTTCACTTCCCCACAACCCATCTAACCAATGTATGTCATGAAAACATGAATCACTTGGCTTAGAAGGTCGATTAATCCAAGATAAACCGAAAAGGAACAAATAGGCATATAACGTTTATACCAAGATAGCTTGAGTCTTGAATATGCATGGGTGCTTGACAAACATCTGTTGACTCCCACATAAGCCATCTAGCCAATTTATTTCACGAAAACAAGAATCACTAGGCCTAGAAGTTCATTTCATCCAAGATAAACCGAAAAAAAACAAATGAGCCTACAACTTTAAACCGAGATAGCTTGAGTCTTGAACCTCCGTGGGTTCTAGACAATCATCAGTTGACTTCCCCACAACCCATCTAACCAATGTATGTCATGAAAACATGAATCACTTGGCTTAGAAGTTCTATTAATCCAAGATAAACCGAAAAGGAACAAATAGGCATATAACTTTTAAACCAAGATAGCTTGAGTCTTGAACCTCCGTGGGTGCTTGACAAACGTCTGTGGACTCTCCCATAACCCATCTAGCCAATTTATTTCATGAAAACATGAATCACATGGCTTAGAAGTTCAATTAATCCAAGATAAACCGAAAAGGAACAACTAGGCGAACAACTTTAAACCAAGATAGCTTGATCCTTGAACCTCTGTGGGTGCTAGACAAACATCTGTTGACTTCCCCATAACCCATCTAACCAATGTATTTCATGAAAACATGAATCACTTGGCTTAGAAGTTCTATTAATCCAAGATAAACCGAAAAGGAACAAATAGGCATATAACTTTTAAACGAAGATAGCTTGAGTCTTGAATCAGCGTGTGTGCTTGACAAACATCTGTTGACTCCCACATAAGCCATCAAGCCAATTTATTTCACGAAAACATGAATCACTTGGCCTAGAAGTTCATTTAATCTAAGATAAACCGAAAAGGAACGAATGGGCCTACAACTTTAAACCAAGATAGCTTGAGTCTTGAACCTCCGTGGGTGCTAGACAAACATCTGTTGACTTCCCCATAACCCATCTAACCAATGTATTTCATGAAAACATGAATCACTTGGCTTACAAGATCTTTTAATCCAACATAAACCGAAATGGAACAAATAGGGCTACATCTTTAAACCATGATAGCTAGAGTATTGAACCTCCGTGGGTGCTTGACAAACATCTGTGGACTCTCCCATAACCCATCTAGCCAACGTATTTCATGAAAACATGAATCACATGGCCTAGAAGTTCTATTAATCCAAGATAAACCAAAAAGGAACAACAAGGCGAACAACTTTAAACCAAGATAGCTTGATCGTTGATCCTCCGTGGGTGCTAGACAAACATCTGTTGACTTCCCCATAACCCGTCTAACCAATGTATTTCATGAAAATATGAATCACTTGGCCTAGAAGATCTTTAAATCCAAGATAAACCGAAATGGAACAAATAGGCCTACAACTTTAAACCATGATAGCTTGAGTCTTGAACCTCCGTGGCTGCTAGACAATCATCTGTTCAGTTCCCCATAACCCATCTAACTAATGTATATCATGAAAACATGAATCACTTGGCTTCGAAGTTCTACTAACCCAAGATAAACCGAAAAGGAACAAATAGGCATATAATTTTTTCACCAAGATAGCTTGAGTCTTGAACCAGCGTGGGTGCTTGACAAACATCCGTTGACTCCCACATAAGCAATCTAGCCAATTTATTTCACGAAAACAAGAATCACTTGGCCTTGAAGTTCATTTAATCCATGATAAACCGAAAAGGAACAAATGGGCCTACAACTTTAAACCATGATAGCTTGAGTCTTGAACCTCCGTGGCTGCTAGACAAACATCTGTTGACTTCCCCATAACTCATCTAGCCAATGTATTTCATGAAAACATGAATCACATGGCCTAGAACTTCTATTAATCCAACATCAACCGAAATGGAACAACTAGGCGAACAACTTTAAACCAAGATAGCTTGATCCTTGAACCTCCATGGGTGCTAGACAAACATCTATTGACTTCCCCATAACCCATCTAACCAATGTATTTTATGAAAACATGAAACACTTGGCTTAGAAGATCTTTTAATCCAAGATAATCCGAAATGGAACAAATAGGGCTACATCTTTAAACCATGATAGCTTGAGTATTGAACCTCCGTGGGTGCTTGACAAACGTCTGTGGACTCTCCCATAACCCATCTAGACAACGTATTTCATGAAAACATGAATCACATGGCTTAGAAGTTCAATTAATCCAAGATAAACCGAAAAGGAACAACTAGGCGAACAACATTAAACCAAGATAGCTTGATCCTTGAACCTCCGTGGGTGCAAGACAAACATCTGTTGACTTCCCCATAACCCATCTAACCAATGTATTTTATGAAAACATGAAACATTTGGCTTAGAAGATCTTTTAATCCAAGATAAACCGAAATGGAACAAATAGGGCTACATCTTTAAACCATGATAGCTTGAGTATTGAACCTCCGTGGGTGCTTGACAAACGTCTGTGGACTCTCCCATAACCCATCTAGCCAACGTATTTCATGAAAACATGAATCACATGGCTTAGAAGTTCAATTAATCCAAGATAAACCGTAAAGGAACAACTAGGCGAACAACTTTAAACCAAGATAGCTTGATCCTTGAACCTCTGTGGGTGCTAGACAAACATCTGTTGACTTCCCCATAACACGTCTATCCAATGTATTTCATGAAAACATGAATCACTTGGCCTAGAAGATCTTTTAATCGAAGATAAACCGAAATGGAACAAATGGGCCTACAACTTTAAACCATGATAGCTTGAGTCTTGAACCTCCGTGGGTGCTAGACAAACATATGTTGACTCTCCCATAACCCAACTAGCCAATGTATTTCATGAAAACATGAATCACGTGGCGTAGAAGTTCTATCAATCCAAGATAAACCGAAAAGGAACAACTAGGCCAACAACCTTAAACCAAGATATCTTGAGTCTTGAACCTCCGTGGGTGCTAGACAAACATCTGCTAACTTCCCTATAACCCATTTAACCAATGTATTTCATGGAAACATGAATCACTTGGCTTAGAAGATCTTTTAATCCATGATAAACCGAAATGGAACAAATAGGCCTACAACTTTAAACCATGATAGCTTGAGTCTTGAACCTCTGTGGGTGATAGACAAACATCTGTGGACTCTCCCATAACCCATCTAGCCAATATATTTCATCAAAACATGAAGCACATGGCCTAGAAGTTCTATTAATCCAAGATAAACCGAACAGGAACAACTAGGCCAACAACTTTAAACCAAGATAGCTTGAGTCTTGAACCTCCGTGGGTGCTAGTCAAACATCTGCTAACTTCCCTATAACCCATCTAACCAATGTATGTCATGAAAACATGAATCACATGGCGTAGAAGTTCTTTGAATCTAAGATAAACCGAAAAGGAAGAAATAGGCCTACAATTTTTAACCAAGATTGCTCGAGTCTTGAACCTCCGAGGGTGCTAGACAATCATCTGTTGACTTCCCCATAACCCATCTAACCAATGTATATCATGAAAACATGAATCACTTGGCCTAGAAGTTCTATTAATAAAAGATAAACCGAAAAGGATCAACTAGGCCAACAACTTTAAACCAAGATAGCTTGAGTCTTGAACCTCCGTGGGTGCTAGACAAACATCTGTTGCCTTCCCCATAACCCATCTAACCAATGTATACCATAAAAACGTGTATCACTTGGCCTAGAAGTTCTATTAATCCAACATAAACCAAAAAGGAACAACTAGGCCAACAACTTTAAACCAAGATAGCTTGAGTCTTGAACCTCTGTGGGTGCTAAACAAACATCTGTTGACTTCCCCATAACCCATCTAACCAATGTATTTCAGGGAAACATGAATCACTTTGCTTAGAAGATCTTTTAATCTAAGATAAACCGAAATGGAACAAATAGGCCTACAACTTTAAACCTAGATAGCTTGAGTCTTGAACCTCCGTGGGTGCTTGACAAGCATATGTTGACTCTCCCATTACCCAACAAGCCATCGTATTTCATGAAAACATGAATCACATGGCCTAGAAGTTCTATTAATCCAAGATAAACCGAAAAGGAACAACTAGGCGAACAACTTTAAACCAAGATAGCTTGAGTCTTGAACCTCCGTGGCTGCTAGACAATCATCTGTTGACTTCCCTATAACCCATCTAACTAATGTATATCATGAAAACATGAATCACTTTGTTTAGAAGTTCTATTAACCCAAGATAAACCGAAAAGGAACAAATAGGCATATAACTTTTTAACCAAGATAGCTTCAGTCTTGAACCAGCGTGGTTGTTTGACAAACATCTGTTGACTCCCACATAAGCCATCTAGCCAATTTATTTCACGAAAACATGAATCACTTGGCCTTGAAGTTCATTTAATCCAAGATAAACCGAAAAGGAAGAAATGGGCCTACAACTTTAAACCATGATAGTTTGAGTCTTGAACCTCCGTGGCTGCTAGACAAACATCTGTTGACTTCCCCATAACCCATCTAGCCAATGTATTTCATGAAAACATGAATCACATGGCCTAGAACTTCTATTAATCCAACATCAACCGAAATGGAACAACTAGGCGAACAACTTTAAACCAAGATAGCTTGATCATTGAACCTCCGTGGGTGCTAGACAAACATCTGTTGACTTCCCCATAACCCATCTAACCAATGTATTTTATGAAAACATGAAACACTTGGCTTAGAAGATCTTTTAATCCAAGATAATCCGAAATGGAACAAATAGGGCTACATCTTTAAACCATGATAGCTTGAGTATTGAACCTCCGTGGGTGCTTGACAAATGTCTGTGGACTCTCCCATAACCCATCTAGCCAACGTATTTCATGAAAACATGAATCACATGGCTTAGAAGTTCAATTAATCCAAGATAAACCGAAAAGGAACAACTAGGCGAACAACTTTAAACCAAGATAGCTTGATCCTTGAACCTCTGTGGGTGCTAGACAAACATTTGTTGACTTCCCCATAACCCATCTAACCAATGTATTTCATGAAAACATGAATCACTTGGCTTAGAAGATCTTTTAATCCAAGACAAACCGAAATGGAACAAATAGGCCCACAACTTTAAACCATGATAGCTTGAGTCTTGAACCTCCGTGGCTGCTAGACAAACATCTGTTGACTCTCCCATAACCCAACAAGCCAACGTATTTCATGAAAACATGAATCACATGGCCTAGAACTTCTATTAATCCAACATCAACCGAAATGGAACAACTAGGCGAACAACTTTTTACCAAGATAGCTTGATCCTTGAACCTCCGTGGGTGCTAGACAAACATCTGTTGACTTCCCCATAACCCGTCTAACCAATGTATTTCATGAAAACATGAATCACTTGGCCTAGAAGATCTTTCAATCCAAGATAAACCGAAATGGAACAAATAGGCCTACAACTTTAAACCATGTCAGCTTGAGTCTTGGACCTCCGTGGGTGCTAGACAATCATCTGTTGACTTCCCCATAACCCATCTAACCATTTTATAACATGAAAACATGAATCACTTGGCCTAGAAGTTCTATTCATCCACGATAAACCGAAAAGGAACAACTAGGCGAACAACTTTAAACCCAGATAACTTGATCCTTGAACCTCCGTGGGTGCTTGACAAACATCTGTTGACTTCCCCATAACCCATCTAACCAATGTATTTCATGAAAACATGAATCACTTGGCTTAGAAGATCTTTTAATCCAAGACAAACCGAAATGGAACAAATAGGCCCACAACTTTAAACCGTGATAGCTTGAGTCTTGAACCTCCGTGGGTGCTAGACAAACATTTGTGGACTCTCCCATAACCCATCTAGCCAATGTATTTCATGAAAACATGAATCACATGACCTAGAAGTTATATTCATCCAAGATAAACCGAAAAGGAACAACTAGGCGAACAACTTTAAACCAAGATAACTTGATCCTTGAACCTCCGTGGGTGCAAGACAAACATCTGTTGACTTCCCCATAACCCATCTAACCAATGTATTTTATGAAAACATGAAACACTTGGCTTAGAAGATCTTTTAATCCAAGATAATCCGAAATGGAACAAATAGGGCTACATCTTTAAACCATGATAGCTTGAGTATTGAACCTCCGTGGGTGCTTGACAAATGTCTGTGGACTCTCCCATAACCCATCTAGCCAACGTAATTCATGAAAACATGAATCACATGGCTTAGAAGTTCAATTAATCCAAGATAAACCGAAAAGGAACAACTAGGCGAACAACTTTAAACCTAGATAGCTTGATCCTTGAACCTCTGTGGGTGCTAGACAAACATTTGTTGACTTCCCCATAACCCATCTAACCAATGTATTTCATGAAAACATGAATCACTTGGCTTAGAAGATCTTTTAATCCAAGACAAACCGAAATGGAACAAATAGGCCCACAACTTTAAACCATGATAGCTTGAGTCTTGAACCTCCGTGGCTGCTAGACAAACATCTGTTGACTCTCCCATAACCCAACAAGCCAACGTATTTCATGAAAACATGAATCACATGGCCTAGAACTTCTATTAATCCAACATCAACCGAAATGAAACAACTAGGCGAACAACTTTTTACCAAGATAGCTTGATCCTTGAACCTCCGTGGGTGCTAGACAAACATCTGTTGACTTCCCCATAACCCGTCTAACCAATGTATCTCATGAAAACATGAATCACTTGGCCTAGAAGATCTTTCAATCCAAGATAAACCGAAATGGAACAAATAGGCCTACAACTTTAAACCATGTCAGCTTGAGTCTTGGACCTCCGTGGGTGCTAGACAATCATCTGTTGACATCCCCATAACCCATCTAACCATTTTATAACATGAAAACATGAATCACTTGGCCTGGAAGTTCTATTCATCCACGATAAACCGAAAAGGAACAACTAGGCGAACAACTTTAAACCCAGATAACTTGATCCTTGAACCTCCGTGGGTGCTTGACAAACATCTGTTGACTTCCCCATAACCCATCTAACCAATGTATTTCATGAAAACATGAATCACTTGGCTTAGAAGATCTTTTAATCCAAGACAAACCGAAATGGAACAAATAGGCCCACAACTTTAAACCATGATAGCTTGAGTCTTGAACCTCCGTGGGTGCTAGACAAACATTTGTGGACTCTCCCATAACCCATCTAGCCAATGTATTTCATGAAAACATGAATCACATGACCTAGAAGTTATATTCATCCAAGATAAACCGAAAAGGAACAACTAGGCGAACAACTTTAAACCAAGATAACTTGATCCTTGAACCTCCGTGGGTGCAAGACAAACATCTGTTGACTTCCCCATAACCCATCTAACCAATGTATTTTATGAAAACATGAAACACTTGGCTTAGAAGATCTTTTAATCCAAGATAAACCGAAATGGAACAAGTTGGACTACCACTTTAACCCAAGATAGCATGAATCTTCAACCTCTGTGGGTGCTAGACAAACATCTGCTAACTTACCCATAATCCATCTAACCAATGTATTTCATGATAACTTGAATCACGTGGCGTAGAAGTTCTTTGAATCCAAGATAAACCGAAAAGGAAGAAATAGGCCTACAAATTTTAACCAAGATTGCTTGAGTCTTGAACCTCCGTGGGTGCTAGACAATCATCTGTTGACTTCCCCAAAACCCATTTAGCCAATGTATTTCATGGAAACATGAATCACTTGGCTTAGAAGATCTTTTAATCCAAGAGAAACCGAAATGGAACAAATAGGCCTACAACTTTAAACCAAGATAGCTTGAGTCTTGATCCTCCGTGGGTGCTAGACAAACATCAGTTGACTTCCCCAGAACCCATCTAACCAATGTATTTCATGGAAACATGAATCACTTGGCTTAGAAGATCTTTTAATCCAAGAGAAACCGAAATGGAACAAATAGGCCTGCAACTTTAAACCAAGATAGCTTGAGTCTTGAACCTCCGTGGGTGCTAGACAAACATCGGTTGACTTCCCCATAACCCATCTAACCAATGTATTTCATGAAAACATGAATCACTTGGCTTAGAAGATCTTTTAATCCAAGACAAACCGAAATGGAACAAATAGGACCACAACTTTAAACCATGATAGCTTGAGTCTTGAACCTCCGTGGGTGCTAGACAAACATTTGTGGACTCTCCCATAACCCATCTAGCCAATGTATTTCATGAAAACATGAATCACATGACCTAGAAGTTATTTCATCCAAGATAAACCGAAAAGGAACAACTAGGCGAACAACTTTAAACCAAGATAACTTGATCCTTGAACCTCCGTGGGTGCAAGACAAACATCTGTTGACTTCCCCATAACCCATCTAACCAATGTATTTTATGAAAACATGAAACACTTGGCTTAGAAGATCTTTTAATCCAAGATAATCCGAAATGGAACAAATAGGGCTACATCTTTAAACCATGATAGCTTGAGTATTGAACCTCCGTGGGTGCTTGACAAACGTCTGTGGACTCTCCCATAACCCATCTAGCCAATTTATTTCATGAAAACATGAATCACATGGCTTAGAAGTTCAATTAATCCAAGATAAACCGAAAAGGAACAACTAGGCGAACAACTTTAAACCAAGATAGCTTGATCCTTGAACCTCTGTGGGTGCTAGACAAACATCTGTTGACTTCCCCATAACCCATCTAACCAATGTATTTCATGAAAACATGAATCACTTGGCTTAGAAGATCTTTTAATCCAAGACAAACCAAAATGGAACAAATAGGCCCACAACTTTAAACCATGATAGCTTGAGTCTTGAACCTCCGTGGCTGCTAGACAAACATCTGTTGACTTCCCCATAACCCATCTAACTAATGTATTTCATGAAAACATGAATCACATGGCCTAGAACTTCTATTAATCCAACATCAACCGAAATGGAACAACTAGGGGAACAACTTTAAACCAAGATAGCTTGATCCTTGAACCTCCGTGGGTGCTAGACAAACATATGTTGACTCTCCCATAACCCAACTAGCCAATGTATTTCTTGAAAACATGAATCACGTGGCCTACAAGTTCTTTCAATCCAAGATAAACCGAAAAGGAACAAATAGGCCTACAATTTTTAACCTAGATTGCTTGAGTCTTGAACCTCCGTGGGTGCTAGACAATCATCTGTTGACTTCCCCATAACCCATCTAACCATTTTTTAACATGAAAACATGAATCACTTGGCCTAGAAGTTCTATTCATCCTTGATAAACCGAAAAGGAACAACTAGGCGAACAACTTTAAACCCAGATAACTTGATCCTTGAACCTCCGTGGGTGCTTGACAAACATCTGTTGACTTCCCCATAACCCATCTAACCAATGTATTTCATGAAAACATGAATCACTTGGCTTAGAAGATCTTTTAATCCAAGATAAACCGAAATGGAACAAGTTGGACTACCACTTTAACCCAAGATAGCATGAATCTTCAACCTCCGTGGGTGCTAGACAAACATATGCTAACTTCCCCATAACCCATCTAACCAATGTATTTCATGAAAACTTGAATCACGTGGCGTAGAAGTTCTTTGAATCCAAGATAAACCGAAAAGGAAGAAATAGGCCAACAAATTTTAACCATGATTGCTTGAGTCTTGAACCTCCGTGGGTGCTAGACAATCATCACATTGACCTCCCCATAACCCATCTAACCAATGTATATCATGAAAACATGAATCACATGGCCTAGAAGTTCTATTAATACAAGATAAACAGAAAAGGAACAACTAGGCCAACAACTTTAAACCAAGATAGCTTGAGTCTTGAACCTCCTTGGGTGCTAGACAAACATCTGTTGACTTCCCCATAACCCATCTAACCAATGTATACCATAAAAACGTGTATCACTTGCCCTAAAGTTCTATTAATCCAAGATAAACCGAAAAGGAACAAATAGGGCTACATCTTTAAACCATGATAGCTTGAGTATTGAACCTCCGTGGGTGCTTGACAAATGTCTGTGGACTCTCCCATAACCCATCTAGCCAACGTATTTCATGAAAACATGAATCACATGGCTTAGAAGTTCTATTAATCCAAGATAAACCGAAAAGGAACAACTAGGCGAACAACTTTAAACCAAGATAGCTTGATCCTTGAACCTCTGTGGGTGCTAGACAAACATTTGTTGACTTCCCCATAACCCATCTAACCAATGTATTTCATGAAAACATGAATCACTTGGCTTAGAAGATCTTTTAATCCAAGACAAACCGAAATGGAACAAATAGGCCCACAACTTTAAACCATGATAGCTTGAGTCTTGAACCTCCGTGGCTGCTAGACAAACATCTGTTGACTTCCCCATAACCCAACAAGCCAACGTATTTCATTAAAACATGAATCACATGGCCTAGAACTTCTTTGAATCCAACATCAACCGAAATGGAACAACTAGGCGAACAACTTTTTACCAAGATAGCTTGATCCTTGAACCTCCGTGGGTGCTAGAAAAACATCTGTTGACTTCCCCATAACCCGTCTAACCAATGTATTTCATGAAAACATGAATCACTTGGCCTAGAAGATCTTTCAATCCAAGATAAACCGAAATGGAACAAATAAGCCTACAACTTTAAACCATGTCAGCTTGAGTCTTGGACCTCCGTGGGTGCTAGACAATCATCTGTTGACTGCCCCATAACCCATCTAACCATTTTATAACATGAAAACATGAATCACTTGGCCTAGAAGTTCTATTCATCCACGATAAACCGAAAAGGAACAACTAGGCGAACAACTTTAAACCCAGATAACTTGATCCTTGAACCTCCGTGGGTGCTTGACAAACATCTGTTGACTTCCCCATAACCCATCTAACCAATGTATTTCATGAAAACATGAATCACTTGGCTTAGAAGATCTTTTAATCCAAGACAAACCGAAATGGAACAAATAGGCCCACAACTTTAAACCATGATAGCTTGAGTCTTGAACCTCCGTGGGTGCTAGACAAACATTTGTGGACTCTCCCATAACCCATCTAGCCAATGTATTTCATGAAAACATGAATCACATGACCTAGAAGTTATATTCATCCAAGATAAACCGAAAAGGAACAACTAGGCGAACAACTTTAAACCAAGATAACTTGATCCTTGAACCTCCGTGGGTGCAAGACAAACATCTGTTGACTTCCCCATAACCCATCTAACCAATGTATTTTATGAAAACATGAAACACTTGGCTTAGAAGATCTTTTAATCCAAGATAAACCGAAATGGAACAAGTTGGACTACCACTTTAACCCAAGATAGCATGAATCTTCAACCTCTGTGGGTGCTAGACAAACATCTGCTAACTTACCCATAATCCATCTAACCAATGTATTTCATGATAACTTGAATCACGTGGCGTAGAAGTTCTTTGAATCCAAGATAAACCGAAAAGGAAGAAATAGGCCTACAAATTTTAACCAAGATTGCTTGAGTCTTGAACCTCCGTGGGTGCTAGACAATCATCTGTTGACTTCCCCAAAACCCATTTAGCCAATGTATTTCATGGAAACATGAATCACTTGGCTTAGAAGATCTTTTAATCCAAGAGAAACCGAAATTGAACAAATAGGCCTACAACTTTAATCCAAGATAACTTGAGTCTTGATCCTCCGTGGGTGCTAGACAAACATCAGTTGACTTCCCCAGAACCCATCTAACCAATGTATTTCATGGAAACATGAATCACTTGGCTTAGAAGATCTTTTAATCCAAGAGAAACCGAAATGGAACAAATAGGCCTGCAACTTTAAACCAAGATAGCTTGAGTCTTGAACCTCCGTGGGTGCTAGACAAACATCGGTTGACTTCCCCATAACCCATCTAACCAATGTATTTCATGAAAACATGAATCACTTGGCTTAGAAGATCTTTTTATCCAAGACAAACCGAAATGGAACAAATAGGACCACAACTTTAAACCATGATAGCTTGAGTCTTGAACCTCCGTGGGTGCTAGACAAACATTTGTGGACTCTCCCATAACCCATCTAGCCAATGTATTTCATGAAAACATGAATCACATGACCTAGAAGTTATTTCATCCAAGATAAACCGAAAAGGAACAACTAGGCGAACAACTTTAAACCAAGATAACTTGATCCTTGAACCTCCGTGGGTGCAAGACAAACATCTGTTGACTTCCCCATAACCCATCTAACCAATGTATTTTATGAAAACATGAAACACTTGGCTTAGAAGATCTTTTAATCCAAGATAATCCGAAATGGAACAAATAGGGCTACATCTTTAAACCATGATAGCTTGAGTATTGAACCTCCGTGGGTGCTTGACAAACGTCTGTGGACTCTCCCATAACCCATCTAGCCAATTTATTTCATGAAAACATGAATCACATGGCTTAGAAGTTCAATTAATCCAAGATAAACCGAAAAGGAACAACTAGGCGAACAACTTTAAACCAAGATAGCTTGATCCTTGAACCTCTGTGGGTGCTAGACAAACATCATTGACTTCCCCATAACCCATCTAACCAATGTATTTCATGAAAACATGAATCACTTGGCTTAGAAGATCTTTTAATCCAAGACAAACCAAAATGGAACAAATAGGCCCACAACTTTAAACCATGATAGCTTGAGTCTTGAACCTCCGTGGCTGCTAGACAAACATCTGTTGACTTCCCCATAACCCATCTAACTAATGTATTTCATGAAAACATGAATCACATGGCCTAGAACTTCTATTAATCCAACATCAACCGAAATGGAACAACTAGGGGAACAACTTTAAACCAAGATAGCTTGATCCTTGAACCTCCGTGGGTGCTAGACAAACATATGTTGACTCTCCCATAACCCAACTAGCCAATGTATTTCTTGAAAACATGAATCACGTGGCCTACAAGTTCTTTCAATCCAAGATAAACCGAAAAGGAACAAATAGGCCTACAATTTTTAACCTAGATTGCTTGAGTCTTGAACCTCCGTGGGTGCTAGACAATCATCTGTTGACTTCCCCATAACCCATCTAACCATTTTTTAACATGAAAACATGAATCACTTGGCCTAGAAGTTCTATTCATCCTTGATAAACCGAAAAGGAACAACTAGGCGAACAACTTTAAACCCAGATAACTTGATCCTTGAACCTCCGTGGGTGCTTGACAAACATCTGTTGACTTCCCCATAACCCATCTAACCAATGTATTTCATGAAAACATGAATCACTTGGCTTAGAAGATCTTTTAATCCAAGATAAACTGAAATGGAACAAGCTGGCCTACCACTTTAACGCAAGATAGCATGAATCTTCAACCTCCGTGGGTGCTAGACAAACATATGCTAACTTCCCCATAACCCATCTAACCAATGTATTTCATGAAAACTTGAATCACGTGGCGTAGAAGTTCTTTGAATCCAAGATAAACCGAAAAGGAAGAAATAGGCCAACAAATTTTAACCATGATTGCTTGAGTCTTGAACCTCCGTGGGTGCTAGACAATCATCTGTTGACCTCCCCATAACCCATCTAACCAATGTATATCATGAAAACATGAATCACATGGCCTAGAAGTTCTATTAATACAAGATAAACCGAAAAGGAACAACTAGGCCAACAACTTTAAACCAAGATAGCTTGAGTCTTGAACCTCCTTGGGTGCTAGACAAACATCTGTTGACTTCCCCATAACCCATCTAACCAATGTATACCATAAAAACGTGTATCACTTGCCCTAAAGTTCTATTAATCCAAGATAAACCGAAAAGGAACAAATAGGGCTACATCTTTAAACCATGATAGCTTGAGTATTGAACCTCCGTGGGTGCTTGACAAATGTCTGTGGACTCTCCCATAACCCATCTAGCCAACGTATTTCATGAAAACATGAATCACATGGCTTAGAAGTTCTATTAATCCAAGATAAACCGAAAAGGAACAACTAGGCGAACAACTTTAAACCAAGATAGCTTGATCCTTGAACCTCTGTGGGTGCTAGACAAACATTTGTTGACTTCCCCATAACCCATCTAACCAATGTATTTCATGAAAACATGAATCACTTGGCTTAGAAGATCTTTTAATCCAAGACAAACCGAAATGGAACAAATAGGCCCACAACTTTAAACCATGATAGCTTGAGTCTTGAACCTCCGTGGCTGCTAGACAAACATCTGTTGACTTCCCCATAACCCAACAAGCCAACGTATTTCATTAAAACATGAATCACATGGCCTAGAACTTCTTTGAATCCAACATCAACCGAAATGGAACAACTAGGCGAACAACTTTTTACCAAGATAGCTTGATCCTTGAACCTCCGTGGGTGCTAGAAAAACATCTGTTGACTTCCCCATAACCCGTCTAACCAATGTATTTCATGAAAACATGAATCACTTGGCCTAGAAGATCTTTCAATCCAAGATAAACCGAAATGGAACAAATAAGCCTACAACTTTAAACCATGTCAGCTTGAGTCTTGGACCTCCGTGGGTGCTAGACAATCATCTGTTGACTGCCCCATAACCCATCTAACCATTTTATAACATGAAAACATGAATCACTTGGCCTAGAAGTTCTATTCATCCACGATAAACCGAAAAGGAACAACTAGGCGAACAACTTTAAACCCAGATAACTTGATCCTTGAACCTCCGTGGGTGCTTGACAAACATCTGTTGACTTCCCCATAACCCATCTAACCAATGTATTTCATGAAAACATGAATCACTTGGCTTAGAAGATCTTTTAATCCAAGACAAACCGAAATGGAACAAATAGGCCCACAACTTTAAACCATGATAGCTTGAGTCTTGAACCTCCGTGGGTGCTAGACAAACATTTGTGGACTCTCCCATAACCCATCTAGCCAATGTATTTCATGAAAACATGAATCACATGACCTAGAAGTTATATTCATCCAAGATAAACCGAAAAGGAACAACTAGGCGAACAACTTTAAACCAAGATAACTTGATCCTTGAACCTCCGTGGGTGCAAGACAAACATCTCATTGACTTCCCCATAACCCATCTAACCAATGTATTTTATGAAAACATGAAACACTTGGCTTAGAAGATCTTTTAATCCAAGATAAACCGAAATGGAACAAGTTGGACTACCACTTTAACCCAAGATAGCATGAATCTTCAACCTCTCGTGGGTGCTAGACAAACATCTCGCTAACTTACCCATAATCCATCTAACCAATGTATTTCATGATAACTTGAATCACGTGGCGTAGAAGTTCTTTGAATCCAAGATAAACCGAAAAGGAAGAAATAGGCCTACAAATTTTAACCAAGATTGCTTGAGTCTTGAACCTCCGTGGGTGCTAGACAATCATCTGTTGACTTCCCCAAAACCCATTTAGCCAATGTATTTCATGGAAACATGAATCACTTGGCTTAGAAGATCTTTTAATCCAAGAGAAACCGAAATTGAACAAATAGGCCTACAACTTTAATCCAAGATAACTTGAGTCTTGATCCTCCGTGGGTGCTAGACAAACATCAGTTGACTTCCCCAGAACCCATCTAACCAATGTATTTCATGGAAACATGAATCACTTGGCTTAGAAGATCTTTTAATCCAAGAGAAACCGAAATGGAACAAATAGGCCTGCAACTTTAAACCAAGATAGCTTGAGTCTTGAACCTCCGTGGGTGCTAGACAAACATCGGTTGACTTCCCCATAACCCATCTAACCAATGTATTTCATGAAAACATGAATCACTTGGCTTAGAAGATCTTTTTATCCAAGACAAACCGAAATGGAACAAATAGGACCACAACTTTAAACCATGATAGCTTGAGTCTTGAACCTCCGTGGGTGCTAGACAAACATTTGTGGACTCTCCCATAACCCATCTAGCCAATGTATTTCATGAAAACATGAATCACATGACCTAGAAGTTATTTCATCCAAGATAAACCGAAAAGGAACAACTAGGCGAACAACTTTAAACCAAGATAACTTGATCCTTGAACCTCCGTGGGTGCAAGACAAACATCTGTTGACTTCCCCATAACCCATCTAACCAATGTATTTTATGAAAACATGAAACACTTGGCTTAGAAGATCTTTTAATCCAAGATAATCCGAAATGGAACAAATAGGGCTACATCTTTAAACCATGATAGCTTGAGTATTGAACCTCCGTGGGTGCTTGACAAACGTCTGTGGACTCTCCCATAACCCATCTATCCAATTTATTTCATGAAAACATGAATCACATGGCTTAGAAGTTCAATTAATCCAAGATAAACCGAAAAGGAACAACTAGGCGAACAACTTTAAACCAAGATAGCTTGATCCTTGAACCTCTGTGGGTGCTAGACAAACATCTGTTGACTTCCCCATAACCCATCTAACCAATGTATTTGATGAAAACATGAATCACTTGGCTTAGAAGATCTTTTAATCCAAGACAAACCAAAATGGAACAAATAGGCCCACAACTTTAAACCATGATAGCTTGAGTCTTGAACCTCCGTGGCTGCTAGACAAACATCTGTTGACTTCCCCATAACCCATCTAACTAATGTATTTCATGAAAACATGAATCACATGGCCTAGAACTTCTATTAATCCAACATCAACCGAAATGGAACAACTAGGGGAACAACTTTAAACCAAGATAGCTTGATCCTTGAACCTCCGTGGGTGCTAGACAAACATCTGTTGACTTCCCCATAACACGTCTATCCAATGTATTTCATGTAAACATGAATCACTTGGCCTAGAAGATCTTTTAATCGAAGATAAACCGAAATGGAACAAATGGGCCTACAACTTTAAACCACGATAGCTTGAGTCTTGAACCTCCGTGGGTGCTAGACAAACATATGTTGACTCTCCCATAACCCAACTAGCCAATGTATTTCTTGAAAACATGAATCACGTGGCCTACAAGTTCTTTCAATCCAAGATAAACCGAAAAGGAACAAATAGGCCTACAATTTTTAACCTAGATTGCTTGAGTCTTGAACCTCCGTGGGTGCTAGACAATCATCTGTTGACTTCCCCATAACCCATCTAACCATTTTATAACATGAAAACATGAATCACTTGGCCTAGAAGTTCTATTCATCCTTGATAAACCGAAAAGGAACAACTAGGCGAACAACTTTAAACCCAGATAACTTGATCCTTGAACCTCCGTGGGTGCTTGACAAACATCTGTTGACTTCCCCATAACCCATCTAACCAATGTATTTCATGAAAACATGAATCACTTGGCTTAGAAGATCTTTTAATCCAAGATAAACTGAAATGGAACAAGCTGGCCTACCACTTTAACGCAAGATAGCATGAATCTTCAACCTCCGTGGGTGCTAGACAAACATATGCTAACTTCCCCATAACCCATCTAACCAATGTATTTCATGAAAACTTGAATCACGTGGCGTAGAAGTTCTTTGAATCCAAGATAAACCGAAAAGGAAGAAATAGGCCAACAAATTTTAACCATGATTGCTTGAGTCTTGAACCTCCGTGGGTGCTAGACAATCATCTGTTGACCTCCCCATAACCCATCTAACCAATGTATATCATGAAAACATGAATCACATGGCCTAGAAGTTCTATTAATACAAGATAAACCGAAAAGGAACAACTAGGCCAACAACTTTAAACCAAGATAGCTTGAGTCTTGAACCTCCTTGGGTGCTAGACAAACATCTGTTGACTTCCCCATAACCCATCTAACCAATGTATACCATAAAAACGTGTATCACTTGCCCTAAAGTTCTATTAATCCAAGATAAACCGAAAAGGAACAACTAGGCCAACAACTTTAAACCAAGATAGCTTGAGTCTTGAACCTCCGTGGGTGCTAGACAAACATTTGTGGACTCTCCCATAACCCATCTAGCCAATGTATTTCATGAAAACATGAATCACATGGCCTAGAAGTTCTATTAATCCAAGATAAACCGAAAAAGAACAACTAGGCGAACAACTTTAAACCAAGATAACTTGATCCTTGAACCTCCGTGGGTGCTAGACAAACATCTGTTGACTTCCCCATAACCCATCTAACCAATGTATTTCATGAAAACATGAATCACTTGGCTTAGAAGTTCTATTAATCCAAGATAAACAGAAAAGGAACAAATAGATCTACAACATTAAACCAAGATAGCTTGAGTCTTGAACCTCCGTGGGTGCTAGACAAACATCTGTTGACTTCCCCATAACCCATCTAACCAATGTATTTCATTAAAACTTGAATCACGTGGTGTAGAAGTTCTTTGAATCCAAGATAAACCGAAAAGGAAGAAATAGGCCTACAAATTTTAACCAAGATTGCTTGAGTCTTGAAACCTCCGTGGGTGCTAGATAATCATCTGTTGACTTCCCCATAACCCATATAACCAATGTATATCATGAAAACATGAATCACATGGCCTAGAAGTTCTATTAATACAAGATAAACCGAAAAGGAACAACTAGGCCAACAACTTTAAACCAAGATAGCTTGAGTCTTGAACCTCCGCGGGTGCTAGACAAACATCTGTTGACTTCCCCATAACCCATCTAACCAATGTATACCATAAAAACGTGTATCACTTGGCCTAGAACTTCTATTAATCCAAGATAAACCGAAATGGAACAAGTTGGCCTACCTCTTTAACCCAAGATAGCATGAATCTTCAACCTCCGTGGGTGCTAGACAAACATCTGTTGACTTCCCCATATCCCATCTAACCAATGTATACCATAAAAACATGTATCACTTGGCCTAGAAGTTCTATTAATCTAAGATAAACCAAAAAGGAACAACTAGGGCAACAACTTTAAACCAAGATAGCTTGAGTCTTGAACCTCCGTGGGTGCTAGACAAACATTTGTGGACACTCCCATAACCCATCTAGCCAATGTATTTCATGAAAACATGAATCACATGGCCTAGAAGTTCTATTAATCCAAGATAAACCGAAAAGGAACAACTAGGCGAACAACTTTAAACCACGATAACTTGATCCTTGAACCTCCGTGGGTGCTAGACAAACATCTGTTGACTTCCCCATAACCCATCTAACCAATGTATTTCATGAAAACATGAATCACTTGGCTTAGAAGATCTTTTAATCCAAGATAAACCGAAATGGAACAAGTTGGACTACCACTTTAACCCAAGATAGCATGAATCTTCAACCTCTGTGGGTGCTAGACAAACATCTGCTAACTTACCCATAATCCATCTAACCAATGTATTTCATGATAACTTGAATCACGTGGCGTAGAAGTTCTTTGAATCCAAGATAAACCGAAAAGGAAGAAATAGGCCTACAAATTTTAACCAAGATTGCTTGAGTCTTGAACCTCCGTGGGTGCTAGACAATCATCTGTTGACTTCCCCAAAACCCATTTAGCCAATGTATTTCATGGAAACATGAATCACTTGGCTTAGAAGATCTTTTAATCCAAGAGAAACCGAAATGGAACAAATAGGCCTACAACTTTAAACCAAGATAGCTTGAGTCTTGATCCTCCGTGGGTGCTAGACAAACATCAGTTGACTTCCCCATAACCCATCTAACCAATGTATTTCATGGAAACATGAATCACTTGGCTTAGAAGATCTTTTAATCCAAGAGAAACCGAAATGGAACAAATAGGCCTGCAACTTTAAACCAAGATAGCTTGAGTCTTGAACCTCCGTGGGTGCTAGACAAACATCGGTTGACTTCCCCATAACCCATCTAACCAATGTATTTCATGAAAACATGAATCACTTGGCTTAGAAGATCTTTTAATCCAAGACAAACCGAAATGGAACAAATAGGACCACAACTTTAAACCATGATAGCTTGAGTCTTGAACCTCCGTGGGTGCTAGACAAACATTTGTGGACTCTCCCATAACCCATCTAGCCAATGTATTTCATGAAAACATGAATCACATGACCTAGAAGTTATTTCATCCAAGATAAACCGAAAAGGAACAATTAGGCGAACAACTTTAAACCAAGATAACTTGATCCTTGAACCTCCGTGGGTGCAAGACAAACATCTGTTGACTTCCCCATAACCCATCTAACCAATGTATTTTATGAAAACATGAAACACTTGGCTTAGAAGATCTTTTAATCCAAGATAATCCGAAATGGAACAAATAGGGCTACATCTTTAAACCATGATAGCTTGAGTATTGAACCTCCGTGGGTGCTTGACAAACGTCTGTGGACTCTCCCATAACCCATCTATCCAATTTATTTCATGAAAACATGAATCACATGGCTTAGAAGTTCAATTAATCCAAGATAAACCGAAAAGGAACAACTAGGCGAACAACTTTAAACCAAGATAGCTTGATCCTTGAACCTCTGTGGGTGCTAGACAAACATCTGTTGACTTCCCCATAACCCATCTAACCAATGTATTTGATGAAAACATGAATCACTTGGCTTAGAAGATCTTTTAATCCAAGACAAACCAAAATGGAACAAATAGGCCCACAACTTTAAACCATGATAGCTTGAGTCTTGAACCTCCGTGGCTGCTAGACAAACATCTGTTGACTTCCCCATAACCCATCTAACTAATGTATTTCATGAAAACATGAATCACATGGCCTAGAACTTCTATTAATCCAACATCAACCGAAATGGAACAACTAGGGGAACAACTTTAAACCAAGATAGCTTGATCCTTGAACCTCCGTGGGTGCTAGACAAACATCTGTTGACTTCCCCATAACACGTCTATCCAATGTATTTCATGTAAACATGAATCACTTGGCCTAGAAGATCTTTTAATCGAAGATAAACCGAAATGGAACAAATGGGCCTACAACTTTAAACCACGATAGCTTGAGTCTTGAACCTCCGTGGGTGCTAGACAAACATATGTTGACTCTCCCATAACCCAACTAGCCAATGTATTTCTTGAAAACATGAATCACGTGGCCTACAAGTTCTTTCAATCCAAGATAAACCGAAAAGGAACAAATAGGCCTACAATTTTTAACCTAGATTGCTTGAGTCTTGAACCTCCGTGGGTGCTAGACAATCATCTGTTGACTTCCCCATAACCCATCTAACCATTTTATAACATGAAAACATGAATCACTTGGCCTAGAAGTTCTATTCACCCTTGATAAACCGAAAAGGAACAACTAGGCGAACAACTTTAAACCCAGATAACTTGATCCTTGAACCTCCGTGGGTGCTTGACAAACATCTGTTGACTTCCCCATAACCCATCTAACCAATGTATTTCATGAACACATGAATCACTTGGCTTAGAAGATCTTTTAATCCAAGATAAACTGAAATGGAACAAGCTGGCCTACCACTTTAACGCAAGATAGCATGAATCTTCAACCTCCGTGGGTGCTAGACAAACATATGCTAACTTCCCCATAACCCATCTAACCAATGTATTTCATGAAAACTTGAATCACGTGGCGTAGAAGTTCTTTGAATCCAAGATAAACCGAAAAGGAAGAAATAGGCCAACAAATTTTAACCATGATTGCTTGAGTCTTGAACCTCCGTGGGTGCTAGACAATCATCTGTTGACCTCCCCATAACCCATCTAACCAATGTATATCATGAAAACATGAATCACATGGCCTAGAAGTTCTATTAATACAAGATAAACCGAAAAGGAACAACTAGGCCAACAACTTTAAACCAAGATAGCTTGAGTCTTGAACCTCCTTGGGTGCTAGACAAACATCTGTTGACTTCCCCATAACCCATCTAACCAATGTATACCATAAAAACGTGTATCACTTGCCCTAAAGTTCTATTAATCCAAGATAAACCGAAAAGGAACAACTAGGCCAACAACTTTAAACCAAGATAGCTTGAGTCTTGAACCTCCGTGGGTGCTAGACAAACATTTGTGGACTCTCCCATAACCCATCTAGCCAATGTATTTCATGAAAACATGAATCACATGGCCTAGAAGTTCTATTAATCCAAGATAAACCGAAAAAGAACAACTAGGCGAACAACTTTAAACCAAGATAACTTGATCCTTGAACCTCCGTGGGTGCTAGACAAACATCTGTTGACTTCCCCATAACCCATCTAACCAATGTATTTCATGAAAACATGAATCACTTGGCTTAGAAGTTCTATTAATCCAAGATAAACAGAAAAGGAACAAATAGATCTACAACATTAAACCAAGATAGCTTGAGTCTTGAACCTCCGTGGGTGCTAGACAAACATCTGTTGACTTCCCCATAACCCATCTAACCAATGTATTTCATTAAAACTTGAATCACGTGGTGTAGAAGTTCTTTGAATCCAAGATAAACCGAAAAGGAAGAAATAGGCCTACAAATTTTAACCAAGATTGCTTGAGTCTTGAAACCTCCGTGGGTGCTAGATAATCATCTGTTGACTTCCCCATAACCCATATAACCAATGTATATCATGAAAACATGAATCACATGGCCTAGAAGTTCTATTAATACAAGATAAACCGAAAAGGAACAACTAGGCCAACAACTTTAAACCAAGATAGCTTGAGTCTTGAACCTCCGCGGGTGCTAGACAAACATCTGTTGACTTCCCCATAACCCATCTAACCAATGTATACCATAAAAACGTGTATCACTTGGCCTAGAACTTCTATTAATCCAAGATAAACCGAAATGGAACAAGTTGGCCTACCTCTTTAACCCAAGATAGCATGAATCTTCAACCTCCGTGGGTGCTAGACAAACATCTGCTAACTTCCCCATAACCCATCTAACCAATGTATTTCATTAAAACTTGAATCACGTGGCGTAGAAGTTCTTTGAATCCAAGATAAACCGAAAAGGAAGAAATAGGCCTACAAATTTTAACCAAGATTGCTTGATTCTTGAAACCTCCGTGGGTGCTAGACGATCATCTGTTGACTTCCCCATAACCCATCAAACCAATGTATATCATGAAAATATGAATCACATGGCCTAGAAGTTCTATTAATACAAGATAAACCGAAAAGGAACAACTAGGCCAACAACTTTAAACCAAGATAGCTTGAGTCTTGAACCTCCGTGGGTGCTAGACAAACATCTGTTGACTTCCCCATAACCCATCTAACCAATGTATACCATAAAAACATGTATCACTTGGCCTAGAAGTTCTATTAATCCAAGATAAACCAAAAAGGAACAACTAGGCCAACAACTTTAAACCAAGATAGCTTGAGTCTTGAACCTCCGTGGGTGCTAGACAAACATTTGTGGACACTCCCATAACCCATCTAGCCAATGTATTTCATGAAAACATGAATCACATGGCCTAGAAGTTCTATTAATCCAAGATAAACCGAAAAGGAACAACTAGGCGAACAACTTTAAACCAAGATAACTTGATCCTTGAACCTCCGTGGGTGCTAGACAAACATCTGTTGACTTCCCCATAACCCATCTAACCAATGTATTTCATGGAAACATGAATCACTTGGCTTAGAAGATCTTTTAATCCAAGAGAAACCGAAATGGAACAAATAGGCCTACAACTTTAAACCAAGATAGCTTGAGTCTTGAACCTCCGTGGGTGCTAGACAAACATCGGCTAACTTACCCATAACCCATCTAACCAATGTATTTCATGATAACATGAATCACTTGGCTTGGAAGATCTTTGAATCCAAGAGAAACCGAAATGGAACAAATAGGCCTACAACTTTACACCAAGATAGCTTGAGTCTTGAACCTCCGTGGGTGCTAGACAAACATCAGTTGACTTCCCCATAACCCATCTAACCAATGTATTTCATGGAAACATGAATCACTTGGCTTAGAAGATCTTTTAATCCAAGAGAAACCGAAATGGAACAAATAGGCCTACAACTTTAAACCATGATAGCTTGAGTCTTGAACCTCCGTGGGTGCTAGACAAACATTTGTGGACTCTCCCATAACCCATCTAGCCAATGTATTTCATGAAAACATGAATCACATGGCCTAGAAGTTCTATTAATCCAAGATAAACCGAAAAGGAACAACTAGGCGAACAACTTTAAACCAAGATAACTTGATCCTTGAACCTCCGTGGGTGCTAGACAAACATCGGTTGACTTCCCCATAACCCATCTAACCAATGTATTTCATGAAAACATGAATCACTTGGCTTAGAAGATCTTTTAATCCAAGAGAAACCGAAATGGAACAAATAGGCCTGATCAATCAATTTGAGACACTTATGTTAGCTTTGTATTAGGCATTATTAGATGTTTATTGTGCCCAATATTAGTACTTTAGATGAGTTTAATGTTGTTGGGCTTCATTGGGCTTTAATGCAAATATTGAATAATTTTCGGATTTTGATGCATTTTGACCTTTCTTCCTTGGTTAGGTCATAACTTGGGACTCGGTGATCCAATTGAGGTGATCTTGGTGTCTTTGGAAAGCTAAGACAATGCTCTACAAGTTTCATGAAGAACTCAAGAGCTGGATCGGAATGCTAAGGGTCCAAAATTTCCCTGCAATGCAGAGTGGGTTTGCTGTCACGGAACCATATGGGCAGTATGCACATATTGGACTATATAGTGGGTTATAGGCCTCCTCTTGGGCTGAAACTTGGTCACTTGAAAGATAAGACCCATATCTCCAACTTCAATGAAGACCATTTTGTCAATAGATGTCGTTTTAGGCATGCTTCAGAAGCTACAAGTTGGTCTGAATTTGGAAACACGTTCTTCCAACCTAACTTGAGGTAGGTGAAGTGTTTTTGGCATTTCTGGAGTTCTAAAAGTCCAAATGACATGATTCAAATTGGAGATTTTCAAGGAGACAACTGGCTACAACTTTGATGAAGACATCCAAGCCAAAATACACCGTCTAGGTGATGAATTTGAAGCCAGAAGTCGGATAAGAGTTGTTGACTAAAAGCCACCAACCATACACCAACCCACCTACCATGCACCAACCCACCAACCATGCATCAAGCTTCCATTTTTGACAAATTTCAGATTCTTATAGCTTGTATTCAGATTATGTACATGTACAAATTGGCTTCTAGGATTAGTATAAATAGACCCAACCTCTTTGTATTAGAGGCATTCAATTTAGAAGTAAGTTTCAAGAAAGTTTAAGTATTTGTGAGAGTTTTCTTTCTCTTCTTCTTCATTCTCTTTGCAATTTCGTTTTTGTTCTTTAAATTCTGAGTTCTTCCTTCCCATCCATGGAAGGCTAGGCTCTCATAATCAATCCAAGGGATTAGCCATCTTGTTGTTTAATTTGGAGATCTTGGTTTACTTGTTCATATTGCTTAATTGTTATTCAAGTTTCTCTTCTTCCTCTTTTGATTTTTATCTAGATTAAATTGCTTAATTTGATTTAGATGTTGATGTGGTAATAGCTTTATTATCATGTATTCAAAGAGGATCATAAAGATTAAACAATGTATTAAAGCTTTTTGATAGATTGTTTAGCTTGGTTAAATTCTAGATCTTAAGTTAATCTATGTTGGATGGTGCTTACTTTATCTAACCTTGGTTAATCAAATCCTAGATGCTTATCTAGTAAAGAATTCTTGGATCATGTTAAGGCTTCTTGATGTGATCTAAGGCCAAGAACATGATTAGCAATTAAGTGAATTCCTTGTGATCAATGATAAGTTAAACTCAAGATAGGTAAATTTCCTTGGATTGGTTGTTTCTTTAGATTTGTTTACAACTTTGAATCTCCTACTTTTATTAATCTTGTTAATCAACAACAAAACCCCCCCTTTTCTAATTATCTTGATCTAATTAAATCTTTGTTTTTGGATCCTTGAGAGACGATTCGGTTCATTCTCTATACTACAAATTAGTTTGTGAACCGGTTATTTTATTTGATAGGTCTCGACAACCTCTTGTCAAGGCCCACAACTTTAAACCATGATAGCTTGAGTCTTGAACCTCCGTGGGTGCTAGACAAACATCGGTTGACTTCCCCATAACCCATCTAACCAATGTATTTCATGAAAACAAGAATCACTTGGCTTAGAAGATCTTTTAATCCAAGATAAACCGAAATGGAACAGTTGGCCTACCACTTTAACCCAAGATAGCATGAATCTTCAACCTCTGTGGGTGCTAGACAAACATCTGCTAACTTACCCATAACCCATCTAACCAATGTATTTCATGATAACTTGAATCACGTGGCGTAGAAGTTCTTTGAATCCAAGATAAACCGAAAAGGAAGAAATAGGCCTACAAATTTTAACCAAGATTGCTTGAGTCTTGAAACCTCCGTGGGTGCTAGACAATCATCTGTTGACTTCCCCATAACCCATCTAACCAATGTATATCATGAAAATATGAATCACATGGCCTAGAAGTTCTATTAATCCAAGATAAACCGAAAAGGAACAACTAGGCCAACAACTTTAAACCAAGATAGCTTGAGTCTTGAACCTCCGTGGGTGCTAGACAAACATCTGTTGACTTCCCCATAACCCATCTAACCAATGTATTTCATGAAAACATGAGTCACTTGCCTTGGAAGATCTTTTAATCCAAGATAAACCGAAATGGAACAAGTTGGCCTACCACTTTAACCCAAGATAGCATGAATCTTCAACCTCCGTGGGTGCTAGACAAACATCTGCTAACTTCCCCATAACCCATCTAACCAATGTATACCATGAAAACTTGAATCACTTGGCCTAGAAGTTCTATTAATCCAAGATAAACCAAAAAGGAAGAAATAGGCCAACAACTTTGAACCAAGATAGCTTGAGTCTTGAACTTCCGTGGGTGCTAGACAAACATTTGTGGACACTCCCATAACCCATCTAGCCAATGTATTTCATGAAAAAATGAATCACATGGCCTAGAAGTTCTATTAATCCAAGATAAACGGAAATGGAACAAATAGGCCTACAACTTTAAACCAAGATAGCTTGAGTCTTGAACCTCCGTGGGTGCTAGACAAACATCGGTTGACTTCCCCATAACCCATCTAACCAATGTATTTCATGAAAACATGAATCACTTGGCTTAGAAGATCTTTTAATCCAAGACAAACCGAAATGGAACAAATAGGCCCACAACTTTAAACCATGATAGCTTGAGTCTTGAACCTCCGTGGGTGCTAGACAAACATTTGTGGACTCTCCCATAACCCATCTAGCCAATGTATTTCATGAAAACATGAATCACATGGCCTAGAAGTTCTATTAATCCAAGATAAACCGAAAAGGAACAACTAGGCGAACAACTTTAAACCAAGATAACATGATCCTTGAACCTCCGTGGGTGCTAGACAAAACATCTGTTGACTTCCCCATAACCCATCTAACCAATGTATTTCATGAAAACATGAATCACTTGGCTTAGAAGTTCTTTTAATCCAAGATAAACCGAAATGGAACAAGTAGGTCAACAACTTTAAACCAAGATAGCTTGATTCTTGAACCTCCGTGGGTGCTAGACAAACATCTGCTAACTTCCCCATAACCCATCTAACCAATGTATTTCATTAAAACTTGAATCACGTGGCGTAGAAGTTCTTTGAATCCAAGATAAACCGAAAAGGAAGAAATAGGCCTACAAATTTTAACAAAGATTGCTTGAGTCTTGAAACCTCCGTGGGTGCTAGACGATCATCTGTTGACTTCCACATAACCCATCTAACCAATGTATATCATGAAAATATGAATCACATGGCCTAGAAGTTCTATTAATACAAGATAAACCGAAAAGGAACAACTAGGCCAACAACTTTAAACCAAGATAGCTTGAGTCTTGAACCTCCGTGGGTGCTAGACAAACATCTGTTGACTTCCCCATAACCCATCTAACCAATGTATTTCATGAAAACATGAATCACTTGGCTTGGAAGATCTTTTAATCCAAGATAAACCGACATGGAACAAGTTGGCCTACCACTTTAACCCAAGATAGCATGAATCTTCAACCTCCGTGGGTGCTAGACAAACATCTGTTGACTTCCCCATAACCCATCTAACCAATGTATACCATAAAAACATGTATCACTTGGCCTAGAAGTTCTATTAATCCAAGATAAACCAAAAAGGAACAACTAGGCCAACAACTTTGAACCAAGATAGCTTGAGTCTTGAACTTCCGTGGGTGCTAGACAAACATTTGTGGACACTCCCATAACCCATCTAGCCAATGTATTTCATGAAAACATGAATCACATGGCCTAGAAGTTCTATTAATCCAAGATAAACAGAAATGGAACAAATAGGCCTACAACTTTAAACCAAGATAGCTTGAGTCTTGAACCTCCGTGGGTGCTAGACAAACATCGGTTGACTTCCCCATAACCCATCTAACCAATGTATTTCATGAAAACAAGAATCACTTGGCTTAGATGATCTTGTAATCCAAGAGAAACCGAAATGGAACAAATAGTCCTACAACTTTAAATCAAGATAGCTTGAGTCTTGAACCTCCGTGGGTGCTAGACAAACATCGGTTGACTTCCCCATAACCAATCTAACCAATGTATTTCATGAAAACATGAATCACTTGGCTTAGAAGATCTTTTAATCCAAGAGAAACCGAAATGGAACAAATAGGCCCACAACTTTAAACCATGATAGCTTGAGTCTTGAACCTCCGTGGGTGCTAGACAAACATTTGTGGACTCTCCCATAACCCATCTATCCAATGTATTTCATGAAAACATGAATCACATGGCCTAGAAGTTCTATTAATCCAAGATAAACCGAAAAGGAACAACTAGGCGAACAACTTTAAACCAAGATAACATGATCCTTGAACCTCCGTGGGTGCTAGACAAAACATCTGTTGACTTCCCCATAACCCATCTAACCAATGTATTTCATGAAAACATGAATCACTTGGCTTAGAAGTTCTTTTAATCCAAGATAAACCGAAATGGAACAAGTTGGCCTACCACTTTAACCCAAGATAGCATGAATCTTCAACCTCCGTGGGTGCTAGACAAACATCTGCTAACTTCCCCATAACCCATCTAACCAATGTATTTCATGATAACTTGAATCACGTGGCGTAGAAGTTCTTTGAATCCAAGATAAACCGAAAAGGAAGAAATAGGCCTACAAATTTTAACCAAGATTGCTTGAGTCTTGAAACCTCCGTGGGTGCTAGACGATCATCTGTTGACTTCCCCATAACCCATCTAACCAATGTATATCATGAAAATATGAATCACATGGCCTAGAAGTTCTATTAATACAAGATAAACCGAAAAGGAACAACTAGGCCAACAACTTTAAACCAAGATAGCTTGAGTCTTGAACCTCCGTGGGTGCTAGACAAACATCTGTTGACTTCCCCATAACCCATCTAACCAATGTATTTCATGAAAACATGAATCACTTGGCTTAGAAGATCTTTTAATCCAAGATAAACCGAAATGGAACAAGTTGGCCTACCACTTTAACCCAAGATAGCATGAATCTTCAACCTCCGTGGGTGCTAGACAAACATCTGTTGACTTCCCCATAACCCATCTAACCAATGTATACCATAAAAACATGTATCACTTGGCCTAGAAGTTCTATTAATCCAAGATAAACCAACAAGGAACAACTAGGCCAACAACTTTGAACCAAGATAGCTTGAGTCTTGAACTTCCGTGGGTGCTAGACAAACATTTGTGGACACTCCCATAACCCATCTAGCAAATGTATTTCATGAAAACATGAATCACATGGCCTAGAAGTTCTATTAATCCAAGATAAACCGAAAAGGAACAACTAGGCGAACAACTTTAAACCAAGATAACTTGATCCTTGAACCTCCGTCGGTGCTAGACAAACATCTGTTGACTTCCCCATAACCCATCTAACCAATGTATTTCATGGAAACATGAATCACTTGGCTTAGAAGATCTTTTAATCCAAGAGAAACCGAAATGGAACAAATAGGCCTACAACTTTAAATCAAGATAGCTTGAGTCTTGAACCTCCGTGGGTGCTAGACAAACATCGGTTGACTTCCCCATAACCAATCTAACCAATGTATTTCATGAAAACATGAATCACTTGGCTTAGAAGATCTTTTAAGCCAAGAGAAACCGAAATGGAACAAATAGGCCCACAACTTTAAACCATGATAGCTTGAGTCTTGAACCTCCGTGGGTGTTAGTCAAACATTTGTGGACTCTCCCATAACCCATCTAGCCAATGTATTTCATGAAAACATGAATCACAGGGCCTAGAAGTTCTATTAATCCAAGATAAACCCAAAAGGAACAACTAGGCGAACAACTTTAAACCAAGATAACATGATCCTTGAACCTCCGTGGGTGCTAGACAAAACATCTGTTGACTTCCCCATAACCCATCTAACCAATGTATTTCATGAAAACATGAATCACATGGCTTAGAAGTTCTTTTAATCCAAGATAAACCGAAATGGAACAAGTTGGCCTACCACTTTAACCCAAGATAGCATGAATCTTCAACCTCCGTGGGTGCTAGACAAACATCTGTTGACTTCCCCATAACCCATCTAACCAATGTATACCATAAAAACATGTATCACTTGGCCTAGAAGTTCTATTAATCCAAGATAAACCAAAAAGGAACAACTAGGCCAACAACTTTGAACCAAGATAGCTTGAGTCTTGAACTTCCGTGGGTGCTAGACAAACATTTGTGGACACTCCCATAACCCATCTAGCCAATGTATTTCATGAAAACATGAATCACATGGCCTAGAAGTTCTATTAATCCAAGATAAACCGAAAAGGAACAACTAGGCGAACAACTTTAAACCAAGATAACTTGATCCTTGAACCTCCGTCGGTGCTAGACAAACATCTGTTGACTTCCCCATAACCCATCTAACCAATGTATTTCATGGAAACATGAATCACTTGGCTTAGAAGATCTTTTAATCCAAGAGAAACCGAAATGGAACAAATAGGCCTACAACTTTAAATCAAGATAGCTTGAGTCTTGAACCTCCGTGGGTGCTAGACAAACATCGGTTGACTTCCCCATAACCAATCTAACCAATGTATTTCATGAAAACATGAATCACTTGGCTTAGAAGATCTTTTAAGCCAAGAGAAACCGAAATGGAACAAATAGGCCCACAACTTTAAACCATGATAGCTTGCGTCTTGAACCTCCGTGGGTGTTAGTCAAACATTTGTGGACTCTCCCATAACCCATCTAGCCAATGTATTTCATGAAAACATGAATCACAGGGCCTAGAAGTTCTATTAATCCAAGATAAACCCAAAAGGAACAACTAGGCGAACAACTTTAAACCAAGATAACATGATCCTTGAACCTCCGTGGGTGCTAGACAAAACATCTGTTGACTTCCCCATAACCCATCTAACCAATGTATTTCATGAAAACATGAATCACATGGCTTAGAAGTTCTTTTAATCCAAGATAAACCGAAATGGAACAAGTTGGCCTACCACTTTAACCCAAGATAGCATGAATCTTCAACCTCCGTGGGTGCTAGACAAACATCTGCTAACTTCCCCATAACCCATCTAACCAATGTATTTCATTAAAACTTGAATCACGTGGCGTAGAAGTTCTTTGAATCCAAGATAAACCGAAAAGGAAGAAATAGGCCTACAAATTTTAACCAAGATTGCTTGAGTCTTGAAACCTCCGTGGGTGCTAGACAATCATCTGTTGACTTCCCCATAACCCATCTAACCAATGTATATCATGAAAACATGAATCACATGGCCTAGAAGTTCTATTAATACAAGATAAACCGAAAAGGAACAACTAGGCCAACAACTTTAAACCAAGATAGCTTGAGTCTTGAACCTCCGTGGCTGCTAGACACACATCTGTTGACTTCCCCATAACCCATCTAACCAATGTATTTCATGAAAACATGAATCACTTGGCTTAGAAGATCTTTTAATCCAAGATAAACCGAAATGGAACAAGTTGGTCTACCACTTTAACCCAAGATAGCATGAAGCTTCAACCTCCGTGGGTGCTAGACAAACATCTGTTGACTTCCCCATAACCCATCTAACCAATGTATACCATAAAAACATGTATCACTTGGCCTAGAAGTTCTATTAATCCAAGATAAACCAAAAAGGAACAACTAGGCCAGCAACTTTCACCCAAGATAGCTTGAGTCTTGAACCTCCGAGGGTGCTAGACAAACATTTGTGGACACTCCCATAACCCATCTAGCCAATGTATTTCATGAAAACATGAATCACATGGCCTAGAAGTTCTATTAATCCAAGATAAACCGAAAAGGAACAACTAGGCGAACAACTTTAAACCAAGATAACTTGAACCTTGAACCTCCGTCGGTGCTAGACAAACATCTGTTGACTTCCCCATAACCCATCTAACCAATGTATTTCATGGAAACATGAATCACTTGGCTTAGAAGATCTTTTAATCCAAGAGAAACCGAAATGGAACAAATAGGCCTACAACTTTAAATCAAGATAGCTTGAGTCTTGAACCTCCGTGGGTGCTAGACAAACATCGGTTGACTTCCCCATAACCCATCTAACCAATGTATTTCATGAAAACATGAATCACTTGGCTTAGAAGATCTTTTAATCCAAGAGAAACCGAAATGGAACAAATAGGCCCACAACTTTAAACCATGATAGCTTGAGTCTTGAACCTCCGTGGGTGTTAGTCAAACATTTGTGGACTCTCCCATAACCCATCTAGCCAATGTATTTCATGAAAACATGAATCACAGGGCCTAGAAGTTCTATTAATCCAAGATAAACCCAAAAGGAACAACTAGGCGAACAACTTTAAACCAAGATAACATGATCCTTGAACCTCCGTGGGTGCTAGACAAAACATCTGTTGACTTCCCCATAACCCATCTAACCAATGTATTTCATGAAAACATGAATCACATGGCTTAGAAGTTCTTTTAATCCAAGATAAACCGAAATGGAACAAGTTGGCCTACCACTTTAACCCAAGATAGCATGAATCTTCAACCTCCGTGGGTGCTAGACAAACATCTGCTAACTTCCCCATAACCCATCTAACCAATGTATTTCATTAAAACTTGAATCACGTGGCGTAGAAGTTCTTTGAATCCAAGATAAACCGAAAAGGAAGAAATAGGCCTACAAATTTTAACCAAGATTGCTTGAGTCTTGAAACCTCCGTGGGTGCTAGACGATCATCTGTTGACTTCCCCATAACCCATCTAACCAATGTATATCATGAAAATATGAATCACATGGCCTAGAAGTTCTATTAATACAAGATAAACCGAAAAGGAACAACTAGGCCAACAACTTTAAACCAAGATAGCTTGAGTCTTGAACCTCCGTGGCTGCTAGACACACATCTGTTGACTTCCCCATAACCCATCTAACCAATGTATTTCATGAAAACATGAATCACTTGGCTTAGAAGATCTTTTAATCCAAGATAAACCGAAATGGAACAAGTTGGTCTACCACTTTAACCCAAGATAGCATGAAGCTTCAACCTCCGTGGGTGCTAGACAAACATCTGTTGACTTCCCCATAACCCATCTAACCAATGTATACCATAAAAACATGTATCACTTGGCCTAGAAGTTCTATTAATCCAAGATAAACCAAAAAGGAACAACTAGGCCAGCAACTTTCACCCAAGATAGCTTGAGTCTTGAACCTCCGAGGGTGCTAGACAAACATTTGTGGACACTCCCATAACCCATCTAGCCAATGTATTTCATGAAAACATGAATCACATGGCCTAGAAGTTCTATTAATCCAAGATAAACCGAAGAGGAACAAGTAGGACTAAAACTTTAAACCAAGATAGCTTGAGTCTTGAACCTCCGTGGGTGCTTGACAAACATCTGTTGACTTCCCCATAACCCATCTAACCAATGTATTTCATGGAAACATGAATCACTTGGCTTAGAAGATCTTTTAATCCAAGAGAAACCGAAATGGAACAAATAGGCCCACAACTTTAAACCATGATAGCTTGAGTCTTGAACCTCCGTGGGTGCTAGACAAAACATCTGTTGACTTCCCCACAACCCATCTAACCATTGTATTTCATGAAAACATGAATCACTTGGCTTAGAAGATCTTTTAATCCAAGATAAACCGAAATGGAACGAGTTGGCCTTCCACTTTAACCCAAGATAGCATGAATCTTCAACCTCTGTGGGTGCTAGACAAACATCTGCTAACCTACCCATAACCCATCTAACCAATTTATTTCATGGAAACATGAATCACTTGGCTTAGAAGATCTTTTAATCCAAGAGAAACCGAAATGGAACAAATAGGCCCACAACTTTAAACCATGATAGCTTGAGTCTTGAACCTCCGTGGGTGCTAGACAAACATCAGTTGACTTCCCCATAACCCATCTAACCAATGTATTTCATGGAAACATGAATCACTTGGCTTAGAAGATCTTTTAATCCAAGAGAAACCGAAATGGAGCAAATAGGCCTACAACTTTAAACCAAGATAGCTTGAGTCTTGAACCTCCGTGGGTGCTAGACAAACATCGGTTGACTTCCCCACAACCCATCTAACCATTGTATTTCATGAAAACATGAATCACTTGGCTTAGAAGATCTTTTAATCCAAGATAAACCGAAATGGAACGAGTTGGCCTTCCACTTTAACCCAAGATAGCATGAATCTTCAACCTCTGTGGGTGCTAGACAAACATCTGCTAACCTACCCATAACCCATCTAACCAATGTATTTCATGAAAACATGAATCACAGGGCCTAGAAGTTCTATTAATCCAAGATAAACCGAAAAGGAACAACTAGGCGAACAACTTTAAACCAAGATAACATGATCCTTGAACCTCCGTGGGTGCTAGACAAAACATCTGTTGACTTCCCCACAACCCATCTAACCAATGTATTTCTTGAAAACATGAATCACATGGCTTAGAAGATCTTTTAATCCAAGAGAAACCGAAATGGAACAAATAGGCCTACAACTTTAAACCAAGATAGCTTGAGTCTTGAACCTCCGTGGGTGCTAGACAAACATCGGTTGACTTCCCCATAACCCATCTAACCAATGTATTTCATGAAAACATGAATCACTTGGCTTAGAAGATCTTTTAATCAAAGAGAAACCGAAATGGAACAAATAGGCCCACAACTTTAAACCATGATAGCTTGAGTCTTGAACCTCCGTGGGTGCTAGACAAAACATCTGTTGACTTCCCCACAACCCATCTAACCAATGTACTTCATTAAAACTTGAATCACGTGGCGTAGAAGTTCTTTGAACCCAAGATAAACCGAAAAGGAAGAAATAGGCCTACAAATTTTAACCGAGATTGCTTGAGTCTTGAAACCTCCGTGGGTGCTAGACAATCATCTGTTGACTTCCCCATAACCCATCTAACCAATGTATATCATGAAAACATGAATCACATGGCCTAGAAGATCTTTTAATCCAAGATAAACCGAAATGGAACAAGTTGGTCTACCACTTTAACCCAAGATAGCATGAATCTTCAACCTCCGTGGGTGCTAGACAAACATCTGTTGACTTCCCCATAACCCATCTAACCAATGTATACCATAAAAACATGTATCACTTGGCCTAGAAGTTCTATTAATCCAAGATAAACCAAAAAGGAACAACTAGGCCAGCAACTTTCACCCAAGATAGCTTGAGTCTTGAACCTCCGTGGGTGCTAGACAAACATTTGTGGACACTCCCATAACCCATCTAGCCAATGTATTTCATGAAAACATGAATCACATGGCCTAGAAGTTCTATTAATCCAAGATAAACCGAAAAGGAACAACTAGGCGAACAACTTTAAACCAAGATAGCTTGAGTCTTGAACCTCCGTGGGTGCTAGACAAACATCGGTTGACTTCCCCATAACCCATCTAACCAATGTATTTCATGGAAACATGAATCACTTGGCTTAGAAGATCTTTTAATCCAAGAGAAACCGAAATGGAACAAATAGGCCTACAACTTTAAACCAAGATAGCTTGAGTCTTGAACCTCCGTGGGTGCTAGACAAACATCGGTTGACATCCCCATAACCCATCTAACCAATGTATTTTATGAAAACATGAATCACTTGGCATAGAAGATCTTTTAATCCAAGATAAACCGAAATGGAACAAATTGGCCTACCACTTTAACCCAAGATAGCTTGAATCTTCAACCTCCGTGGGTGCTAGACAAACATCTGTTGACTTCCCCATAGCCCATCTAACCAAAGCATTTCATGAATATATGAGTCACTTGGCCTAGAACTTCATTTAATCCAAGATAAACCGAAGAGGAACAAGTAGGACTAAAACTTTAAACCAAGATAGCTTGAGTCTTGAACCTCCGTGGGTGCTAGACAAACATTTGTGGACACTCACATAACCCATCTAGCCAATGTATTTCATGAAAACATGAATCACATGGCCTAGAAGTTCTATTAATCCAAGATAAACCGAAAAGGAACAACTAGGCGAACAACTTTAAACCAAGATAACATGATCCTTGAACTTCCGTGGGTGCTAGACAAACATCAGTTGACTTCCCCATAACCCATCTAACCAATGTATTTCATGGAAACATGAATCACTTGGCTTAGAAGATCTTTTAATCCAAGAGAAACCGAAATGGAAGAAATAGGCCTACAACTTTAAACCAAGATAGCTTGAGTCTTGAACCTCCGTGGGTGCTAGACAAACATCGGTTGACTTCCCCATAACCCATCTAACCAATGTATTTCATGAAAACATGAATCACTTGGCTTAGAAGATCTTTTAATCCAAGAGAAACCGAAATGGAACAAATAGGCCCACAACTTTAAACCAAGATAGCTTGAGTCTTGAACCTCCGTGGGTCCTAGACAAAACATCTGTTGACTTCCCCTTAACCCATCTAACCAATGTATTTCATGAAAACATGAATCACAGGGCCTAGAAGTTCTATTAATCCAAGATAAACCGAAAAGGAACAACTAGGCGAACAACTTTAAACCAAGATAACATGATCCTTGAACCTCCGTGGGTGCTAGACAAAACATCTGTTGACTTCCCCATAACCCATCTCACCAATGTATTTCATGAAAACATGAATCACTTGGCTTAGAAGATCTTTTAATCCAAGAGAAACCGAAATGGAACAAATAGGCCTACAACTTTAAACCAAGATAGCTTGAGTCTTGAACCTCCGTGGGTGCTAGACAAACATCGGTTGACTTCCCCATAACCCATCTAACCAATGTATTTCATGAAAACATGAATCACTTGGCTTAGAAGATCTTTTAATCCAAGAGAAACCGAAATGGAACAAATAGGCCCACAAC